>CM062809.1:983345190-983820190 GCA_031772625.1 Pinus tabuliformis
CTGAAATTATTCACTAAAAACTTCAAAAAATGATAGGAGAGTCGTCGTCCACTAGTTATCGTCAGAGAAAAAAAAAAAAAAAAAATCTACAACATTGCTGATTTTAAATCAGCAATATCTCCCTCATCCAAACTTCGATTCGGTCGATTTTTTTTTTGAATTTTGGAATTTTTTCGCAAGGAATCCAGATCTGTTATTTGTATTTGTAAATATTGCACCAAATGTTTCAGATCTGATCTGCAAACTCACCACCCAAAAAAAATCTTGTAAAAAAATGAAAAAAGAAAAATTCTTCTTGCTTGGCCCAAGAAAGTGCTCTGTGGAGGTCGCAGCGCGTCCCTGACATTTTTTGAATATTTCTACAAAAATTTGAAACTAAAATATGCATGAAACCCTCATTCCCATGGAATCATAACCTGCTCTGACACCACTGGTCTGGATCTTGGGGGGAGGACCTCAAGATCTAAAATATTGAAATGGATCTTGGGGGGAGGCCCCCAAGATCTAAAAATTTGAAATTGCCAGAAGAAAAAGAGTTGAATGCCCAATAAACAAAACCACAAAGAATTTTTTTATTAAAACAGATAATAATTGTAAGGACTACATTGTGGTGGACAATCTGATCTTTTACAAAATGCGACTTTTTATTTATAGTCTTTTTCAGTTACAATACCACGGGTCAATTCCATGGGTGAATGAATACCATGGGTAAATGTCACAATACCACAGGTCAAGTCCATGGGTGAATGAATACCATGGGTGGATGTCACAATACCATGGGTGAATGAATAGCATGGGTGGATGTCACTTACAATACCATGGGTAAATTCCATGGGTGGATGAATAACATGGATTAATAAATACCATGGGTTGATGCCATTTTCTATTTGGATCAAGGACAATGATGCTGATTTTGATGATGACTATGAGGATTGATGACTCGTGAGTCATGAGCTACCTACTGCCTTGAGGCTTGTATATATGTAAACTTGTAGTTGTACTTGTTTTCTATTCGCTATTTCTATTTGCCATTGCCATTGCACTACCTATGTAAACAGTAACACGTTTTGATTTTGATGACTTAATGAGAAAACTACAATATCGTTATCTTACTATCTTGTCTTTCTCCTATTGGATCATTGATGAATTGAATATGTATTATAAATTTATCATTTATCATTTATATCACAATTGTATTTGTAATTTTGTATGCATAATGTTACTTTGTAAAACTTACATCTAGATGAAGATCTATGTTTGAATCAATGAATTTGTATCATGAATGAGAATTTGTGTAAGAAATATCTAATTTTTAATATATATATATATATATATATATATATATATATATCCGAATGTGTCGTGTTCCAAGGGGTCAACATGTCCGTATCCGACACTCGAATCCCCATATCCGTTGAATCCTAAATCCCCATGTTAGGTGACTTAGACTGTAATGTATCCCAAACTAAATTATACCTCAAATATACAAAAGTATACTTTTTGCTACTTTCCAATGAATTTCATGGCGTGTTTCCATCATAGTTTTAAAAACCAGAACCGGTGACCAAACCGGTCCACCTAATAAACTAGGTTTCAAACCGGGACTGGTTAGATCTCAATGAACCAGTTTTGAAAAAAACACATGAAATAATTATTTTTTAATGAAAACTATTTTTAATATTTAAAACCATGATTCCAAACCAATAGACACAAAATATGCAAAGTTTTCTCATATATATACCATGTAAAGGTGAATATATCAAAATGGCACCAAGTGCAATACATATCAGCAACAAAATATATAATCAATGAGGCTCTAAATGGCCTCTAGAGTGCAAAAACAAAGCCTACAAACTATGGGGCCACTGGCCTACTACAAGTCTACATATATGATATTAGTGATCAGCATTATCACTTGAAACTTCTCATGAGTCATCATGATCAAACTCAGTTGGTTGAGTCTCGACTCCCAAACTTTGCAACTGCTTGAGTCACAAACTTCTCTATTGGTTCAGTGACTTGAGTCTCAAACTTCTGAAGGTATTATGCCCTAAGTGTCGCTTGAACCTGTTAATACTCCCTCCTTCAATAGATTTTTGGCAATATTTGCAGATCATTTTGTTGTCAATCATATCACAATGAGCCCATACAATATACTTGGCTCCAGCAAAAACTCAACACTCTCCAAGCTACCTATCAAACTCACAAAAACTCCAAATGAGATGTGTGAGGCAAATGAGGGGGGCAAGCTCCTATTAAAGGCTTGGAGAGAGTGTTTTTGGAGGGAAACAACCATTATTTTCCCTCCAAAACACCTTGGAACCTACATCGGTCGGTTAGCACCAGTTTTTGTGGTTTTTGGGCAAAGTGGGGGGTCGAACCCAATTTTTCTACCGGTTTGACCTGGTCGGCTAATGAACTGGCCGTTTTCGGTTCTAGTCGGCCAATTTTTAAAACATTGGTTTGAATATATCGAGCAATAAGACCAACAACGAAGGAAATATTATGATAGGTATGAGTCAAAAATAAGAGGCTACCAACTAATTAAAGGTAGAAAGTGTCATCAACTTCGGGTATCATGCATGTGGTAGCAAGTTTGACTCTAAATTGGAAGGGAGAGGGGGTTGGTTTATAATCTTCCATGTGAAAGCAATGAAGAAGGTCATATGCATACTTAGATTGGGAAAAAAATCCCTTCTTTGGTTTTGCAATACTTGGAGGCCAAGGAAATAATGCAAATAGCCTAAGTCTATCATTTCAAACTTCTTCTTAAGGCTTGATTTCACATGGGTTAAAAGTTTAGGGTCACTACCAGTGAGGATAAGGTCATCAAAATAAAGAACAAGGATTATGAGATGGCTTCCTACTTTTTTGGTGTATACATTGGGCTCAGAATGACATCAAAAGAACCCAATGTCAAGGAGACAGTTATATGTTTTTGCATAGCAAGCTCGAAGAGCTTGTTTAATAACATTAAGAGATTTCTCAAGGTGACAAACAAGACTGGAGTCACTCTATGAATAGCATGGAGGTCGTTGCATGTAGATTTATTTTTGTAAATCCATATGCAAGAAGGTAAATTTAGCATCCATTTGATGGACATCCCATCCAAGTGAGGCAGCAAGGGCTAGAACAAGGTGGGTGGAATTCATTTTGGCAATAGGGAAAAAAGTTTAATTGTAGTGAATTCTTTCAACTTGAGAGAATCATTTAGCAACTAACTGAGCATTATGTTTTTCAACAGTTCCATCTGACACATACTTAGTTCTATACAACCATTTACATATGACAAGTTTTCATTCTTTTGAAAGAGGTAAAAGTTCCTAGGTATCATTCGTCATTCACAAATGATATTCTTCATTCATCGATATATCCCAGTCTAAGTGGCTTGAAGCTTCAACAAATGTTTTAGGATCATGAGTCTTTGAAACTTGAGCCAAAAGAGAAGAGGCTCACTAGAATTGTGAACAAGTACGATACTTATATATAGGATCACCACCAAAATCACCATTTGCTTCTCATTTTGAACAAACCCATTTCGGAAGTTGTGCTAGTGAAGTTTCATGTTCAAGGGACTCGAAAGCCTTCCATGCTTCATGCCTCAAGAAGGCCTTGGGGAAGCATGTAGTCACCTCCACTAAGCTCCCACCATTGAATGAGGAAGGAGAACTAATTTTGGTACCATGGGAGATTTTAGAGACAAGGGAGCAAAATTTGAGTAACAAAGTCATAAAGGAGTACCTGGTAAAGTTGAAGGATCTACCTGTTGAGGATGCCACATGGTAAGTTGAACAAGTGCTCAAACATCCAAAGTTAAAGTTGCTTGAGGGCAAGCAAACCCAGGCAGGGATGATTGTAATGTCCCCAACCGCTTAGGAGAAATAAGACGGGTTCCACTAGCCTAATATGTTCCCATAGGCTAAGGTGGGATGGAGGGGAGGGGGGGGTTGAGGGGCAATTTTAATAAGGGAACATGATTCGCCTAGGAAAACATTATAATTGCCTAAGGGGTGAAAAGGGGGACATATCCTAGGCTAATAAAAAGTCACTTTCATTTTATAAAGTGAAAAGGTTCCTAAAGTGACTTAATAAAATTAAAAAGGTAAAATGGCAGCAAAAGTGGTCACTTAATTATAAAAAGAGAAAAGTGAGGAGTCTTTTCTCATTCTATCACTTGCATTTTGAGAAAAAAGCTCTTGGAGAATTTTTTGAGAGAAACTTATGGTTTGAGAAACCCTAGCCGCCATTGCTAGCTTCAGTGTTGAAACTATACACTCTAGTTGGTTCAAAAAGTGGAATCACTCAGATTTCACCATTGCACTACCAAGGAGAAGAAGATTTGCAAGAGATAAAGGAGGTACAAGGTTTTATCAATTGATTTTATCTTCTAGTTTTGTATTTCTACATATCATCTTTTAGGTGGATGTCCAAACCAAATCTAGAGTCAATACTGCTAATGGGGAGGAGCCATACTCTACCACAAGTGCAGTGGATCAAAGTTCATTGTTATGGGGTCGAGTTTCTCCAATAAAAAGGATTGAGCATTCTTGAGATTAATTGGGAAAAGTTCCAGCCTAGAGGAACGATTTTCTCTTTATTGCATAGACCAAGCCATTGTTTAATTCCTCGGACGAATTCTAGTTAATAGAAGACCGAGTTTGCCTTTGTGCATTGGGCCACATTCCCTCCTGTACATTGTTGGTTGGATTTAACTCACAAGAGACCATTGTTGCACAACTCTTATAAGACCCGCGAGTACCCGCGGGTCTTAACGGGTTCTATAGAGAGACGGGTTACTCGCATAGGACCCGCAATCTCTACCCGTACTCATCCAAACCCGCATAGAACCCATCTACTCGTATTGAACCAGCGAAGAACTGCACATGACCCGCATAATGTTAAAAATCACATGTTCTATATTGGTACAATCACTTAAATTTTGAACTGCTTTATGCCGCAATATAAGTTACATAATTGTAGATAGAACATAAACCATATGCACAATAGAAGACAACCATGAACTCAATGAGACACAGAGAAGTTAGGTCAATGACCAGAGTAAAACCCACAAGGGGAAAACCCAACCAGATTCTTCTTCTATTAGAAATCAATTGTTCAGCAGAGATACAAAGTACAATAAGAGAATGAAGAAGTTCACCCAAATCTGAAGAAGATCTCTAATAGCAGTAGTTGATGCAAACAATAAATCACTTTGGCTCTCCAAGATCTGCTCTTGCTCTTCAAGACTCTCTCTCTCTCTCAAGTTTGAATTCTCCTTTCATAAGCACAAGTAAGTGTGTCAAGTGAGGATGAGAAGCAAAAATATATAAAAAGAGCGAGGTTGAATTCATGAGGGAGTAACTCTTATGCCTCCAGGAGGAATTACACATGCCAAAATAGGAGTGTAACTTATGCCATAAAGGAGAGGAGTCTAACTTATGGATTTAGGAGAGAAGTGTAACTTATGCCATTAAGGAGAGAAGTGTGACTTATGCATTAAGGAGGTGTAAGAGGAATCTCTTTATGACAAGTCATTAAAGTGTGTAAGAGGAATCTTTTTATAACAAGTCATTAAAGTGTGTAAGAGAGTGTAAGAGGTGCATAAGAGCATTAAAGAGAGAGAAAGAAACGAATCCATTAAGAGAGAGAGAAACATATGCATTAATTGAGGAGAGTTGCATATGACATGATTGAGAGACTTGAATTTCTTTTTAATAATAATATCATAAAGAGGATAATAGCAATAATAATAATATTGATGATAAGCTCAAAATTAAACAATTGAGATTGACTAAGAACAAGTTAAGTGATTTTCCATCATAGATATATATGATTAAAAATTGATGGAAGGTGATTTACTATTTTTGGAAAGTCGTGGTTCCAAAGATAGACATTACTTTCTATTTTTAGAAAGTCACCCTACAAAGATCAGAAATGAAATTTTATTCAAGGAAATTCATCCCAGAGCTGCCAATTTTCAACACTCCCTCTAAGCTAAGGAGGAATTTCTTTCTAACACAAGGATCTTTGCTATCTCTGCTTTGGAACAATGATGTTACAATCTAATGAAGAAGAATCATCATAGGGGAGACACATCCTGTGGAGAAATCCATTAGGGCGACACTAGGGTTTCTTATTAATTTTTAGTTATTACATCTTCTTTGTTATTATATTTTCATCATTAAGATAATTCCCAAAACTTCAAAGACAAGAGTAAAACACAAGATGTAGGCACTCATCCAGGGCAAAACCCCTATGAAAGGGAAAACCCAGTCAAACTCTTCCACTAGTAAATTCAAATCAAATTGAGACAACCTTGACCACTTGACTAAGATAGTGACCTCCCTCAATCCTCCAAGTCAACCTAAGAAGAATTGTCAATTCAAATTACTTCTTCAAATGAGTCAACATGATCTCTTGGCCCTTACTGCAACTTTTCATCTTCGGTCTTGCAATCTTCTTTTGATCATCTTCGCATAAGTGGCAAAGTAATGGCAAACTTCAGCTTGTTACTATATAGGCGTTCTTTCTAACCTTGTCCTCCTTTTTCTTTACTATCGAACCTTCTTCTTTTGACTTTTTTTTTCACACCCTATTAAATTGCAGAGATATTTATGATGATTATTTTCTAGTGGCTTGAATACATGGCTATATATAGGTTTCTATTGGATGGTCGAGTCCCTTCATGATGCCAACTTGATGTCTTCTCGAGGCCAACTTGATGTCTTCTTAAGGCCAACTTGGAGGATGAAGTATGCATGACATTTTTTAACTTAATTAAAAATGATTTCATTCTTTGACAAGGCCCAGGAAGGGTCTATGACTTTGACTTTTGACAAACCTAAAGCCTACAATGGAGGCTTAACCTAGAAGCATGAAATCCATGCTAATAAAAAAAATTATAATAATTTTCTTTTTCTTGACAAATACATCATGACTCAAATACAATTATGAAGACCGACACTAGTTACATTTTTCAACACTTCCCCTTAACTGGGGAGGTATTCATAATTACATATATACATAGGTACATGGAACATCTCAAAATGATATACTCTACGAAGAGTCACAGCACAACCAGTGCTATAGATTAGATACATGACCAAAGTATCTAATCGAGTAGAGTAAGGTGTGTTCCAAGCTTCAGCCACTCACGGTACCATCAGGGTTCCACTCTAACACCAACCCAGGGATCTAGGTGTGTATCAAAGGTTAGAGCTCCAAGACCAATGCCACCCTCCCTACTCTAGGATCAAGACATCAACACATAAGGTCAGCCAGATGTCCTCCCAAGTATCTTGTTGCCCCAAGATGCTTCATCTCTCCTTATCAACTAAATCAAATATATCCACTAGTCCAAGCATGCTTCAAAATGTTCAACCTTCTTATGGAGAGATCTACACAAACACAACCCCAATTAGTAATAAAATTTCATTATATATACATGTTTAGCACAAACCTTCTATCCTCAATCATTTTGATGCTACTTAGATTATCATCAAATTATCCAAACACATCTCATCAGAAGCTTTCTTCTTTAACTTCTATAGCAACATCAAACTCAACCTTAGCACTTCTTCCAAAACATCCAAGTCTTGTTTACAACTTTGCACTCACGAATATATATATATATATATATATATATATATATCTATAATGCTTCAGCCATGATCTTTATTCTTTCTTCAAGGTCTTAGTTGTCACATTATGCCCTCCCTCTCAACTAGGGAGATATACACTTTCTTTCATCCAAGCTCCCTCTCAACTTAGGGAGATCAACAGCTTCATAACATCAAAGAAACTTCAACCTTTCAAAACTTCAGGAACATCAAAGGTCATTTATTCATCTTTTATGTCATCATCATTCCCTTTATTCATCATGCTTATCATTATTATCAAGTCATCTTCAATTATGAACATCTTCAACATCTTGAAGATTATGTACCTGCAAATCTTCAACAGCAAGTACAAATATACAAAAGCATGAAGTCAACTATATTAAAATCATGTCATTACAATGGAAGCATCAAAATAATCAAGCTTTAGACATCAAATACCTAAACCTAGTTAGGTTCATAGTCAACAAGGGTTACATCTTTTATATTCTAGACTTCAACAACTTGCTAGGATTTTTGTCACAAACACTAGATTTCATCATCGAGAGCGACAAAGCACTAGATTTCATCATCGAGACTTAAAGCCTTAGATATCAGCAACTAAATCAAGTTAGCAATCCAATCATAGCATTTTACATCTTCAATATTATGCCCTAGAATTTCATGTCAAATTCTACTAGGGTTTTGTCACAAACCCTAGATTTCATTAATAAAACTAAATCATGAATATCAACAATCAAGTTAGCATACTAGCATTTCATATCTAGGGTTTCATTAATATTTCCTTATATTAATCTCTTACTAGGGTTTTTATCATAAACCCTAGATACAAACATCAAATTCCAAAATTAGATATACAACAATTTTGACTAGACTATGGTTTCAATTATGCGGAAGCTCATACACCTAGGGATTCCTAGGTATTTAGATTGACTATCGCAAGAGTTTTGTTAGGATATTCCGACACATAGGAAATAGTTAAGTATAACTTGGTCTAGTATAGAGTTAGGTAAAGTGTGTTTCTTTACTATGTACATTTTGTAACTTACAATCCGACGGTCACGATATGTAGTGATCCGACGGTTCATTCTCTCCTCAGTATTACCGACACTTGATCCGTGGCTTAACACCCGATTGGTCCATGATCTCTATTTAAAGAGCATGGAGGGTCATTTGTAGGTTAACCGTCCATGAGAGAAGCTTATGTAAATTTTCATTCTTTTATTAATAAATTGCCTGAAGTGGCCGCGTTGGCTCAGGCCGTGGACTGTTTCCCTCTTTGAGGGTTTTAACCACGTCAAAAGTACTGGTGTATTGATCTGCGATCTGTTTGTGAGCGGTGTCCTTTGGTGTTCTGTCTGAGGAACTTACCCTGTAAATTCCTACATGGTATCAGAGCTATTTGAGGGCCGCGTCCGTTGGTGATCCAAATCTGAAGCCGGTAGAACTGCATCCGACTACCGTTTCCTAGATCTACTGTTTCTGACTGCTTTCGGGCCGAGAGGACTGCTCTGTTGTGTTGGAGCATCTGTTCCAGTGAGGAACCCCTTTCGTTTCACGCGAAAAGGTTTCCGGTAGCCCTAGCTACGTCATTTTTAAGATCTGGAGGTATACAGTGTTTATTTGCAGTTTACAGTTATTTTCTCTCTGTTTATTTCGGTTTCGGTTTATTTAGCCTTTTTTATTACCGGATCTATACCTTTCATTTCTGCGTATGCTCTTTGCCCCGCGACTCTGTGCGATCTAGGCAAATCAGAAACAGAAAGGAAGGATTTTTCTCATGCGTATGCTCTTTTCCGCTGTGCCTTAGTGTGATCTCGGAAAATCAGAAACATTGAGGAAAATATTTAGTTTCCAGCTAAAGCTAACTTCGAGCCGTAAGGTTCGTTTTTTTTTGTATGTCCGTGTTGGGTTTTGTGTTTTTTGTTTTGTAGGGAAAAAGAGCTTTCTCAAAGCAAGCACGCAACCCAAAGCTTCAACCCCCCCCTCTCTCTCTCTCTCTCTCTCAAACTTTTTGTATAGCTCACTTGGTTCAAAGCTAATTTATGAGAGTAGAGGTCTTGAGTTCAAGTCTCCTTTTTGTGGGGCGGATTTTTCATTTCCGCACATTCCCGCACTTCGTCGGCGACTTCATCAAATTTTCTTCAAAAAGCCATAACTTCTTCATCTGGAAGCCGTTTTCAGAACCGTTTTTTTTAAACAGCCTAATTTTTCGAGATCTTTCCATTGGAACACTTAGTTTCAGCATCTATAGCTTCAGTTTCTGTTAAAATGGAAAGTCCATGCCAAGTTATTCTTGACAGCACCAACTACTTCCAATGGTGGTCCTACATTGTGGATTTACTTAGAAGTAAAGGTCTCTACAGAATGGCCACAGGCCAAGAAACCAAACCGAAAGATGAAGATAAGGCAGCTAAATGGGAAAATAGGCAAGATCAAGCACGTGGGTTGATAGGGATGTCTATTTCTCCAGATCTTAGATTCCATATTGCAGAACTTGATACTCCTGATGAAGCATTGAAACAGATTACTAAAGTTTTTGGAATCAAAAATGAACTTAGAGCCCATCAACTTGAAAATGAGTTGCTTACATTGGACCCCAATAATTTTTCTTGCATTGAAGATTTTTTGTCCAAGTTCAAGACCCTTAGACTTCTCTTGGAAGGTGTTAAGGTTAAGAAAGAAGATAGTAACCTTATCTATTCCATTCTTACTAAGTTGGGACCAGCCTACTCTGTGTTTGTTTCCACCTTCCATTCTACAAGAGAAGCCTTCATTTCTCAAGGACAAGACTACAAGTCCCCTTCCTTTGATTCTTTTTGTGATTCTTTAATAAGAGAACAAGAAAAACTCTTACACCTTGGTCTTCTTAATCTTGGAAACTCTTCTAAGAAAGCGTTAGCCGCCCAGCAGCAACCAAATCCAAAGAATCCTAAGAAGTTGTATCCTAAAAGGAATGGTCCTAAGCAATTTCAGCCTCAAAATGAAAAATCATTTCAACAAAATGATAAGACAAATAAAAACAAAGGGAAGAAGACTGATAGACATTGCAACTTTTGTAATCGAGATGGCCACTTAGAATCCAAATGCTTTAAGAAGATGGAAGCCTTGGAAGCAGCAATGAAGAAGCATAACATCCATTTGGAGCACTCTTCAACTTCAACTTCATCTTCAGGAATGGCACTTTCTGCATGTGGTTGTCAAGCATCTCGGTCTGGCTATGCACTAAATGTATCTTCTTCTTCTCATTCTCATGAGTGGCTCATTGATTCTGGAGCTTCTTATCACATGGCCAAAAACAAAGCCATGTTTTCTTCTTTAAATGATCGTAACACCAAAAATATATATGTTGGTGATGATAGATCTCTTAGTGTTGTAGGGACTGGAACTGTTCATCTAGACAATGGTCAGTTTAATGATGTATTATGTGTTCCAACCTTATCCTGCAACCTTCTATCTGTATATCAGATAACTCATTCAGGTGAAGGTAAAATCGTTGAATTTTCACCTCACGATGTTGTAATTAAGGACCTAAGAGATCCTAGACAGATTTTAGCTACTGGCATTGCTGATGATTCTACAAGGTTGTATAAGTTTCACAACTTTGGGTCATCAAATCTTCCCTCAGTATTTGTTGCTCATAATGATGAAGTGAGCAAACTTTGGCATGAGCGATTTGGTCACTTAAACTATTGCTCTCTTCAGAATCTATGTAAAGAAAATATGGTGACAGGTCTTCCAATGGTATCTTGCAGAGATGGTGTTTGTTCCGGATGTGTACTCGGAAAACATCATCGGGACAGTTTTGAAAAACGTGCCTCTTGGCACGCCTCAGCCCCTTTACAGCTCGTGCATAGTGATTTATGTGGTCCACTTCCAGTTGTTTCATTCTCTGGCTACAGGTATTTCTTAACTTTCATTGATGATTTCTCCAGACGCACTTGGGTATACTTCTTAAAACTCAAGAGTGAAGTATTTAACATGTTCTTGGCCTTTAAGGCCTTTGTTGAAAAACAATCTGGACATCAAATTCTTAAGCTAAGATCTGATAATGGCGGAGAATATGTTAACAACAAATTCATCAACTTTTGCACTGAGAATGGAATTCAAATGCAACATACTGTTCCATATACTCCACAACAAAATGGTGTAGCTGAAAGGAAGAATCGCACCTTAAAGGAAATGGCTAATTGTATGCTTCAATCTAAAGGACTTAGTCTTAATTATTGGGCACAAGCAATTAACTGTGCAAATTACATAATAAATCGCACTCCTACTAAGGTTTTAAAGAATATCACTCCAGAAGAAGCATGGAGCTCAATTAAACCAGATGTAAGTCACTTTCGTGTTTTTGGAAGTGAAGCATGGGCGCATATTCCAGATGAGAAACATAAAGCTTTAGAACCTAAGAGTGAAAAATGTATTTTTGTTGGATATTCTGAAGATGTCAAAGGATATAGACTTATTCCACTTAAGTCCAAAAATGTTATCATTAGAAGAGATGTAAAGTTTGCTGAAAATATATCGGCCTACGAGCCTAGTTCGGCGGATGTGCCACCTCTCCCTATCTCTTCTACTTTTGAAAATATTTCTTCTTCAGATGATGAAAGCGAGGATGAAAATCCTCCCCCACCTTCTCAGGATCCTCCTTCAGCTCCTCAGCTTCCAAAATGGGTCCGCGCTACTCGGGATGCAGCAGGTGATCTTGCCGGTGATCCTACAGATCAGCGACGTACACGTTCTCAGTTTGATAGAGCCTCTTCTTTACTGGCTCAAGCTTCAGTGAATTATGATCCTGACACCTTTGCAGAAGCTTCAGGCCATCCAGATTGGAAAGCAGCTATGAATGAAGAATATCATTCATTATTGGCAAATGCTACATGGGATCTTGTTCCTCTACCAAAGGGACGAAAACTTGTTAGATGCAAATGGGTTTACAGAACCAAGTATGGACCAGATGGGAAAGTTGATAAACATAAAGCTCGTCTTGTTGCTAAGGGTTTTTCACAAGTTGAAGGCATTGACTATACTGAAACCTTTTCCCCTGTTGCCAAAATGAACTCTATCCGCCTTGTTCTTTCCCTTGCTGCCTCTTTCAAATGGGAAGTCCATCAGATGGATGTTAAATCCGCCTTCTTGCATGGGGACTTGCATGAAGAAATCTATATGGAACAACCTATTGGCTTTATACAAACAGACTCCAGCCTTGTATGTCGGCTTAAGAAATCCCTTTATGGTCTCAAGCAAGCTCCTCGAGCTTGGTATGCCAAAATGGATAACTTTCTTTTAGAAAATGGCTTTTCTAGGTGTCATTCTGACAATACTGTCTACACCAAGAAAGCGGGCAAGTCTCTTATCATTCTTGTTCTTTATGTTGATGATCTTATCCTGACTGGTAGTGATCCCAACCTTATAAACCTAGCCTTAAAAGGAAGTTTGAAATGACAGACTTAGGACACTTACATTGTTTTCTTGGTCTTCAAGTCTTGCAATCCAAGGAAGGTATTTCCCTTTCCCAGTCCAAGTATGCCTGTGATATTCTACGCCATTTTCACATGGAAGACTGTAAGCCAGCCCCTTCTCCCTTTCAGTCTGGAGTCAAACTTTCAGTCACTTGTACTTCTCCTGAAGTTGATGCTACCTTATACCATCAACTTGTAGGAAAACTTTTGTATCTAACCCATACTCGTCCTGACCTTTCCTTTGTTGTTGGCCTTGTTGCTCGGTTTATGCAAAACCCACGTGAAAGTCATTGGAAAGCAGCTAAAAGAATACTTCGTTATGTTCAAGGTACAGTTCAGTTTGGGATTCATTACAGTGCCGAAGCATCTCCTCTATTGGTTGGTTTCACTGATTCCGATTGGGCTGGTGACCCTGATGATCGGAAGTCTACTGCAGGTTATGTGTTCACTCTTGGTTCAAGACCTATTACATGGGCTTGCAAGAAACAAGGTGCCATTTCTCTTTCTTCAACAGAAGCAGAGTATCGTGGTGCCATAGAAGCTAGTAAGGAAGCCTTGTGGCTTCGTCAGATCCTGTCAGAGTTTGGCTTTCAGCAGCAGCATCCGACTACACTTTGGTGTGATAATCAAAGTGCCATTCAACTATGCAAAGATCCAGTCCAACATTAGCGCAGCAAACACATTGAACTGCACACGCACTTCATCAGAAAGCTCATCCACGACCATGTTCTTGAAGTGCAATATTGTTCAACAGATGATCAAGTTGCAGACATCTTTACAAAGGCTCTCACAGAGGCGAAGTTCACTAAACTTCGATTTATGGTTGGAGTTCAGGAAGTTGTCACTAAGGGGGGATAGGCTCTAGTGCCTCCTTCCTTCTCCTATTGTGTCATATTTGTAAATCCTTCAATCCTATCCCAAGTTGTTCTTAAGGGGGGATGTTAGGATATTCCGACACATAGGAAATAGTTAAGTATAACTTGGTCTAGTATAGAGTTAGGTAAAGTGTGTTTCTTTACTATGTACATTTTGTAACTTACAATCCGACGGTCACGATATGTAGTGATCCGACGGTTCATTCTCTCCTCGGTATTACCGACACTTGATCCGTGGCTTAACACCCGATTGGTCCATGATCTCTATTTAAAGAGCATGGAGGGTCATTTGTAGGTTAACCGTCCATGAGAGAAGCTTATGTAAATTTTCATTCTTTTATTAATAAATTGCCTGAAGTGGCCGCGTTGGCTCAGGCCGTGGACTGTTTCCCTCTTTGAGGGTTTTAACCACGTCAAAAGTACTGGTGTATTGATCTGCGATCTGTTTGTGAGCGGTGTCCTTTGGTGTTCTGTCTGAGGAACTTACCCTGTAAATTCATACAAGTTTTATCATAGATTTTAATACATCAAACCCTAAAAATCTAGGGTTTCATCATATAACCTAGATATCATCGACAAACCCTAAAAGGTTAGGGTTTCTTCATAGCATTACCAAAATCCAAAAAATCAAGAGAGTAGGATATCATCATGTGTTCTAGAATTTATCATCGAACCCTAAGTAGACTAGGGTTTCTTTATTATTGTCAACATACCCTAAGCATCAAAAAGCCAGGGTTTTGTAGTGAACCGTAAAGGTTAGGCTTTTACTAAAGTAAAACTAGAGAATATAAAAAGGTTGATTTAATCTAAAGATTAATCACCTTAAACAAGAATATTAATGATTCAAAACTCTAGATATGAAAGAGTTAGTAATATAGAACAAATTTCAAAATGATCGGACCTTGTGATATGAAGAATATCTACTATAAACCTTTATACATACCTTGAGTTACTCCTTTTACAAACCTAGTAAGGTTTCCTTATGAAGGGTTCCCTCTGAATTATGTCAGCATCTTTATGGTTCATCTCCTTATAAGTCAATTTGTGTTTAAGGATCCAACTCAATTTACTAGGACACTATTTTGCAATGTTTATTGACAAGCACAAAAACATATGAGTACAATAGTGTGATGATTATTTGGGTTTTTCATTATCCTATTGGAGAATGGATTCCAAGGGATCTTAAGTACACAAATCACCTTAAACAAGAATCTTAATGATTCAAAACTCTAGATATGAAAGAGTTAGTAATATAGAACAAATTTCAAAATGATCGGACCTTGTGATATGAAGAATATCTACTATAAACCTTTATACATACCTTGAGTTACTCCTTTTACAAACCTAGTAAGGTTTCCTTATGAAGGGTTCCCTCTGAATTATGTCAGCATCTTTATGGTTCATCTCCTTATGAGTCAATTTGTGTTTAAGGATCCAACTCGATTTACTAGGACACTATTTTGCAATGTTTATTGACAAGCACAAAAACATATGAGTACAATAGTGTGATGATTATTTGGGTTTTTCATTATCCTATTGGAGAATGGATTCCAAGGGATCTTAAGTACACAAATCATTGCTAGGTCTAAAGAGCAACATGTTAAGAAAACTAAATATTCAATTCTTGTTTTGCAAGGAATTATCATAAACCTTATATTGCCTACAAGCCCTAGGCATTATGAGATAGGGTTTCTATACAAATGAGCATTTCATATATATACTATCTAGGTTTTACAATCCTAGATATTCACAACCTTTAACGCAATCCTAAGCAAATAAACATGCCATATATACCTTAAGATTGCGTACCTTTGACTTTGATGTTCCATTGAGCTTGTTGCACTTTCTAGCAAACAGAAAACGCATTGTTAGATGACAAAAACATAAAGAATAATATCAATACTTACTTGAGTTGCAAGGCTTCCTTCAACTAGTTGGTGCAAGATACTAGATGTTCCTTCTGACTATAGTGGAACCTTTTTAGATGCTAAGTTAATTATTTCTATAGACTACTTCCTTCTTTTAGATAGAGGTGTTGAGCTTGTTCAACAAGTTCTACCAAATGTTCAGCTACTAGATAGAGTAAGATGTAGAGGCTGCTACAAGTCCTTTTATTTTGACTTCTCTTGACATAGATTGCTTCTCCATAAGGACTGTAGATCTTAATTTCTTTCAACGTTTCTCACATTGCAAGGTGGATGGACTTCCAATGTCTTACTGAATACAGCAGGCCTCATTAAGCACAGGATATTCTTTTAAGTCGGCTCTTTTGGTTACTGTAAGAGCTCGGTCTTCTTATATATATTTGCAGGCCTGTAACCTTTTTCACAAGAGCTTTTGGCCTCTTTTATAATGTTTGATACTACAAAACATGTCATACATATAAATCCTTAACACTTTATATAGCTTGGTTCTGATTTCTTTCTTCAAAAAGGTTATTTTGTTGCCTGTAAGGACTATATTTAGTCCTCCCGTAATACGACTTGATCAAACACTATAATTTTGGATTTCAAGAAGAAATGATTTAAGATCTTGAGTTTTATGCCCAGACTCTCGATTTCTTTTGCAATGAGCTCGGACTTGTCTAGGCTAGATGCCTAGTCTATCGGTCCTCAGAAATAGTGTCTCTTGGCTTCCTTCTTTAAGTTTGGATCTGCTGCCCAAATTACCTAAGTCTACAGTCTAGTCACAAAAGTGTAGTCTTGTAAAGAGACCCAAAATGAGTTATTTTATTTTTCTCTTTTTCCTATGTAGCTTGGCCTTCAAAAGTAGATATGAGACCTTTCATTTTACACAGAAGTGATCTCTTCAGCTGCCTTGTTTGACTGACCTTAGCTCTTAAACCATGTTGAGAAATCCATTAGGGCAGCATTAGGGTTTCTTATTAATTTGATTTCTCTATTACTTGATAATTTTGTGTGATTAGTTATTACATCTTCTTCTTTGTTGTTATATTTTCATCATCAAGATAATTGCCAAAACTTCAAAGACAACAGTAGAACACAAAATGTAGGCACTCAGCCAAGGCAAAACCCCTATTAAGGGGAAGATCTAGTCAAACACTTCCACTAGTAGATTCAAATCAAATTGAGACAACCTTGACCACTTGACTAAGATAGTGACCTCCTTCAATCCCCCAAGTCTGCCTAAGAAGAATTTTCAATTCAAATTACTTCTTCAAAATGAGTCAACTTGATCTCTTCGCCCTTGCTGCAACTTTTCATCTTCAGTCCTGCAACCTTCTTTTGATAGGTTTGTCAAAAGTCAAAGTCATAGACCCTTCTTGGGCCTTGTCAAGAAATGAAATTATTTTTAATTAAGGTCAAAAATGTCATGCATACCTCATCCTCCAAGTCGGCCTCAAGAAGACATCAATTCGGCCTCATGAACGGACTCAACCATTGAATATAAGTCTATATATAGCCATGTATTTGAGCCATCGAAAAATAATCATCATAAATATCTTTGCAATTTAAAAGGGTGCGAAAAAGAATTCAAAAGAAGGTTTGATGGTAAAGAAAAAGGAGGACAAGGTCAGCAAGAACGTCTATCTAGTAACAAGACAAAGTTTGCCATTACTCTGCTACTTATGCAAAGAATGGAGGCTTAACCTAGAAGCATGAAACCCATGCTCATAAAAAATAAATTATAATAGTGACAAATACATCATGACTCAAATATAATTATGAAGACCGACACTAGTTACATTTTTCAACACATTCATCACCCTATACACACTTGGGGGGATCCACTTGTCAACACATGACAAGGATCTCGCACATTCAAGGCTCATCACTTCTTGGGGGGAAACACTTGTCAACACATGACAAGAATCTTGCACATCCAAGGTTCATCACTGCTTGGGGGGATCCACATGACAAGGATCTCGCTCATCCAAAGGTTGACCGCCCTCTCTAGGAAGGGTCACCTTTGTCGGTCCAAGTTGTGAAAATTATATTATTGCAGCAACTGATTTATTTTACCTACTTATTTTCCAATAAGTTATTTACGAAATCCCTTCAGTAAATATTAAAATAAATTCTACTGCTGATATTACACCATAATACAGAAACAAATACATGCACAAGAATCAAACACATCAACACAGATATTTTTCGACAATTGTCCCCGGAAAAACCTAATGCAGGAAAACCGGTGCAACAGAGGAGGATTTTATTATTAAGCTTTTCTTGAGTACAACTAGGGTGCCAAACTAGCTCACCCAACAAAGATAAATCCTCTGGCACCTCCCCTAGGCTCAGTGTCTGTCCAGCTAGCCTCTGCGCAACTCCTAGACCCTCTGCGTCAGCATCTGCCTCATTGCATCAGCGCTTGGCCTCTTTACGTCACCCACGCAAGCCCTCCAGTAACTACGCAGTCCAGCTGCCTCTGTGTCTTCCTGAGTAGCTCTGCGTCTGCCTCTCTGAACTCTACGCTGGTCCTCCGGCACTGTCCCTGCCTCTCTGTTATGTACTCGCTACCTCGTGCTGCAACCCAGGCCTCTAGTTCGAATTTCTCATCAAGCCCTGCTCCAAAAATTGAACTGACTGGTCTCCCTCAATATGTCTCCAACTGACCCTCAAGCCTTCTCTTATACTTTTCCTATTGATGAATCAACGGTCGAGATTAAGTCCCTAATCAATGGCTAAGATTAAAATAGACTTGATCTTCATCTCTTAGAAGCTTCTCATCCTTACCTTTATTAATACCCATTAATATTTTTATTTTCCTAAGTTTAAACTTAGGAACTCATTAAAAATATTAATTATTTTAATAACTCTTCATCCGGACAGAATTTTCCAAAACGACTTATGGGTCTTGGAGATGTCATGTGCTTTAGCCTCTCCACCAATATTCATGGCTAGAGCACATTCGATGCTACCCCAAATCAACACACCCTCTTAGTAAGGAAGTGCTCTTGTAATACTCCACAACTGAGCATCACCCTGATTATCCGGCACCCATACCTATGTTGATGTTTGGCCTTCTTGCGCAACATCCTCTGCACTCTTGCATCCTGTACTGCTGCCCATGGCTTGACCACTGCCAATACTACATCTATACTGCAACTCCCTCTGCATCCGTGTTGCTGTTGGTCCTTCCTCCCAACATTGCATCTGCAATGCAACTCCCGTGCTGTTGCTGGTCCTTCATCCCAACACTGCAGCTGCACTGCAACATCATACCCATTTCTGCTACTGAAATGGATTCTTTATCATCCCCATCTTCTCCCTGAAATAAGCAAACTTCGTTCTTCCAAGGGCCTTAGTAAGGATGTTTGCCACCTATTCTCCTATAGGAGTGTAGCTCAACTATAAAACTCTTCGTTGGACACAGTCTCTGACAAAGTGATATTGAATATCAATGTGCTTTGACCGATCATGAAATACTGGATTCTCAGAGAGCTTGAGGCAACTCAGATTATCACACATGATCCTGGTCGCTTCCATCCTTCTTCTGAATAGGTTCACAAGCAATTTTCTAATCCATATGGCTTCACACGAAGTTGTGCTAGTGGCCCATATATTCTGCTTCAGTTGAGCTCAGAACTATGAATTTCTATTTCCTACTGCACCAGGAGGTCATTCTTGATCCAATATTGAAACAGTACCCAAAGGTACTTTTCCGATCCACTGAACTTCCAGCGCAATCTGCATCAGTAAACCCACTCAATCTAATATCCTTACTTATGGTGTACAAGAGTCCATAATCGACTGTTCCCTGTAAATATCTGAGAACATGTTTGACTGCTGCCCAATGAGCCCTCTTTGGTTCCACCATGAACTGACTGAGGGTGTTAACAGCGTAACAAATGTCTGGCCTAGTATTGACCAGATATATCAGGGACCCTATGAGCTACCTGTATAAGGTGGGATCAACATTTTTGTCTTCTAATGCATCAATTTTCTTCCAGTTGGTGATCATTGGACTCTTGGAGTAGCCATCGGCCTACAGTCCTGCATCCTGAATCTCTTCAAGATTTTTGTAGCATATCTCCCTTGTCCAAGGAAGATTTTATCCTTCTGCTGCCAAACTTCCAACCCTAGGAAATAATGCATCTGTCCCAAATCCTTCATGTCAAACTCTGTGGCTAGATTCTTCTTGTAGTCCTCGATGAGCCTGGATGAACCTGTCAGAAAGAGATCATCCACATATAATACTAGTATTAGAGGCTCACCTTCTACAACCAGATAGTAGAGATTGGGATCAGCATCACTCTTGATGAACCCCATTTTCTGCAAGTAGCCATCAATTCGACCATACCACGCTCTAGGTGCCTGTTTGAGCCCATACAAGGCTTTCTTCAATCTGCATACATGAGACTTCTTCTCATGTGTCTCAAAGCCTTCTGGTTGTTCAATGTATACTTCATCTTCTATTACCCCGTTCAATAATGTTGTTTTGACATCCATTTGATGAATCTCCCATCCCATCTGAGCTCCAAGAGCTATCACGGTTCTAATAGATGTATACCTGGCCACTGGGGCAAAGCTCTCTTCGTAGTCAATTCCTTCCTTCTGAGCATACCCCTTAGCCACAAACCTGGATTTGTATTTTTCCACATTGTCGTCTACAGCGTATTTAATCTTGTAGATCCATCTCGAACCTACCACCGATCTATCTTGAGGCAGAGGCACTACTTCCCAAACATCGTTCACCATTATAGAGTTGTATTCCTCTACCATCACATCCATCCAAACTTGATGTTGAGCGGCCTCCTAAAAACTGGAAGGCTCCCCATCCTGAGCTACTAATGCCTGATATCTATCTGGTTGTTTTAGCTCCCCTTTATTGCTTCTTGGTGTACTGAATAAATCTTCTGCATCTCGCAAAATCTATAGAAGTTTCCGACTGGTTCTTCCTCTGGTAGCAGGTGCATCTGTTAACTCCTCCTCGTCCTGTGATTCTTCTTGTTCTAAGGAAGAATTCTTCGCTTCTGTTGGTTGAAGTGGCTTGACCAACGGCTCATCTTTTGACTACTCCTCGGAAGGCATTTCTCGAGATTTTCTGAAGGCCCTATCTTTCATGAACTTCACATCTCGTCAAACTACTACCTTCCTGCTCCCTGGAAGATAAATTCTATATGCCTTAGCGTTCTCGCTATATCCCACTAGATATCCTTTCTCTACAGTTTGATCTAACTTCTTCCTTTTCTCCTCAGGTGTACGGCAATATGTTAAACTCCCAAATATCCTGAAATGGCTAACTTTAGGAGTCTTCCCAGTGAAGACTTTCTCTAGAGTAATATTGCCCAATGCCCTATGAGGAGTTATATTCTGGACATACACAGTCGTGTTGCATGCTTCTACCCACAAGAATTTTGGCATATCCTGATCATACATCATGGCCCTAGCTACTTCCACAATAGTCTCGTTCTTCCTTTCTGCTACTCTATTCTGCTCTGGATTGTAAGGAGTTGTCCACTCTCTTCTAATGACCTCCTTAGCGCAAAATTTAGTGAAGTCCTTATCAACATATTCTCCACCATTATCTAAGCGCAAAACTTTTATTTTCTTCCCTGTCAGATTCTCCACCAGAGCCTTGAACTCTTTGAATCGACAGAAAACCTCGTCCTTGGTTTTCAGAAAATAAATCCAAGTTTTCCTAGAGTGGTCATCAATGAAGGTGACGAAGTATTCGGCACCACTAAGAGCTTTAGTGGACATTGGTCCGCAAATATCTAAGTGTATCAATCCTAGTACACTCTTGGCCCTATTTTTACTTCTAGGAAATGTTGCTTTGGCATACTTGCCCAGAGCACATCCTCTGCATACATCATCTCGTTCTGTACTAAGATCTGGAACTCCTGTTACAATTTTCCTGAGAATTCTCAGAGCCCCATGGTGCAAATGTCCCATTCTTCTGTGCCATAGTTCATTCAAATCCTTGTCTCCATTACTGCCTATCAGTGCCATTGGTGATTCTAGCTGTAACCTGTACAACCTGTTACTTTTGATTCCGATCTGCACTTTCTTTTTCCAACTCAGGTGTTTGACGTATACTTTCTCCTTAATGAAGAAAACGTCATAGCCCTTAACTTGAAGTTGCGATACGGAAAGTAAGTTCATCCCTAGTCCTCGCACACTAGTAGCAAGGAACCACTCTCCCATTTCTGTTTGAAAAACTATGGTACCCTTCCCTACTGGAGTACACTTTGCCTTATTCTGGTGATCTAAAAATTCATCCTTTCCTCTTGATAATCTGAGAAACATTCCCGGATTCCTATCATATGCCAGGAGGCTCCACTATCCATATACCATACCTCTAATGATGCAAAGCTTGTCACACAAGAAACTTCTTTTTCCAATCTGGAAGCCAGCATAGAGAAATCAAAATTACTATCTCTTGTGCAATTTTCTGAAAATTTGCGCGAGTCTCCTAACGTAGATGCCTCTGCATCATGATCTCGACCCATAAATGATTTCCCCTTCCTGTCTCTGATTACTTGCTCTGGTACCATGTGAACATTCTATTACTGCAACAACTGATTTATTTTACCTACTTATTTTCCAATAAGTTATTTACGAAATCCCTTCAATAAATATTAAAATAAATTCTATTGCAGATATGACACCATAATAAGGAAACAAATACATGCACAAGAATCAAACACATCAACACAGCTATTTTTCAACAATTGTCCCCGAAAAAACCCAATGCGCGTAAAGCGATGCAGCAGAGGAGGATTTTATTATTAAGTTTTTCTCAAGTACAACTAGGGTGCCAAACTGGCTCACCCAACAGAGATAAATCCTCTGGCACCTCCCCTAGGCTCAGCGTCTGTCCAGCTAGCCTCTGCGCAGCTCCTAGACCCTCTGCATCAGCATCTGCCTCACTGCATCAGCACTTGGCCTCTCTGCATCACCCACGCAAGCCCTCCAGTGATTGCGCAGTCCAGCTGCCTTTGCGTCTTCCTAAGTAGCTCTGCGTCTGCCTCTCTGAACTCTGCGCTGGTCCTCCGGCACTGTCCTTGCCTCTTTGTTATGTACTCGCTACCTCTTGTTGCAATCCAGACCTCTAGTTCGAATTTCTCAGCAAGCCCTGCTCCAGAAATCGAACTGACTAGTCTCCCTCAGTATGTCTCCAATTGACCCTCAAGCCTTCTCTTATACTTTTCCTGTTGATGAATCAACGGTCGAGATTAAGTCCCTAATCAACAACTAAAATTAAAATAGACTTGATCTTCGTCTCTTAGAAGCTTCTCATCCTTATCTTTATTAATACCCATTAATATTTTTATTTTCCTAAGTTTAGACTTAGGAACTCATTAAAAATATTAATTATTTTAATAACTCTTCATCCGGATGGAATTTTCCAAAACGATTTATGGGTCTTGGAGATCTCATGTGCTTTAGCCTCTCCACCAATTTTCATGGCTAGAGCACATCTGATGCTACCCCAAATCAACACGAGTTGCTCCTTGAAAACCAATAACTTCCCTTTCAGTAAAGGCTTGGTAAGAATGTCAACAATCTGATCATCGGTCGCTATATGATGAAGTTTCATTGCTCCTCTTTTCACCATATCCAAGATATAGTGATATTTGATCTCAATGTGTTTGGAATTGTCATGGAACAAAGGATTTTCAGCAAGTCGAATCCCACTCTTATTCTCACAGTAAATTATTGTAGTATACAGTACTTGCTCAAACAGCTCTCCAAAAAGCTTCCTTAGCCATACTGCCTCACAACTAGCCATGCTAGCAGCAATGTGTTCTGCTTCAGTCATGTTAAGGGCAACAGACTTTTGCTTTCTGCTCATCCAAGATATGGCAAATCCTAAGCTGAGGCAACACCCTAATGTGCTCTTTTGTCAGTAAAGTTACCAACCCAATCAGCATTAGAGTATCCATGTAGCCTTACATCTTCAGTGGTATATCTCGATCCAAGATTGATAGTCCAATGCAAGTACCTCAACACATGCTTTGCAGCAACCCAATGTGCAGGAGCAGGCTTAATCGTGTATTGGCTCAGAGGTATTGACTACAAAGCATATATCTGGTCTAGTGTTCACCAAGAACATCAATGCCCCAATCAATTGACGGTACTCAAAAGGATTAGCCAAATCAATTCATGTAGCTTTACCACAACGCTTCTTGAAATTCATTTCCATTGGAGTATTCATGGACTTACACTCAGTCATGCCAAACCTTTCTAGTAATTTGACAACATATTTTCCTTGAGAAAGGAAAATCTCACCAGATTTCTGCCATACCTCCAAGCCCAGAAAGTAGTGCATCAAACCAAGATCTTTCATTTCAAATTCAGAAGCTAACTCCCTCTTACACTGGAGAATAAGAGGTTCACTACCAGTCAGAAATAAATCATCAACATACAATACCAAAATCAAAGGCATACCTTGGACTGTCTTAAAGTAAAGATTTGGATCTGCATTTCTTCTAGTGAAGCTATCAATCCGAGCATACCAAGTTCTTGGAGCTTGATTCAAACCATAGAGGGCTTTCTTTTGGATCATGTACTTCAAAGCCTTGTGGTTGGTCCACAAATACTTCTTCTTTAGGGAAGCCATGCAAAAAAGCAGTCTTTACATCCTTTTGGTGAAGAGACCATCCTTGGCTAGCTGCTAGAGCTACAATAGTTCAGATGGTGATGTAACAAGCAACAGGTGCAAAATTTCATCATAGTTTATTTCCTCTTTATCAGAGAAACCTCTAGCCACAAATCTAGGTTTATATTTTTCAATACTGCCATCATCACCATCTTTAATTTTATAAAACCATTTAGAAGATACAACAGATTTACCTTGAAGTCTTGTAACCACTTCCCATACATCATTATGAATGATAGATTCATATTCTTCAGCCATTGCATCTTTCCACACTTGGGCCTTTACAGCTTCTTCAAAAGTGCACAGTTCAGCTTGAATAATGTTGCTCATGGCTACAACATATCCTTGGAACTGACAAGGTTTCTTGCTTTCTCTGAAAGTTCCTCTGGGGGCAGCATGTTTATCAGCATCTTGAAGAGTGTCACGAAGCCATAAAGGTCTCCTTTTAGAAGGAGGATCACATGGAGGAGGATCCAAAGGATCCATGGGCTCCATGGATTCATCAGCAAGATCAGTTTTAGCTTCAGGATCTTCTTGTATTTCAAAAACATCATCTTTACCATCAACATTAGCGAGAGGAAGATAAGTGTCTCTTGCTTTTCCAAAAACTTGCATCATCATCAAATGTTACATCCTTGCTAAATTCTATATTTCTTTGACCAGGTATCGTATATTTTGTAAGCCTTGAAATTCTCACAATAACCAAGAAACATGCCTTTCTTACCTAAAGCTTCCAGCTTGTTCCTTTTCTCTTTTGGGACATGGAAGTAGACAGGACAACCAAAGAACCTCAGGTGCCCAACTTCACACTTTTTGTTGATTTGGGGTAGCATCGGATGTGCTCTAGCCATGAAATTTGGTGGAGGGGTTGGGACACATGAGATCTCCAATACCCAGAAAGGGTTTGGACAGATTCTAAACAGTGCAGAAGATATTAAAATAATTAATATTTTTAATGGAATCCCTAAGTCTAAACTTAGGGAAAATAAAATATTAATGTGTATTGATATGAATCTGTGTTTGAATGGTCCAAAAGACATGGATCAAGCCAGATATAATCTTAGCCGTTGATTAGGGACTTAATCTCGGCCGTTGATTTGTCAACGAGAAAAGTATAAGAGGAGGCTTGAGGGTCACTTGGAGAACACACTAAGGAAGACCAGCTAGTTCAATTTCTGGAGCTGGGTTAGCTTATAAATTGAACCAGTGGTCTGGAGAGCAGTCAGGAGACAGCAAGTACGGAACAGAGAGACGGGAGATCAGCACAGAGGCAGAGGACACAGACGCAGGGCCAGATGAAGCAGAGGAAGCAGAGACTGCGCAGAACCAACAAGGCTTGTGTCATCCACGCAGAGGCTACAAGAGTGACGCAGAAGGCTAGAGAGGTTGCGCAGAGCCTCAGTAGGCTGACACAGAGGGTTTCAGACTAACGCAGAGGTCAGTAGGGCCTACGCTGCGTTCAGAATAAATGCTGGAAGATTTGTCTATCTTAGTCTATGGGTAAGCCAGTTTGGCACCCTGTTGTACTAGAAAATTGTTGAATAATAAAATCCTCCCTTGCTGCACCGGTTTTCCCACATTGGGTTTTTCCGGGGACATTAGTCCAAAATAACTGTGTCAATGTGTTGATTCTTGTGCATGTGTTTGTTTCTGTATTACGGTGTGATATCTATAGCAGTATTTATTTTAATGTTTGATGAAGTAATTTCATGAATAACTTATGGTGAAATAAGTAGGAAAAGTAAATCAGTTGTTGCAGTGATAGAATTTTCACATGGTATCAGAGGAAGTAATCAGAGACAGAAAGGGAAAATCAGTTATGGGTCGAGACCACGATGCAGAGGCATCCACCTCAGGGGAGTCACGCAGATTTTCAGAAGATCGCACGAGAGAGATTTCGATTTCTTTATGTTAGCTTCCAGGTTGGAAGAAGAAGTGGCGTGTATGACTAGTGTTGCATCATCAGAATTATGGTATATAGACAGTGGAGCCTCGTGGCATATGACGGGAATCAGGGAGTGTTTCTCAGAATATCGAGAAGAGAAGATGAACTTTCAGATCACCATGGGGAACAAGGCAAAGTGTACTCCAGTAGGAAAGGGTACCATAGTTTTTCAAACAAAATCAGGAGTGTGGTTCCATGCCACAAATGTGTTGCATGTACCAGGATTGGGGATGAAATTACTTTCCGTGTCACAATTACAAGGCAAGGGCTATGACGTCTACTTCATCAAGGAAAAGGTATACGTCAAACACCCGAGCTGTAAAAAGAAAGTGCAGATCGAGATCAAAGGTAATCGGTTGTATAGATTACAACTAGAATCTCTAATGGCACTAATAGGCAGTCATGGGGACAAGGACTTGAACGAACTATTGCACAGAGGGATGGGTCACTTGCACCATGGAGCTCTAAGAATTCTCAAGAGCACTGTAACAGGAGTTCCGGATCTAAGTACGGAACGAGATGATGTATGCAGGAGATGCGCTCTGGGAAAGTATGCTAGGGCGGCATTTCCTAGGAGCAAACACAGGGGCAAGAGTGTACTAGGATTGATAAACTCAGATATCTGTGAACCTATGTTCGTCAAAGCTCTTAGCGGTGCCAAGTATTTCCTTACCTTCATTGATGACCACCCGAGGAAAACTTGGATTTATTTTCTGAAAACCAAGGATGAGGTTTTCTATCGATTCAAGGAGTTCAAGGCTCTAGTGGAGAATCTGACTGGTAAGAAAATAAAAGTCTTGCGCTCAGATAATGGTGGAGAGTATGTCGATAAGGACTTCACTGATTATTGCACTGAGGAAGGCATCAAAAGAGAGTGGACAACTCCCTACAATCCGGAGCAGAATGGGGTGGCAAAAAGGAAAAATAGAACTATTGTAGAAGCAACTAGGTCCATGTTGTATGATCAGGATATGCCAAAATTCCTGTGGGCGGAAGCATGCAACACAGCTATCTATGTTCAGAACAGGGCTCCTCATCGGGCATTGGGCAATATATATCCAAAAAGGTCTTCACTGGGAAGACGCCTGAAGTCAATCATTTCAAGATATTTGGGAGTTTAGCATATTGTCGCATACCCGAAGAAAAGAGGAAGAAGCTGGATCAAACTGCAGAAAAGGGGTATCTGGTGGGATATAGCGAGAATGCTAAGGCATACAAAAGAGGAGGAAGCTGGATCAGACTACAGAAAAGGGGTATCTAGTGGGATATAGTGAGAATGCTAAGGCATACAGAATCTACCTTCCAGGGAGCAGGAAGGTAGTAGTACGACGAAATGTAAAGTTCATGGAGGACAGAGCTTTCAGAAGATCTCGCCAAATGTCTTCCGAGGAGCAGCCGAAAGAGGATCCGTTGGTCATGCCTCTTCAACCAACGGAAGTGAAGAATTCTTCCTCAGGACAGAAAGATTCCAAGGATGAGGAGGAAGAGCGAACAGAAGCACCTGCTGGCAGAGGAAGAACTAGCAGAGAACTTCGTCAGATTCTGCGTGATGCAGAGAACTTCATCGGTGAGCCAAGGAACAGTAAGAGGGAGTGAAAACAGCCAGAGAGGTATCAAGCGTTAGTAGCTCAGGATGGGGAGCCTACCAGTTTCGAGAGGCGGCTCAACATCAAGTCTGGCTAGATGCGACGGTGGAGGAGCATAACTCCATAATGGTGAATGATGTCTGGGAGATAGTGTCAAGGCCTCAAGACAGATCTGTGGTAGGTTAAAGATGGATCTACAAGATCAAAGATGTTGTGGACGGCAGTGTTGAGAAATACAAGGACAGGTTTGTGGCCAAGGGGTATGCTCAAGAAGAAGGGATTGACTATGAGGAAACCTTCACCCTGATAGCTAGGTATACATCTATTAGGACCGTGATATCTCTTGCAACCCAGATGGAATGGGAGATCCATCAGATGGATGTCAGGACGGCATTTTTGAACGGGGTAATAGAAGAAGAGGTATACATTGAACAACCAGAGGGCTTTGAAACTCATGAGAAGAAGTCTCATGTATGCAGACTGAAGAAAGCCTTGTATGGGCTTAAGCAAACACCGAGAGTGTGGTATGGTCGAATAGATGGCTACTCGCAGAAGATGGGGTTTATCAAAAGTGACACAGATCTGAATCTCTACTATCTGGTCGTAGAGAACGAGCCACTTATCTTAGTATTATATGTGGATGATCTCTTTCTGACAGAATCATCGAGACTCATTGAAGACTGCAAGAAGAATCTAGCCATAGAGTTCGATATGAAAGATTTGGGACAAATGCACTACTTCCTAGGGTTGGAAGTTTGGCAGCAGAAAGGAGAAATCTTCCTTGCGCAAGGGAGGTATGCTACAGAAATCCTGAAAAGATTCGAGATGGGACATTGTAGACCTATGGCTGTAGGAATGTACAGGGTAAGTTCCTCAGACAGAACACCAAAGGACATTGCTCACAAACAGATCACAGATCAATACACCAGTATTCTTGACGTGGTTAAAACCCTCAAAGAGGGAAACAATCCACGGCCTGAGCCAACGCAACCACTTCAGGCAATTTATGAATAAAAGAATAAAAATTTACATAAGCTTCTCTCATGAACGGTTACCCTACAAATGACCCTCCATGCTCTTTAAATAGAGATCATGGACCAATCGGGTGTTAAGCCACGGATCAAGTGTCGGTAATACCGAGGAGACAATGAACCGTCGGATCATTACATATCGTGACCGTCGGATTGTAAGTTACAAAAGTACATAGTAAAGAAACACACTTTACCTAACTCTACACTAGACCAAGTTATGCTTAACTATTTCCTATGTGTCCAATATCCTAACATCCCCCCTTAAGAACAACTTGGGATAGGATTGAAGGATGTACAAATATGACACAATAGGAGAAGGAAGGAGGCATTAGAGCATATCCCCCATTAGTGACAACTTCCTGAACTCCAACCATAAATCAAAGTTTAGTAAACTTAGCCTTTGTGAGAGCCTTTGTAAAGATGTATGCAACTTGATCATCTATTGAACAATATTGCACTTCAAGAACATGGTCATGAATAAGCTTTCTGATGAAGTGCATGTGCAGTTCAATGTGTTTGTTGCGTCGATGTTGGACTGGATCTTTGCATAGTTGAATGGCACTTTGATTATCACACCAAAGTGTAGTCGGATGCTGCTGCTGAAAGCCAAACTTTGACAGGATCTGACGAAGCCACAGGGCTTCCTTACTAGCTTCTACGGCACCACGATACTCTACTTCTGCTGAAGAAAGAGAAATGGCACTTTGTTTCTTGCAAGCACATGTAATAGGTCCTGAACCAAGAGTGAACACATAACCTGCAATAGACTTCCGATCATCAGGGTCACCAGCCCAATCGGAATCAATGAAACCAACCAATAGAGGAGATGCTTCGGCACTGTAATGAATTCCAAACTAAACTGTACCTCGAACATAACGAAGTATTCTTTTAGCTGCTTTCCAATGACTTTCATGTGGGTTTTGCATAAACCGAGCAATAAGGCCAACAGCGAAGGAAAGGTCAGGACGAGTATGGGTCAGATACAAAAGTTTTCCTACAAGTTGACGGTATAAGGTGGCATCAACTTCAGGTGAAGTACAAGTGACTAAAAGTTTGGCTCTAGACTGAAAGGGAGAAGGGGTTGGCTACAGTCTTCCATGTGAAAATGGCGGAGAAGATCACAGGCATACTTGGACTGGAAAAGGGAAATACCTTCCTTGGGTTGCAAGACTTGAAGACCAAGAAAATAATGCAAGTGTCCTAAGTCTGTCATTTCAAACTTCTTTTTAAGGCTGGATTTCACATGGTTTATAAGGTTGGGATCACTACCAGTAAGGATAAAAATCATCATAAAGAACAAGAATGATAAGGGACTTGCCCACTTTCTTGGTGTAGACAGTATTGTTAGAATGACACCTAGAAAAGCTAGTTTCTAAAAGAAAGCTATCCATTTTGGCATACCAAGCTCGAGGGGCTTGCTTGAGACCATAAAGGGATTTCTTAAGCCGACATACAAGGCTGGAGTCTGTTTGTATAAAGCCAGTAGGTTGTTCCATATAGATTTCTTCATGCAAGTCCCCATGCAAGAAGGCAGATTTAACATCCATCTGATGGACTTCCCATTTGAAAGAGGCAGCAAGGGAAAGAACAAGGCGGATAGAGTTCATTTTGGCAACAGGGGAGAAGGTTTCAGTATAGTCAATGCCTTTTACTTGTGAAAAACCCTTAGCAACAAGACGAGCTTTATGTTTATCAACTTTTCCATCTGGTCCATACTTGGTTCTGTAAACCCATATTTATCTAACAAGTTTTCGTCCCTTTGGTAGAGGAACAAGATCCCATGTATCATTTGCCAATATTGAACGATATTCTTCATTCATAGCTGCGTCCTAATCTGGATGGCCTAAAGCTTCTGCAAAGGTGTTAGGATCATAATTCGCTGAAGCTTGAACCAATAAAGAAGAGGCTCTATCGAACTGAGGACGTGTACGTCGCTGATCTGTAGGATCACCAGCAAGAGCACCTGCTGCATCCCGAGTAGCACAGACCCATTTTGGAAGTTGAGGAGCTGAAGGAGGATCCTGAGAAGGTGGGGGAGGATTGTCATCCTCGTTGTCATCATCTGAAGAAGAAATATTTTCAAAAGTAGAAGAGATAGAGAGAGGTTGCACATCCGTCGAACTAGGCTCGTGGGCCGATATATTTTCCGCAAACTTTACATCTCTTCTAATGATAACATTTTTGGACTTAAGTGGAATAAGTCTATATCCTTTGACATCTTTAGAATATCCAACAAAAATACATTTTTCACTCTTAGATTCTAAAGCTTTATGTTTCTCATCTGGAATATGGGCCCATGCTTCACTTCCAAAAACACGAAAGTGACTTACATCTGGTTTAATTGAGTTCCATGCTTCTTTTGGAGTGATATTCTTTAAAACCTTAGTAGGAGTGTGATTCACTATATAATTTGCACAGTTAATTGCTTCTGCCCAAAAATTAAGACTAAGTCCTTTAGATTGAAGCATACAATTAGCCATTTCCTTTAAGGTGCGATTCTTCCTTTCAACTACACCATTTTGTTGTGGAGTATATGGAACAATATGTTGCATTTGAATTCCATTCTCAGTGCAAAAGTTGATGTATTTGTTGTTAACATATTCTCCATCATTATCAGATCTTAACTTAAGAATTTGATGTCCAGATTGTTTTTCAACAAGCGCCTTAAAGGCCAAGAACATGTTAAATACTTCACTCTTGAGTTTTAAGAAGTAGACCCAAGTGCGTCTAGAGAAATCATCAATGAAAGTTAAGAAAGATTTGTAGCCAGAGAATGAAACAACTAGAAGTGGACCACATAAAGCACTATGCACAAGTTGTAAAGGGGCTGAGGCGTGTCAAGAGGCACGTTTTTCAAAACTATCCCAATGATGTTTTTCGAGTACACATTCGGAACAAACATCATCTCTGCAAGATACCATTGGAAGACCTGTCAACATATTTTCTTTACATAGATTCTAAAAGGAGCGATAGTTTAAGTGACCAAATCGCTCATGCCAAAGTTTGTTCACTTCATCATTATGAGCAACAAATACCGAGGGAAGATTTGATGACCCAAAGTTGTTAAACTTATACAACCTTGTAGAATCATCAGAAATGCCAGTAGCTAAAATTCGTCTAAGATCTCTTAGGTCCTTAATTACACATCATGAGGTGAAAATTCAACGATTTTACCTTCACCTGAATGAGTTATCTGATATACAGATAGAAGGTTGCAAGATAAGGTTGGAACACATAATACATTTTAAATTGACCATTGTCTAGATGAACAATTCCAGTCCCTACAACACTAAGAGATCTATCATCACCAACATATATATTTTTGGTGTTACAATCATTTAAAAAAGAAAAAATGGCTTTATTTTTGGCCATGTGATAAGAAGCACCAGAATCAACGAGCCACTCATGAGAATGAGAAGAAGAAGATACATTTAGTGCATATCCAGACCGAGATGCTTGAAAACCACATGCAGAAAGTGCTATTCCTGAAGATGAAGTTGAAGTAGAAGAGTGCTCCAAATGGATGTTATGCTTCTTCATTGTTGCTTCCAAGGCTTCCATCTTCTTAAAGCATTTTGATTCTAAGTGGCCATCTCAATTACAAAAGTGGCAATGTATATCAGTCTTCTTCCCTTTGTTTTTATTTTCCTTATCATTTTGTTGAAATGATTTTTCATTTTGAGACTGAAATTGCTTAGGACCCTTGTTTTTTTTAGGACCATTCTTTTTAGGATACGGCTTCTTAGGATTCTTTGAATTTGGTTGTTGCTGGGCGGCTAAGGCTTTCTTAGAAGAGTTTCCAAGATTAAGAAGACCAAGGTGTAAGAGTTTTTCTTGTTCTCTTATTTTAGAATCACAAAAGGCATCAAAAGAAAGGGACTTGTAGTCTTGTCCTTGAGAAATGAAAGCTTCTCTTGTAGAATGGAAGGTGGAAACAAACACAGAGTAGGCTGGTCCCAACTTAGTAAGAATAGAATAGATAAAGTTACCATCTTCTTTCTTAACCTTAACACCTTCCAAGAGAAGTCTAAGGGTCTTGAACTTGGACAAAAAATCTTCAACGGAAGAAAAATTATTGGGGTCCAATGTAAGCAACTCATTTTCGAGTTGATGGGCTCTAAGTTCATTTTTAATTCCAAAAGTTTTAGTGATCTGTTTCATTTCTTCATTAGGAGTATCAAGTTCTGCGATATGGAATTTAAGGTCTGGAGAAATAGGCATCCCTATCAACCCACGTGCTTGATCTTGCCTATTTTCCCATTTGGTTGCCTTATCTTCATCTTTCGATTTGGTTTCTTGGCCTGAGGCTATTCTGTAAAGACCTTTACTTCTAAGTAAATCCACAATGTAGGACCACCATTGGAAATAGTTGGTGCTGTCAAGAATAACTTGGCATGGACTTTCCATTTTAACAGAAACTGAAGCTATAGACGCTGAAACTAAGTGTTCCAATGGCAAGATCTCGAAAAATTAGGCTGATTCAAAAAAAACGACTCTGAAAATGGCTTCCAGATGAAGAAGTTATGGCTTTTTGAAGAAAAGTTGTTGAAGATGCCGACGAAGTGTGGGAATGTGCCAAAATGAATGATAATGTTATATTTAAAAAAAATCCACCCCCTTTCCAAACTTAATCTAATTAGCTCACTTTTTTAAAAAAAATTATATGACTCACTTTTATAAATAAGTGAGTCACTTTTATAATGGTACTTTATGAGCTGCCCACTAAATTGTAACTTAAATAAAAGATAAAAAGACTTTAGAATTATAAATGACTCACTTTTTATAATGGGTGAGAACACTTTTACATAAAGTAACTTTAAAACATAAGTTACATGTGCTTTTTGAAAAAGTAACTCAACAAAAAAAAGACTTGAACTCAAGACCTCTATTCTCATAAAGTAACTTTGGACCAAGTGAGTTAGTTTAAAAGGTTAGTAATTTTTGGAAAAGAAGAAAGGTTTTTTTTTTTTAGTCACCGAAGCTTTGGGGTGCGTGCTTACTTGAGAAAGCTCTTTTTTTGCCTACAAAACAAAAACCCAAAACGGACATACGAAAAAACAAACCTTATGGTTTGAAGTTAGCTTTATCCAGAAACTAACAATTTTCCTCAATGTTTCTGATCTTTCGAGATCACACTAAGGAGCGGCAGAAAAAAACATACGCATGAGAAAAAAAACTTTCTTTTTGTTTCTGATTTGCCCAAATTGCACAAAGTCGCAGGGCAAAGAGCATATGCAGAAATGAAAGGTGTAGATCCGGTAATAAAAAACAAAGAGATAAATAAACCGAAATAAACAAAGAGAAAATAACTAGAAACTGCAAATAAACACTATATACCTCCAAATCTTAAAAATGACGTAGCTAGGGCTACCGGAAACCTTTTCGCATGAAACGAAAGGGGTTCCTCACTGGAACAGATACTCCTAACACAATAGAGCAGTCCTCTCGGCCCGAAAGCAGTCAGAAACAGTAGATCTAGGAAACGGCAGTCGGATGCAGTTCTACCAGCTTCAGATTTGGATCACCAACGGACGCGGCCCTCAAATAGCTCTGATACCATGTAGGAATTTACAGGGTAAGTTCCTCAAACAGAACACCAAAGGACACTGCTCACAAACAGATCACAGATCAATACACCAGTACTTTTGACGTGGTTAAAACCCTCAAAGAGGGAAACAGTCCACGGCCTAAGCCAACGCGGCCACTTCAAGCAATTTATTAATAAAATAATGAAAATTTACATAAGCTTCTCTCATGGACGGTTAACCTACAAATGACCCTCCATGCTCTTTAAATAGAGATCATGGACCAATCGGGTGTTAAGCCACGGATCAAGTGTCGGTAATACTGAGGAGAGAATGAACTATCGGATCACTAAAAATCGTGACCGTCGAATTGTAAGTTACAAAAGTACATAGTAAAGAAACACACTTTACCTAACTCTACACTAGACCAAGTTATACTTAACTATTTCCTATGTGTCGCAATATCCTAACAATGGCTACGCCAATGATCACCAATTGGAAGAAGATTGATGCATCAAAAGACAAGGATGTCGATCCCACCCTATACTGACAGCTCATAGGGTCCCTCATGTATTTGGTCAACACCAGGCTAGATATTTACTACACTGTCAACACTCTCAGTTAGTTCATGGTGGAACCAAAGAGGACACACTGGGCAGTAGCCAAACACATTCTCAAGTATTTACAGGGAACAATTGATTATGGGCTCTTATACACAAAGGGGAAGGATATCAGGTTTAGTGGATTTACTGATGTAGATTGGGCAGGAAGTTCAATGGATTGGAAAAGTACCTTTGGGTATTGTTTCAACATTGGATCAAGAATGACCTCCTGGTGCAGTAGGAAACAAAAATTCGTGGCTTTGAGCTCATCTGAGGCAGAATATATGGCAACAAGCACAGCTTCGTTTGATGCCATATGGCTTAGAAAATTGTTGGTGAACCTATTCAGAAGAAATATGGAGGCGACCAAGATCATGTGCGATAATCAGAGTTGCATCAAACTCTTTGAGAATCCAGTGTTTCATGATAGGTCGAAGCATATTGATATTCGATGTCACTTTGTCAGAGACTGTGTCCAACGCGGAGCTATACAATTGAGCTACACTCCTACAGGAGAACAGGTGCAGATATTCTCACCAAGGCCCTTGGAAAGTCAAAATTTGACTACTTCAGGGAAAAGATGGGGATGGTAAAGAACCACTTTCAAAAGTAGTGTGTTAACAGCACGAATGAAGAGGGAGTTGCACTGCAGATGCAGTGTTGGGATAAAGGACCAACGGCAGCACAGATGCAGAGGGAGCTGCAGTACGGATGCAGTGTTGGGAGAAAGGACCAGCAACAACACAGATGCAGAGGGAGCTGTCGTACAGATGCAGCAGTAGCAGTAGCAGAGTCATGGGCAGCAATACAAGATGCAACAGTGCAGAGGATATTGGGCAGGGAGGCCTAACATCAGCACAGGGACCGATGCCAGATGATCAAGGTGATACTCGGTGAGGAGAATTACTAGAGCACAATCCTCGCTAAGAGGAAGTGTTGATTTGGGGTAGCATTGGATGTGCTCTAGCCACGAAATTTGGTGGAGAGGTTGGGGCACATGAGATCTCCAATACCCATAAAGGGTTTGGGCAGATTCTAAACAGTTTAGGAGATATTAAAATAATTAATATTTTTAATGGAGTCCCCAAATCTAAACTTAGGGAAAATAAAATATTAATGTGTATTAATATGAAATTGTGTTAGAATGGTCCAAAAAACATGGATCAAGCAAGATCTAATCTTAATCATTGACTAGGGACTTAATCTCGGCCGTTGATTTGTCAACGAGAAAAGTATAAGAGGAGGCTTGAGGGTCACTTGGAGAACACACTGAGGGAGACCAGTCAGTTCAATTTCTGGAGCGGGGTTAGCTGAGAAATTGAACCAGTGGTCTGAAGAGCAGTCAGGAGGCAGCAAGTACGAAACAGAGAGACGGGAGATCAGCACAGAGGCAGAAAAGGCAGACGCAGGGCCAGAGGAAGCCACACAGAGGCAGCAAAGACTGCGCAAAGCCAGCAAGGCCTGCGTCATCCACGCAGAGGCTGCAGGAGTGACGCAAAAGTCCAGAGAGGCTGCGCAAAGGGTTTCAAGCTAACGCAAAGGGTTTCAGGCTGACACAAAGGTCAGTAGGGCCTACGCTGGGTTCAGAAGAAGTGTTGGAAGATTTGTCTATCTGTGGGTAAGCTAATTTGGCACCCTATTGTACTAAAAAATTGTTGAATAATAACATCCTCCCTTGTTGCATCGGTTTTCCCACATTGGTGTTTTCGGGGACATTAGTCCAAAATAATTATGTCAATGTGTGGATTCTTGTACATGTGTTTGTTTCTGTATTACGGTGTGATATCTGCAGCAGTATTTATTTTAATGTTTGATGAAGTAATTTCATGAATAACTTATGGTGAAATAAGTAGGAAAAGTAAATCAATTGTTGCAGTGATAGAATTTTCACACTTTTCATCAGTGAAGACTCTGCAAGAGTCTTGTTGTTTAGGGCACAATGAGGAGATCTATTTTGGACATAGACATTTGTGTTGCAGTCTCCCCATATAAACTTTGGCAATTTTTTATCATGCAACATAGCTTTAACAACTTCCATGATAGTTCTATTCTTTCTCTCAACCACACCAATTTTTTCTGGGTTATATGGTACAGTGGTCTCTTTTTTTATTCCAGCTTCTTTGCAGAAGTCAATGAAATCATTGGAAGTGAACTCTCCTCCATTGTCAGATCTGAAGATTTTGATCTGCATTCCAGTTTGTTTTTCTACTAGAGCTTTGTAATCTTTGAACATGTTAAAACCTTGACTTATATTTTTTAGAAAATAAATCCATGTTTTGCGAGAAAAATCATCCATGAAGATAATATAATACAAGTAACCACCAAGAGAAGTTATAGGCATTGGTCCACATAAATCAGAATGTACAAGATGTAATACCTTACTGGTTCTACTTTTGCTTGAAGGGAATGGTCCCTTCACTTGTTTTCCGCTTGCGCACCCTTGTCAAACACCATTATGATCAAATCTAATTTCTAGCATTCCGAAAACCACCTTTCTCACATAAGGTAATGCTTTGTAGTGCAAGTGAGCGAACCTTTGGTGCCAAAGTTCACTTTGATGATTGATGTCATGGATTAGTGCATGAATAGGTCTTCCATTGATTTTGTATAGACCTTCACATCTAGATCTCAGAGTGAGGGCATCTCTTATGTTGGATCTCAATGGCCAAGTGAGAACTTTACCATTTATGAAAACAACTTTCATTCCTTTATCTTCTAAAGTTGATATGAACACAAGATTCTTCTTTAAACCAGGTACGTATAAAACTTCTTGAAGAGTCAAAGTTTTACCTTGATCCAAATGGAAAGAAACAGAACCAGATCCCTTTATGGGAAATGTAGGGTTATCTCCAAGAATGATCTTCAAATTTGTCTCCCTCTCAACCAGATTAGAGAGTACTTCTTTGTAACCGGTAAGTGCCTTGAAGCACCACTATCAACCAACCATCTATCACAAGAATCTATAGGAGATGAACTAGAAAGAGCAGAAACAAGAAAGTACTCTGATTGAGTCTCAGCTGCATTATTATCATACCTTTGGTTCCTTGAGGAACGATAGTTTCCTTTGCGAGCAGAAGGAGCTTCTCTTCTTCTTCTGTAATCAGATTTGTTGGAACGATTGTTGAAGTTAGATTTTGATGCTCTTTTGTTTTCTGACAGTCACGAGCATAGTGGCCATGCTTGCGACAATTGTAGCATTGGACTTTCGATAAGTCTCTAGTCCATTGAGAGGAGTTGTTGGGCGCAGGGTTTCTCGAATAGTGAATTCCTCTTCTTCCTTTCTTCTTCTTACCTTGTACAGCAAAGGCAATAGGTTCTCCCTCCTCATGCTTGGGAATTCTCTCTCTGGAAATCATTTTGGCTTCTTCTTGACCACACTTTCCCAGAAGCTCATCAAATGTGGGAAACTTATCATTGTTGTTGATGGTAGTAATAAAAGTCTCCCAAGAAGAAGGAAGACCTCCAAGCATAATCAGCACCAGTTCTTTGTCAGGAATAGCTTCGCCAGAAGTTGACAGTTGATCTTTGATTTTTGATATCCTCATGAAGTATGCTTGAATGGTCTCTCCTCTATTCATTTTAATATCCTTGAGTTGATTCTTCAAGGCAAGAATTTGACTCAAGTTGTTCACTTGATACATTCCAATCAACTTGTCATACATTTCTTTGGATTTCTTCAGGTTGGCAACAAAAGTGATGAGGTGGTCTCCAAGAGAGTTAAGGATAATCCTTTTAGCCTTGACTTCTCTTTTCTTGAATCTGGCTTTGATAGCAGCATTGGAGTTTTCAACTGGTTTTGCTATCTCTCCCTCAACATACTCAAGAACATCATGTTCCTCAAGAGTAATATCCAATTTGGCCTTCCAAGGGAAGAAGTTTGAAGCATCAACCAGCTTCTCTTCATTCTTAAAGTAAGAGGAAGACATCTTGATCTGCTCAAAATTTCAGCAGCAAATAGAGAGGAATAGCAAGAGATATATTAGCAGAAAATGGACTGCAAAAAGAGTGGACAACACTTGATATTTCAGCAGAAAAATGAGCTGCAAGTAGAGTGGACAGCAAACAGAAAATGAGTTGTAAATGGAGTGGACAACAAGCAGAAAATGAGTTGTAAATGTAGTGGACAGCAAGCAGAAAATGAGTTGTAAATGGAGTGGACAACAAGCAAAAAATGAGTTGTAAATGGAGTGGACAGAAAACTGAAAATGAGTTGTAAATGGAGTGGACAGCTAAGTTACCAGGAAATACGGACCTAATCTCCCAGAAACGTCATTCAACGTTTCGGATCCTGGAACAGGTACGAAACGCTTGAAAAACGGCTTTGATACGTATCCTTAACTTTTCAAATTTTTGGAAACGGTAAGTTAAAACTCTGAAACATTTTTATGGTGTTTTTGGTAAAAATGATCTGTTTCCTGGAAATTTGTGAATACATATCATTATTTCTGAAAACGGATGGCGAAAAAAAAAACGTTTCACGATTTCGTGATATGGATTTGCCAAAGTAAAAAACGTTTCACGAATTCATGAAACTGGTTGCTTGAAATGGCCATCAGGAAGAGGTTTTTATTTTGTTTTCACTTTGTTTTTTTATGCGCCAGCCATTGTTGAATCTTAACCTATTAACTTTTAAGTTATTAACCTTACCTGATTCACCTTTTACCAACTGTGGGAGTTGTCGTTGTTCAGTGGAGTGAGCCGACTGTGGAGTGTGGAATGAGCCGACTATGGGAGTCGTCGTTGTTCAGTGGAGTGAGACGACTGTGGAGTGTGGAGTGAGCTCACTGTGGATTCAAGTTTCAATCATTCGAGCTAACTATTGGTAAACCTCAAAAAAAAAATGAAGCTTTAAAAACTACCACAGTGCCAGCGAAAAAAAAATTATCTCTAACCGCTGACCAGGAAATTGCCATTTTATTTTATGGGAGTGTTTAAAAAATATGGATCTTGAAGCTTCCTCGTGGTCTATGGCATGCAAATAGTTCATATAAATAAGTTAACAATGAACACCTTTACATATTGTCATTTTAGTTTCCAGAATCCATATATCAGTTTATTATATTTTATTATTGAATGCTAATAAGAACATTGATGTAATCTACAACGTGAGATTGTATTGTGCAATGTATTTGTCAGATGTCTTTACTTGGTTAAGAAACCCAAAATATTTCAAGTGCAATTTCAATTTTCACATCAAGCCTATTGTAATTGTCTCTATTTGTCACATTCATTCACTATTCCAACAGTCAACTCTCTTCAGTCCAAAACAATTTCCAAATTCTAAATATCACCTTTATTCATTAAGACTTTTAATATGAGTACTAACAAATGGACAAGTAAAAGTAGTCATAAGTGCCGGATGGGTATCTTCATATATACACAAGTTGCTCTCCAGAAATCATTATTTCGTTGTCACTTGGTATTGACATCTGTAGTATTTGACTCCCTCCTCCCTTGTGGCAGCTGCATTTTAGTTTAGGCTAATGTTTCTTTATAGGCCCTCCAATTTCTAGGGTTTTCAAATTTCTTTGGATAACATACTTGTAGACCATGTTTATAACTTTATAACATTTCTTTTCATTATGCTCTTGCACTTGCTCTTCATTTCATTTCACTTCTTTTAGGGATGCTTTTGGCACCTATCTCTTTTGGTTGGTTGTTATTTCTAGTTGTAGTATTTGACCTATTTTGGTCTTTAGTGGATATTAATACAAATTTCAATATCAATTTCTATCTTCATCTACCAAATATTTCCCTATCAAGCTTACTGGTCATACGAATTATTGTTTTGTTTTGAACAAACAAAGATATAAATTATGATCATCTGGTTGTTGGTCTAAAAGCAGCGCTAGAGAATGAGACATTGAGACATGGTGAATAACTCACATAGATTACATGTCCAATCATTGGTTTTGATAATGATTATTCTTTTTCAAGGCTTGTAACTTGTTTTGAAATGCATATTTGTCAATTTTATTTTGCAGTTTCATTTACATCATTATCATGGCAACTTCAAGTTCAACCATTCATGAGGCAGAGGAAGTGGAATATGAAATTGAATCTGTCCCTAAAGTTGATCCAAAGTCACCACTTTGGAAATATGTAAATGTTGTTAGAAGGATCCAAGGAGGGGGATCATTGGCATGGGTTTGCAGTGAGTGAAAAAAGGAGTATAAGGGATCATACAACCGAGTTAAAGCACATTTAATTCGGTTAAAAGGCGATGGGGTTTGAATATGCACTGGCCCACCTAAAGAGAATGGGACAAATGGAAATAGTTTAAGCAAGGCAAAACTTGCAAAATATCAAAAAGAACAACATGAGGCAGATGCTAAAGCAAATGAGGCAAATCCTGCCTCTCAATTTAAACAACCAACAAGGTTGGGAGCATCCTCATCAAAGCCTCCACTTCCCTCTCATAGAATTATAAGTTCAAAGCAATCTAATTTGGGACCACTTGAAAAAAGTTTTAATAATGATGCTCGAGAGACGGCAGATGCACAGATAGGTCAATGCTTTTATGTAAATGGTCTTCCCTTTAACCTTGTGTGATCTCCATACTGGGCAAAAATGATAAAAGCAGTGAATGAAGCCCCTAAAGGGTACAAGAGCCCTGGATATGAGAAGGTCCCCACTACAATGTTGAGTGTCGAGAAGTTAGATTTGGGGGCTAAATTAAGTCCCTTTCGTAATTCATGGCGCATTTCAGGGGTGTCCATCATTTCTGATGTATGGAAAGATTAAAGGAATGGGCCCTTAATCAATGTGATTGTTTAGAGCCTAAAGGGGGCAATGTTTTTGAAGGCAGTGGATTGTGAGGGCAGATGAAAAATTCCCAATTCATTGCTGACATTTTGATTGAAGCAATTAAATTGGTGGGGCCATAAAATGTTGTCCAAGTAATAACTAACAATACAACGGTGTGTAGAGCAACAGGCCTAATTATTGAAGGCAAATATCAGCACATCTTTTGGACCCCTTGTGTTGTACATTCATTGAATGTTAAACAAGATGGGGAAGCAAATTGAGTGGATTCGAGTTATTTTTGAAGAGGCAAAAGAAATTCAAGCCTTCATCACAAACCACCACATGTCCCAAGGCATCTATAGGGAATTTGCGAAGTTGGAGCTCCTTAAGGTACCTAAACTTTAAAGTTTATTTCATAAATTCTAATTTCTATGACTCTAAATTCAAATATGTAAATTGGATTCTCAAATGTCATGATTCGTGAATCATAATAGTTATTTTATTATGATTTTTAACTTATTGAAAGTTGAAACATTGGCAATTTTGCACTTGTAGGTTGCCAAGACTCGTTTTGCTTCTCATATCATAGTCTTAACAAGGCTTATGCGGGTGAAAGAAGCATTACAATCAATGGTATGTAGTTCTCTTTGGAATCAATGGAAGCAATCCCAATATGATAGAGCACAAGAAGTGAAAAGGTTAGTTGTTGATGATGAATGGTGCAATATGGTGGAGTACCTCTTGGCATTTACTAGGCCAATTGTGGATTTGCTCCACCTATTTGACATAGATTTGCCTAATTTGGGAGAGGTGTATGAGTGCATCAATTCCATGATAAAGAAGATAAGAGTGGTTATAAATGCCAAGGAGAAGGACCCAGATGAATTCTTTTACAGAGAAGTAAAATATATATTGACCAAAAGGTGGAACAAGATGAGCAACCCATTGCACCTTTTGGCCTGTGTAGTGAATCAAAAATATTATGCTACAAAGATGCTAAGTGACCCAGAAAGAATTGCACCAAACAAAAACCCAGAAGTCTCACAAGGATTTAAAAAGGCTTTTAGAAATCCTTTTGTAGATCCTGAAATTGGGATTCGGATTCGTTCAGAGTTTGTTCATTTTGTGGGATCAGAGAGTTGAGGTTTTGATATTGAATGTATGCGGGACAAGACCAGATTAAGTCCAATTGATTGGTGGAATACTATGGTGGGGAACTTCCACATCTCCAAAAATTGGCCATCGAGATCTTGTCAAAAGTTGCTAGTTCTTCTTCAGCAAAAAGGAATTGGAGACTGGAGTACATATGGCTTCATCCATTTAGTGAAGCGAAACAAAGTGGGCTCTAAGAAGATTGATGAACTAGTGTATGTTCATTCAAACCTTCGCCTGTTGTCACACAAAAGACGAATACAAATTTGAGGTCGCCAAACTACGGTATGTGGAACCAAAAATGCCTGACTTGGATATGACATTGAATGCCAAATCTCATATGACTTTGTTTGATGAGGAGGCACCAATAGGTGGACATGAAAGCAATGCTCCCGCTTCTGGAGAGGATGCGGTTCTTAATGACGGGAATGAAGACATATTTGATGATATGTAAATGTAATTTATGGTGGTATGTTAAACTTTTGAACAATGAATATTAAATACCATAATATGCCATATGAATTATGAATAATGATAGTACACTCCCAGTCATAGTTCATTTTGTACTTTGTACTATGTAGTGTGCATTATTAATTTTGGTGATGATGTTGTAACTTGTCATGTTGATGATTGAAATTTGAAACAGAAACTTGATGATATGTTGAATCATGAATGTTATAATAATCATTAATGATGATGACAATGTTTATGTTGAATTGATGATGATGATAGATGATAATTGATTATGTATTTTTAGATATAGAATCTAGATTCTAAAAGATGAATGGTAATATGAAATTCTTATTTTGTTTTATATATATATGTGTGTGTGTGTGTGTCGTTCCTTGTTGTATCGTATCCAGATTTTTTGAAAATTTGTCGTATCTGTTTCAAACCCCGTATCCGTATCCGTTCCTGTATCTGTTTTAGTGAAACTTAGGTGGATAGCAAGCAGAAAATGAGTTGTAAATGGAGTGGACAACACTTGATATCTTAGCCATAGTTCCACCAAGTTTCTGGGATGTGGGGACTATTGAAAAGTGTAACTAGGTTCGGTCTCCATAATGACATGTAATTGTGATTTTATGTAAAAAAAAATGTAGAGAAGAAAAATAAAATATTGTAATGCTCGCATCATGGGTTTCATGAGCAAGTAATTTTAATTTAGAGTCAAGTCTCCATTGAGAGCCTTTAAGAATTTTGTCATCTAGTGATAAAAGAATAAAAGAGTCATTGTCATGTAATGAAGTCATGTTACACATTGTATAGAGTCACACTTGTCCATATAAAGTATTCCTCCAAGACCATGTCACTAGCCCTCTCCAAGTTGGCCTACAACGAATGAATAACCTAGAAGATGATGTCGGCTCTCCTCCTTATGATCATGTCAGCCTAAAGGACATGAGGCACAGTATATATATAGCCACACTTGACCTCACTTAGAGGCAAGCAATTTCGGTGAAGAAGAGCCTCCAAACATAAGTGTGAAGAAAGGATTAGAACTAGAAGAGAAAAGCGAAGAACAAAGAAAGGATAGTGAAGGGAGAGATTGTTCTAGGTTTCTGATTTAGGGTTATGTACTCTCCCACGTAAGAAAGAAGAAGGACAGAAGGCATAGAGAGAAGATCGAAGAACTTGTTGCTACATTGAGGTAACCTTGTTTGGGTATAGGATCTCGCAGAAGGAAGCCAAGGAGAAGTGTTATAGGTCTCCCTCTTGAAGAGACTAACAAAGGAGCATAGACTATTCCAGGGTTTCTGAAATAGGGTTAACCTAAGATACCGAAATTCTCTAGGGAAGTCAAGAAGAACAATGTGGAGAAGTAGAGACCGAGATTCTCTAAGAAGCCGAGGAGAGAGTAGAGACAAATATTCTCTAGAAGAAGCTGAGGAGAAAGAGTAGAGACCGAGATTCTCTAGAAGAAGTTGAGAAGAGCAGTTCGAGATCTAGAAGTAGCCGAGAAAGGGAAGAGGCAGAGCATCAAGGCTAGTGACAAGGGTCTTGGGAGGACACTAGAGTCAAGGGTATTTGTCATGGTCCTGGTATTTGCCAATTGAAGATCTATATGAAGAATTTTTTATTGGGTTTTCCTCTCAAAGAGTGAGAGATTTTGGCCCTAGCTGACAAGCCTACATATTGTGTCTCTTGTCTTCTATTGTTTATTTGGTAATTATCTTGATGAAAAGAAGACATTAATAATATAACGAAGAGAAGATCATAACTCAAGAATTAAAAGTATATCACAAGCAATTATCAAGAAGAGAAATCTCCTAACCATTGATGCCCTAGATTTCTCAACACGGGGGAGTGGGGAAACGCAAGAGCAGCCTATGCAAAAGCTCCCCACCAATTTTTAGGAAACATGGGGGATGTCGTGCTAAAGAAAATGTAACTAGGTTCGATATTTATACATGTAATTTGATCTTTGTACTTGTAAAAAGAAATAAATATTATTTTTGTAAATTATAAGAATGAGTTTCGTGCTCATTCCATAGGTCTAGGAAAGTCAAAAAGTCAAAGATGTGTAAGGAGCTCTTCTTAAGCCTTCATGTAAGGTATATGGGTCAACCAAATGTATCAGAACAACCCTCCAAGACAAGCACAATCCTCTTAAAGACAAGCAAGCAAAACGATGAAAAAGCACAGTGAGGTCAGCCAGCAAAAGAAGTAAAAGGGAGTCATGTCGGCTCACAAGATGAGACACATCAGTTCATAGGTCCATGTCAGCTTGAATACATGGTCAAACACCTATAAATAGGCAGCTAAAGTCACCGCAAAAATACAGAACACAATCTTGCAATTCTCTGAGGAAGCTCGGATGAGAACAAGGTCTGCAACCTCGCATGATTTGAAGATGTATACTCCCAAATGACTACAGTCAGGATACTATCTTGTTACTTCGCAGGAAATCTCAGTGACCTCTTCAGTATATGTTTCGGTGCATTGCTAATACTCCTCGAAGGAAAGAAATGATACAAGTCTCAGCGCTATGACAATGCAGTCACGAGTGACTACACTCTCGACATGAAGAATCTATGTAAAAACTTTGTTTCAGCTTATATATATAATAGAATCAGTCACTATCTTGATGACTATTGTCTCTAAGTCTCAGTGCATTCAAAATGAAGAGGATCTCTGTGATCTCTGTATAATGATGTATCAGCAACGAAGCTCATAGCTATGATGAGTCTCTCACTGGAAGTACAATATTCTCAGTAATGAGTGTCTTCATGATGCAGTGATGATGATGGTCTCAGAGATATAAAGAAGAGGATTGGCGCCTTGGTCTTGGAGTGGCTCGGTTAGTCAAGGTTCATGGTCTTGGTGTTCGTCAATTGGAATCTTTATAAGAAAAATTTTGTGCAGGTTTTCCTCTCCAAGAGGGAGAGGTTTTGGCCCTGGTAGAATGCCAACATCTTGTGTTCTTTTCTCTTTGTTATGATAGCTATTTAATGATCTAAAGAAGACACACTAATGTTAAAGAATACGCTAACAAGATAAACATTAATATTTATCATGTAAAGAAGAATCTCATTAACCTCATGCCCCAGATTCTTCAACATGGGATCAGAGTTATGGTTGCAGTTTAAGGAAGGGCATAAAAGAGACACAAACAGTATAAAACAGTAAGACAAGTCAAGATCAATCTCAGTTAAAGTGAAGTCCCAATACTCGTGCTCAAAAGTCGGATCACTATGAATATTCAGATGGTACAGACAGGTACAGGATCTCGGTGATGAAGTTCAATGGTATATTTGAACTCCTTTATCAATCTCGATGAGCACAGCATGATATCTCAGCGTAAAATCATAACACTCTCGGTGAAGGAAGAGAATATACAATGTCGGCATCACGGTCACAGTCATTGCAGTCCCTATGATACAATCTTGGCATGATATTCGAATCTTGACATACAGTCCTGATCTTGGCATATGTAAATCGCAAACTTAACAATAACACACACAATATCTTCACATATACACTAATCCTTGTTTCGATATAACTATAATTACAGTCTCGCATAAATGGAGAGGATCACGCTGAAGCACTCATGGGCTCGGCATACGTAAAGGATCATATACTCTCAGCATAATTATGATGATAAGGATCTCGGTGATCCTTTAATACTCTCTGTCTTGACATTCGAGTAATTGAGCAAACTCAGTCACAATGAAGGCAGAATCTCAGTACAGCAACTATGGGTATATACGTATATCAATATGAAGAAGATCTTAGTGAAGCTATAGCAATGGAGTAGCATTCATTAGGTGACAAGTTCGGGCTTACAAACATTGTGCTTCTCTACGCAACTCGTATAGTAGACATCACTGTCACATTACAATGTCATATTGATATACTTGTCACAATCTCAAATCTTAACATTATCTCAATAGCATGGTGCTCGGATCAGAATATGAATCTCTCAATATCACAGTCATAGTTTGGATGATGCTCATACACTCCTGGAAACATTAAGTGTGATAAAGGCCACTTGTGGGATAGCAATTGTTGGCATTATGGTTCAGGTGTTGTCCTTGATGGCAACCCATTCAAGTGGTAGATCACTGTTCTTCATGTCAGCAGCAAAGATTGATGATCAGCTCTTAATTTATTGAAAAATTTAAGAAGGACGCAGGTACACCTTTCAGAAAGTGCGTACCCGCAAGTAATCCATGCATAGACCGCGTCCAGGGACGCAGTCCAACCGTTTAGAAGGTGCGTCCACCCAGTGCACACTTTTTAAGGCAGAGAAAAGCACACGTGGGGGTTTCTTGTGATTTACTCCTGGTATCTAGCCGACGGTATTGTGTTTTTAAGGTGTCGGTTCGTGGTATTGTTCCTTGATTTGAGGAGGAGCTTGCCTATATAAAGCAAAGGAGATCATTTGGTTTGAGCATGTCTTTGTTGAATATCTTATGGGGTGAGATCTGGTCTAGATCTAATCAAGGCGAATCTATTAATGGACCGAGATCTCTTGGCGCATGTTCAGATCTGTGGATCTAATTGTCTGGGTTACTTCTGAAGTCTTGAAATCATCTATGCCCGGAGGGACGCAGGTGCAGTAAGGGTTCAGGTGCGTCCGGGACGCAGGAACGAAGCGTTTCAGGTGCACCGGGACGCAGGCGCAGAAGGGTTCAGGTGCGCCGGGACGCAGGCAGTTCAATAGACTCAGTGCGAGGGACGCAGGCTAGCAGTTGAGCAAGGTGCGTCCGGGACGCAGGCTAGCAGTTGAGCAGGGTGCGTCCAGGGACTCAGTCCAGCAGTTGAGCAGGGTGAGTCGGGACTCAGGCTAGCAGTTGAGCAGGGTGCGTCTGGGACGCAGGCTAGCAGTTGAGCAGGGTGCGTCCAGGGACTCAGGCCAGCAGTTGAGCAGGGTGAGTCCGGGACTCAGGCTAGCAGTTGAGCAGGGTGAGTCCGGACTCAGGCTAGCAGTTGAGCAGGGTGCTTCCTTCTCTTAAAATCTTTGTTTATCACTGTTGTGTTCTGGGTTTGGTCCTATTATTGTTGATCTGGTTACTACAGTTGATTGGGTAATTCTCTTACACTTGATGATCAATTGATGCTTATGGATCCAGTTTGAAAATTTATGAAAAGTGGTCCTTGTATGAAAAGAAGTAGGGGGTTGTAGCTCCCTTCCAGGAGAGACTGGAAAACGAGAGAGAGTTGTAGCTCTCTGCAGGTTGCAGCCTGCGTACTGGTAAAGGACTGCACCAGTACAAAACCATTGTAAAAGGAGTTTCTAATTTGAAAGAAGATAGAGACATATTGCAGCAGGTGGTTTTCTCCCACATTGGGTTTCCACCTTACATCTTGTGTTCTTTGGTGTGACTATCTGTTTCTTTTGTTCACTTTCATTATTTTATGGTACTGACATGCAAAAATAATTCAAAGAACAAATAAAGAAGATTTATTAAACGAATTATATAATACTGATTCACCCCCCCTCTCAGTATTATTTCCAACAATTGGTATCAGAGCAGGTCCTTCAGAGAAGCTTGATCGCTTGAAGGTAGATCGTTCATCATGAGCAACTACGAGAGAGAAGCATCAATCAGGCCACCCGTTTTTGATGGGACAAACTTCAATTATTGGAAGGTAAGAGTTACTGCATATCTTCAATCTCTTGGTACAGAAGTTTGGGACATTGTAGAAACAGGCTACGCTTTTCCTTCAGCTACTCCTACAGATGCAGCAGAGAAGAAGAAGTATGAAACAAATGCGAAAGCAGTCAGTACTCTATTAGGAAGTATATCCCAAACAGAATTCATGAAGGTAATGCACTTCAAATCCGCAAAAGAGATATGGGACAAAATGGTCACAAGCTATGAAGGAGATGAACAGGTAAAGCGTGCTAAACTTCAAACTCTCAGGATTCAGTATGAGACTCTCAAGATGTATAATGATGAAAATGTGGCTAATTATTTTCTTCGGGTAGATGAGATTGTTAATTGTATGAAAAATTTGGGTGAAGAAATAAAAGAGGCTACAGTAATTGAAAAGGTTCTAAGATCATTGTCCCCCAAGTTTGAATCTAAAGCGAAGAAAAGGAAAATCTCTGAATTCTCACTATGTCTCAGCTACATGGAATTCTAACTGCTTATGAAATGAGAAAGGGAGGTCCATCAGATAGAAGGGAAGCTGCTTTCAAGGCATCAGGCAAAGAAGATTATTATGAAGCAAGCCATGTTCCAGAAGAAGAGGAAGAAGAATCAAATTTTGTCAGAAATCTTCAAAGGGGTTCTGGAAGGTTCAGAGGTAAGCTACCTTTCAAATGCTTTGCTTGTGGAAGAGTAGGTCATTATGCTGCAAAATGTCCCTATAAGGATAAAGGAAAGGAACCTGCTAGATGGAACAAGAAACAAAGTGCAAATAAGAAAAGCTACTACACCCATGAAGATAGTGATGGTTTATCAAACAGTGATGAAGATGAACAAGGTAATAAATATAAGTTGTTAATGGCATTTGAAGATGATGATTATGAGGATGCTGTAGATGTGAATAACCTCTATGATGAAATTACTAGACTCAAGAGATGTATAGAAGAAAAGAATGTGATCATTGATACTCTACAATTTCAAATTGATGAAAAGGAAAAACATCTTGAAAAACTAGAAGGTGAAATTGTTGGTCTCAGAAAAGAAATTGAGAAAACAAAAGCTATTAATCTTAAGTTTGTCAAAGGATCTGAAACTTTGGATGAGATTATCAATGTGCAGCGGTCTCCTCTAAACAAGACAGGTTTGGGTTATAATGGAGAAACCTCTCAAGCATCCACCTCAAAAAGTTATCTTGATGTGGCAAGAAGAAATGAGCAGAAGAACAATGAAGATAATCAGGTAAAGCAGGGACGAAATACAAACAGAAACTATCAGGGGCAATCCATCTTAAGGGTGAACAAAAGCTACAACCAGCCACAGGTAAAATCTTCTCAGTTTGGTTCAAGAATAGATGAAAATAGAAATTACAATCAGTTGGCAGGTAGATTCAATAACCGCAGAAGCTTCTTCAATGGACAATGCTTTTCTTGCCATAACTTTGGTCACAAAGCAGCTCAATGTGTTGCATATAAAACGATCATGACTAGGGAAGCTCAAAAACAAAGAAGTATGACGGGGATTACAAAAAGGACCTATAACAACTTTTCGGCTCTTGAAAATGAAGTTGAATGTTCTATTTGCAATAATTTTGGTCATGAAGACTCTGAATGCAGGAGCAGGTTTCAGGAGAGAAAGGAACAAGAGCGGAAAAAGGAACAAGCCTCAAGCACCAAAACATGGAGAATAAAGGAACCTCAAACAGAAAGATGTGGGATAGCATTTTATGCAGAGGGACAGGAAAATCTATGGTACATTGACAGTGGATGTTCGAAGCATATGACAGGTGATAAAGAAAAACTTGAGTCTTATTCTACTTTAGAAAAGGGAAAGAAAGTCTCTTTTGGAAATGATACTCCTGCAACTATAAAAGGAAAAGGTATTGCTCCTTTAAAAGAAAATGTCAAGGCTGGAAATGTTTTGTATGTTGATGGATTGAAGCATAATCTACTAAGTGTCAGCCAGATGTGTGATCAAAGAACCGAGGTTATATTCAGATCAAATGGATGTCTTGTTCGTGATCTTGATACAGGTAAAACAGTGCTCAAAGGCAAAAGAACTCCAAATAATCTGTACATATTTGAAGAAGGACAACAACAATGCTATCTAAGCAAGGATGAAGAGCACTGGTTATGGCATCGAAGGTTGGGACATCTAAGCTTCTCACAAATAAGGAAAGCATGCAAATATCAGGCAGTTCGCGATCTTCCAGATATCAAAATTCCTGACAACACCATATGCAAATCATGTCAGTTTGGAAAACAAACCAGAACTAACTTTCCAGAGAAAGAAGGATCAGCTAGCATGCCTCTTGAGCTAGTACATACAGATACATGCGGTCCTTTCAAAAAAAGGACACCTCGAGGAGAAGAATACTTGATATTATTCATTGACGATTTCTCCAGGTTTGTTTGGTTAGGACTTATGAAGCACAAAGATGAAGCATTCGAAAAATTCAAATCCTTCAAAGCCTTGGTTGAAAATGAATCAGGTCACAAAATTAAGTGCCTCAGATCCGACAGAGGTGGGGAATTTACTTCAAATGAATTTTTCGATTTCTGTGAAGAACATGGGATAAGAAGAGAATTCTCTACAGCAAGAACTCCCCAGCAAAATGGAGTTGTGGAAAGAATGAACAGAACAATCCAACAAATGGCTCGTGCTATGCTTGATGAATCAGGAACTCCCGCAACTTTCTGGGGTGAAGCTGCACATGCTGCGGTTATTATTCTCAACAAAACAAATGTCCCGGTAAACAGCACTCAAACTCCTCATGAGCTCTGGAGTGGTAAAACTCCTTCGGTAAAGCACTTCAAAATCTTTGGGAGCAAATGCTATATCAAGAATACTGATGAGCAGCTTGGCAAACTTGAACCTAGAGCAGATGAAGGCATTCTTCTTGGTTACTCTCCACATAGCAAAGCATACAAGTGCTACAATAAAAGACTTGGCAGAATTGTTGACAGCATTGATGTGGTGGTTGATGAGAAGGGATACATTCCTAGGCAAGTACATCGGGAAGATATCGAAGAAGATGAAGGCTACCCTCAAAGACAGAATGATGAAGAAGAAGAACCTCAAGAAGAACCAGAGGAGCAAACAAGAATAGAAGAAAAGACTCCATCCAGATATGTTCAGAAAAACCATCCAGAATCTCAGATTATGGGACAGAAAGAAGCAGGTGTACAAACTAGAAGAACAGTTGCAGAAGCCTCAAGCTATTTGGCATTACTCTCCTCTACTGAACCACAAAATGTGAAGGAAGCATGCAAAGATGAATGTTGGGTGAAAGCAATGGATGAAGAACTTGAGCAGATCGAAAAGAACAACACTTGGGAGCTGGTTCCTAGACCAAAAGATAAGAATGTTATCGGGACAAAATGGGTCTTCAAAAACAAATTGAATGAAAATGGAGAAGTAATTAGAAACAAAGCCAGACTTGTTTGTAAAGGGTACGCACAGCAAGAAGGAATAGACTTTGAAGAAACTTTTGCTCCTGTTGCAAGACTTGAGGCCATCCGAATGTTCCTTGCTCTCTCAAGTTTTCAAAACTTCAAAGTATTTCAAATGGACGTGAAATCAGCCTTTCTGAATGGAGACTTGGAAGAAGAAGTGTACATTGAACAGCCAGATGGGTTTATTCTTGGAAATGATCCAAGCCTTGTATGCAGATTGAAAAAGGCTCTCTATGGTCTCAAACAAGCTCCAAGGGCTTGGTACTACCGCTTGGACAAATATCTTCATCAACAAGGGTTCTCAAAAGGTTCAGCAGATAGCAATCTTTATATAAAAGTTGAAAATGAAAAATTGCTAATACTTGTTGTGTATGTAGATGACATTATTTTTGGCAGCAATGAAGAAGCTATGAGTCAAAGCTTTGCCTCGGTCATGCAGAAAGAATTTGAAATGTCCTTACTAGGAGAACTGACATATTTCCTTGGTTTGCAAATCCAACAAAAGGAAGAAGGAATCTTTTTATCTCAAACCAAGTATCTCAAACAGATTTTGAAGAAATATGGCATGGAAGATGCAAAACCAGTATGTACACCCATGGTCACAGGATGTAGCCTCAGTGCAAATGATGAATCTGCAGCAGTACATCAACCAACCTACAGATCTATGATTGGAAGTTTACTTTATTTGACAGGTACCCGACCAGATATCATGCATGCAGTTGGAATAGTTGGAAGATTTCAAGCAAATCCGAAAGAGACTCATCTTCAGGCAGTGAAGAGAATTTTCAAATATCTTCAAGGGACTCAAAATTATGGCTTATGGTATCCTAGAGATACAGATCTTACACTTCATGCTTATACAGATGCAGATTGGGCCGGAAGCGTGGATGACAGGAAAAGCACAAGTGGTGGTGCGTTCTTTATGGGTTCCAGACTGGTATCTTGGTTCAGCAAGAAACAGAGTTCAATTGCCTTGTCTACAGCTGAAGCGGAATATGTTGCTGCTGCATCTTGTTGCACCCAACTCCTTTGGATGATGCAGACATTACAGGATTTTCAAATCACTTGTACACCACCAATCCCTATCTTATGTGACAACACAAGTGCAATCAGCATCTCAAAGAATCCTGTTATGCATTCAAAAACCAAGCACATACCAATCAAGTACCATTTTCTCCGGGAACAAGTACTTGAACAGAAGGTCAAATTGGAGTATGTTCCTTCTAAGGAACAAGTTGCTGATATTTTCACCAAACCATTGCCCAGGGACACTTTTGAATACCTCAGGCAAAAGCTGGGGGTTGTTGATGCATCATCTTATTGTTGAACCTCTTCTTATTGGTGATACAGGCTCAGGGGGAGCACATAATGCATTGTTGGCATTATGGAGGATGGTCAGAAGGAGATCTTGGAAATTGCTGCAATATGTCTCTATCTCTTTCATGGTAGATTATGGTTCGTCGCTGCAGATCTGGTTCATATTCAGGAGGAGCATGATCTTAGGGGGAGCATACCCTTTGCCCTTGATGTCAAAGGGGGAGAATGAAGTTGAAGATTATGAGGTTGCCATCAAGTCCAAAGGGGGAGATTGTTGGCATTATGGTTCAGGTGTTGTCCTTGATGGCAACCCATTCAGGTGGTAGATCACTGTTCTTCATGTCAGCAGCAAAGATTGATGATCAGCTCTTAATTTATTGAAAAATTTAAGAAGGACGCAGGTACACCTTTCAGAAAGTGCGTACCCGCAAGTAATCCATGCATAGACCGCGTCCAGGGACGCAGTCCAACCGTTCAGAAGGTGCGTCCACCCAGTGCACACTTTTTAAGGCAGAGAAAAGCACACGTGGGGGTTTCTTGTGATTTACTCCTGGTATCTAGCCGACGGTATTGTGTTTTTAAGGTGTCGGTTCGTGGTATTGTTCCTTGATTTGAGGAGGAGCTTGCCTATATAAAGCAAAGGAGATCATTTGGTTTGAGCATGTCTTTGTTGAATATCTTATGGGGTGAGATCTGGTCTAGATCTAATCAAGGCGAATCTATTAATGGACCGAGATCTCTTGGCGCATGTTCAGATCTGTGGATCTGATTGTCTGGGTTACTTCTGAAGTCTTGAAATCATCTATGCCCGGAGGGACGCAGGTGCAGTAAGGGTTCAGGTGCGTCCGGGACGCAGGAGCGAAGCGTTTCAGGTGCGCCGGGACGCAGGCGCAGAAGGGTTCAGGTGCGCCGAGACGCAGGCAGTTCAATAGACTCAGTGCGAGGGACGCAGGCTAGCAGTTGAGCAGGGTGCGTCCGGGACGCAGGCTAGCAGTTGAGCAGGGTGCGTCCAGGGACTCAGTCCAGCAGTGGAGCAGGGTGAGTCCGGGACTCAGGCTAGCAGTTGAGCAGGGTGCGTCCGGGACGCAGGCTAGCAGTTGAGCAGGGTGCGTCCAGGGACTCAGGCCAGCAGTTGAGCAGGGTGAGTCCGGGACTCAGGCTAGCAGTTGAGCAGGGTGAGTCCGGACTCAGGCTAGCAGTTGAGCAGGGTGCTTCCTTCTCTTAAAATCTTTGTTTATCACTGTTGTGTTCTGGGTTTGGTCCTATTATTGTTGATCTGGTTACTACAGTTGATTGGGTAATTCTCTTACACTTGATGATCAATTGATGCTTATGGATCCAGTTTGAAAATTTATGAAAAGTGGTCCTTGTATGAAAAGAAGTAGGGGGTTGTAGCTCCCTTCCAGGAGAGACTGGAAAACGAGAGAGAGTTGTAGCTCTCTGCAGGTTGCAGCCTGCGTACTGGTAAAGGACTGCACCAGTACAAAACCATTGTAAAAGGAGTTTCTAATTTGAAAGAAGATAGAGACATATTGCAGCAGGTGGTTTTCTCCCACATTGGGTTTCCACCTTACATCTTGTGTTCTTTGGTGTGACTATCTGTTTCTTTTGTTCATGTTCATTATTTTATGGTACTGACATGCAAAAATAATTCAAAGAACAAATAAAGAAGATTTATTAAACGAATTATATAATACTGATTCACCCCCCCTCTCAGTATTATTTCCAACAATATCTCTAGCCTAAAAGGAGTCGAAAGTACCTTGAAGATGAATTAGGAGTCAAGATGATCTCAAGATCATAAAGCAGTTTCGGTGATGTCACAATCACAAAAGTCATAATGCTAGAAGGTCTCCAAAGAAGTTTTGGTAAAAGGATACTAGTGGTTCATGATGGGTAGCTCAAGCAAGCATCAAGGTGAAGATCTCCTCTTCACATGCCAAGTAAGTATCTCTCATGTTTAATCAATTTTTGATTTAATGACTTCAGTTTGCAAGGGAATGGAAATGCTAGAGGATAGTCATAATCCTCATGACAAGGTCCTTGCATGAAATAAGGACAATAGTTATGGTCCTCATAGATGAATGAAGTCATTGAATAAGGTCTCCTTTGAGTTCATGAAGGTAAACATTAGGGAAGCTAGTAGAGGAATCATGAACATTATAAGAAAATTCATGTCACCAAATAGGATGGAAGGAGCTGAATAAGAGGGAGTAGAAATCTTTAAGTTAGTCTCTCTCTATAAGTCTCTTTTTGGGCTCCTAGATCCTACATAGAATGCGACAACAATATATTATAGGATGCGGTGTAACATCATGAAAGAAACAAGGTCTCGTGACATCATCATGATTCATGAGGGTGACTAAATTTTCAAGGATAAGTAAGATACCTCAATCAACATCTTAGGGTTTCTATGAAAGATTGCAAGTTGTGAGCAATGACTTTGCAGAACTCAAACATTTGAAGAATGCTCATCATGCAACAAAAGGGAAACATCTGTTGGATAGGGATCTTTAAGATCCTCAAGATTCTCTGATGGAATCTTCACTAGAAGATTCACTAATCTAGGGATGAAGCAAGTGTTTTAATAGAAACTCCAACCTGTGGAGTTCATGAATAATGATATGATGACGTAAGAGCAGTTCAAGGGGTTAAAAATCTTTCAATCAAGGAAGTTGTTTAAAGAAGTCTGGACAACCTAAAGGTAAAATGAGGTATATATAGTTGTATTTAAGTTTTATAATGTCATGCCGTATGGTTGCAGATCAATACTTCTATCTTGAGAAGCATGTTTGAAGGAAAAGGATCTCCTTCTCTGAAAGGATGCAGAAAGACATAAGTCACACTAGATGAAATCAACATAATGTCCTCATATGAAATATGAGGTGGTTGACTACAAGTATAACTCTGAGTAGAAAACTCTAAAAGACACCTTAGTATGGAATGTGATCGTGAGATATGCAACCTTAATGAAGGCAATCAACGTTTAAAAAGATCAAGAAGACTTGGCTATAAAAATCTCCCAGAAAGATATGAAGACTATAATGGAAAAGATGTAGACCCTTGACAATGGATATTTTTGGGAGATGTGTCAACGTGAATGCGGGATGTTGATACCTACAGAAAGATGTCATGGTGAAGAGCCACCTAGTAAGGTACGATTTGATTTAATGATATATTTGATTTCTTGAATAATATCTAGATAAGTTCATGCAAGGGTACTTGCAAGTACAATTAGCATTCATGTGATGAATGGAAGAAGCATGATGAGAAAGAAGTAGTAATATGACGAAGGTTCCAAATATGAAGAAGGCCACTTTCCATGAAGAAAGGAATGACATGACAAACTAAGGAGGAAAGTGATCGATGATTGTTTCCCTACAAAAAAGAAGCTCAACTAACTTCATGACATCAAGGAGAAAAGTTGATCAAGCAACGAAAGGACCCACGAAGAAGAAGTTGTTGATGTATAGAAGAGTCCCTAGCTAAGAGGGAGCTCTGACAGGTCTTTGATCAAGAGGGAGCTTGGATTAGATCACCCCTGATTAAAAAGGAGTGACAGTTGTGTTTTTCTATTTCATGTGTCATGCACTAGACCAGGACTAATAGCCGTAAGTCTAGGTGAAGGCCATGAATGGAAATGTAGACACATGATAGACACAACATTCTTGTCTTCAATTTAGAAGAAAGAATGGAGGATTGGGTAATCATCTGGCATCCGATACTCTTTGAGGATGTGTAGGGCATCCAAGACAAGAGTAGGCAAGACAATCGATATTCTTTGAGGGCTGGAAGCCCAAGACAAGAATAGTCCTAGAAGGTCATACTCAATGAACACCCGGGTGGGTATGTACCTTGAGAGACAATGTCTAAGGTGTCTACAAGTCATTGGTCTCGCCAACATTGTGCTCTGATTTTATGAGAGATAGAGTTGTTAGTCAAGGCCTTGCTATGATGCTATACAGATGGATTACCAGTCTGATTCTTCTTATGAGAAATTCTTCAGATTGAGAACGACCAAGTACCATTGTAAATACCTCCCTAGTTAAGAGAGAGTGCTGAAGAAAATGTAGCTAGCTTCGGTATTTATACATGTAATTTTGATCTTTGTACTTGTCAAGAAAAATAAATATTATTTTTGTAAATTATATGAATGAGTTTCTTGCTCATTCCATAGATCTAGGAAAGTCAAAGAGTCAAAGACATGTGTAAAGAGCTCTTCTTGAGCCTTCATGTAATGTATATGGGCCAACCAAATGTATAAGAACAACCCTCCAAGACCAACACGATCCTCTTAAAGACAAGCAAGCAAAACGATGAAAAAGCACAGTCAAGTCGGCTAACAAAAGAAGTAAAAGGGAGTCATGTCAGCGCACAAGATGAGACACATTGGTTCATAGGTCCATGTTAGCTTGAATACATGGTCAAACACCTATCAATAGGCAGCTGAAGTCACCGCAAAAATACAAAACACAATATCGCAATTCTCTGAGGAAGCTCGGATGAGAACAGGGACTGCACCATCGCATGATTTGAAGAAGTATACTCCCATATGACTACAGTCAGAATACTATCTCGTTACCTCGCAGGAAATCTCAGTCACCTCATGAATATATGTTTCGATGCATTGCTAATACTCCTCGAAGAAAAGAAATGATACAAGCATCAGCACTATGACAATGCAGCCACAAGTGACTACACTCTCGACATGAAGGATCTATGTAAAAACTTTGTCTCGACTTATATAAATAATAGGCTCGGTCACTATCTTGATGACTATTGTCTCTAAGTCTCGGTGCATTCGAAATGAAGAGGACCTTTGTGATCTGTGTATAATGATGTATCAACAACGAAGCTCATAGCTATGATGAGTCTCTCACTGGAAGTACAACATTCTCAATAATGCTGCAGCAGTAATGAGTGTCTTCATGATGCAATGATGATGATGGTCTCGGAGATATGAAGACGACGATTGGAGCCTTGGTCTTGGAGTGGCTCAGTTAGTCAAGGGTCATGGTCTTGGTGTTCGTCAATTCGAATCTCTATAAGAAGAATTTTGTGCAGGTTTTCCTCTCCAAGAGGGAGAGGTTTTGGCCCTGACATAATGCCAACATTTTCTGTTCTTGTCTCTTTGTTATGATAGCTATTTAATGATATAAAGAAGACACACTAATGTTAAAGAATATGCTAACAAGTTAAACTAATAGTTATCATGTAAAGAAGAATCACATTAACCTTGTGACCCAAATTCTTCAACACATCAGGATCTTTAACACTAGGGACCCTGACAAAAATAGTAAAATACTAAAAAATTATAAATATATCATTGAAATTTTATTTGTCTTTATTGTTATATAACACTTACATCATGAAGGATAAATCGATGAATCATATAACTGAAACAAATTTAAAACGAAAAGCATGATACAATCACACATGTAACTATAACATTGTACAATGAAAACAAAAGTTTAAACCATATTGAAGTTCCTACTGTGAATACTGAATATTGAAATAAAAGTCAAGCCTAATACATCAAGATTCAAGTTTTTATAGAGTCAAGTCTAATATATCATATATCAAGATTCAAAACATAAGAACATATCAAATGACAAATGAACATAATTGCTCAAGCTAATGCTCCACTAAACTCTACATCCAATTGATGCATGAATAAATCATGATCAACCTGTTGAAGGAAATGTAACTAGGTTTGGTCTTCATAAATGTACTTTTGATATTTATATTTATTCAAGAAAAGAAATATTATTTTTATAATATATGTCAATGAGTTTCTTGCTAATTGAAATAGGTCTAGCACATGTTAAAGTGCTATAGGTGAGTCAAAGAGTCAAAAGAATTATGTTGAAGACCTTAAGGGCATGTCACTAGAGGTATACTTATGTATTAGAGTCAAAGAAGACATCTCTAAGCAAAGTCAAGTCTCCTCCAAGCAAAGGCACCATCGAAAGAAGCAATCTGAATTATATATGTCATGTCGGCCTACAGTCTTCTAGTCGGCCTAAAGGAGGGACAGTCCTCTATAAATAGAGGTTGTCCACTCCATTATAATGTCAAGCATTCCTCTCTGAAATCAACGAAGGTAGGAAGTCGAGAAAAGGGTAAACAAAGGACGAAGAAAGGGTCTCCAAGAGCAGCGAAGAAGAAGGGTACACAACTGAGCCTAAGAGGATTGTTTCTAGGGCAAGCTACAGTGACATGTGCGAGGAAAAAGGAAGGTTGCCTGCGGTCATAACAGCAGCAATATCACAATCAACATATCTCATCATTTGGGCTAGCAACATAGGCCAAAAGGGCCTCCCACTCAAGCGAAGATACAAGGAAGAAAAGCGAAGTTAATAAGGTTGTTCTAAAGCCTATTATAGTCACAAGTGTGAAGAGAAGGAGGTTGTCTATGTTGTCATAACAGCCCTCCCATTCCAGTCATGTAAGTTCATTGGTTGGTGAAGAGAAGGAAGGGATCATTATAAGGAAAGGGTCTCATCAAAGGTATATCTTCTAGAGCAAGTGTAACAAGGTTTACCAACAATTGAAAGAAGAACGAAGTGCCAGAAGAAGGAGGACGAAGTGTCGGGGAACAAAATGCCGAAAGAAGGAAGTGTCGGGGAACAAAGTGTAGAAAGGAGAAAGGACTTGGCTTGTGCTTGGAGGGCATTCTAGTCAAGGGTCTAGGGTTTGGCATTGATCAATAAGAAGCTTCAGAAAGAGAAATTTACCAAAGGGTTTTCCTCTCAAGAGAAGAGAGGTTTTGACCCTGGCAGAGAGCCAACATCTTGTGTTCTTGTTCTTATGTTTTTGATAGCAGTTTGATGAAGTACACACACATGCATTAATAAGAAGAAGACTAAGCTAATGAGAAAAAGTAAACAGACTCCACAAATTGTTATCAAGTCAAGAAGAATCACACTACACCTAATTGCCCTTGAGTCTTCAACACAACCATGTCACCATCTGAATCAGATCACTTGCATTCTCAAACATGCTAAGTGGCACACCAACCAACCCCATCTGTGTCTCATCAAGTACCTCCTCTATATCTACCTGTGCATCATCCTCTAGATCAACATCCCATCATGTTGTTGGTCCCTTCAAATATGAAATAACAAAAATATTCTTCCCCCCACCGATTCATAGTATATTTATAATATTTTATAAACAAAAAAATAGGGATTTGACATTTTTTAATGATTTGACCTCAATTTTTTTGGAAACACGGGAAATGTTTCCTCTTTTGGGTGGAAACGTCCCCCCTTCGAGTTTCCTCGCGTTTCCGTTTTTTGGGGACATGGGGAAACATTCCCCAGACGTCCTCATGTCCCCGGAGCACAAGGAAGCACGGGGATGTGTTTCGGGTTTCCCAGGTGGGGGGACGCGTCCCCATGGAACATTGATCTTAACAGAAAATGGGCTGGAGCAGCACTAGTCTTTTTGAGTTTGTCTTCACCAAAGCTCTGATACCATGTTAAAAATCAAATGTTCTATGCTGTTACAATCTCTTAAATTCTGAACTTCTTTATGTTGCAATATAAGTCAAGTAATTGTAGATAGAACATAAACCATATGCACAATAGAAGATAGCCAAGAACTCAATGAGCCATAGAGAAGTTAGGTCAATGACTATGGCAAAACCCACAAGGAGAAAACCCAACTAGTTCTTCTATTAGAAATCAATTGTTCAGTATAAATACAAAGTACAATGAGAGAATGAAGAAGTTCACCTAAATCTGAAGAAGATCTCTGACAGCAGTAGCTGATGCAATCATTGAATCACTTTGGCTCTCCAAGATCTGCTCTTGCTCTTCAAGACTCTCTCTCTCACAACCTTCCTCTAGACTCTCCAACTCTGTCTCTCTCAAGTTCGAATTCTCCTTTCACAAACACAAGTGTGTCAAGTGAGAATGAGAGGCACAAATCTATTGAAAGAGCAAGGAGGTCGAATTCATGAGTAACTCCTATGCATTGTGGAATTACACATGCCAAAACAGGAGTGTAACTTATGCCATAAAGGAGAGGAGTGTAACTTATGCATTTAGGAAATAAGTGTAACTTATGCCATTAAGGAGAGAAGTGTAACTTATGCATTATGGAGAGTAACTTATGCCATTAAGGAGGTGTAAGAGGAATCTTTTTCTGACGAGTCATTAAGTGTGTAAGAGAGTGTAAGAGGTGCGTAAGAGCATTAAAGAGAGGGAGAAATGAATCCATTAAGAGGGAGAGAGAGTAACATATGCATTAATTGAGGAGAGTTACATATGACATGATTGAGAGACTTGAATTTGTTTTTAATAATAATATAATAATATCATAAAGAGGATAATAGTAATAATAATAATAATATTGATGATAAGTTAAAAATTAAACAATTGAGATTGATTAAGGACAAGCTAAGTGATTTTCCATCATATATATATGATTACGAATTGATGGAAAGTGATTTACTATTTTTGGAAAGTCATGGTTGCAAAGATAGACATGAATTTCTATTTTTAGAAAATCTCTCTAGAAAGGTCAGAAATGAAATTTTATTCTAAGGAAATTCATCTGAGAGCTGCCAATTTTCAACACATATGACCTATGGACCCACTCAAAATTTGTATTTTTTTTCTCTTTTTTTTTCGGAGATCGTATTTTTTTAAAGCTTTTTCTGTATTTTGTCTAGTCTTATATGGGTTTCCGAGTCAATAATCAGACGAGTCTTATACAAGTATGAGTTGTGCAACATTGCAAGAGACAGAGGTGAGGGCATTTACCTGGTTGATTGGGGATGTATCTTATTGCTGGAAATTGCTATCATTTCAAGGCAGATTGTGTCATTCATTGTTGAATGTGGGAGTTGAGATACCCTCTTCTTGTGCGTTTACATCAGTTGCCAAAATCACGCTGGCTCATACTTCCTGGAGGTTCTTTTGCATTGGTTATGTGGCTATAGCAGAGAATAAGAGCAAAGATTGTACAAGGATTATTGTACAAGGAACCAAACAAAACATTGAAGACTAGTTCGTGGCCTTGGAAGTCAGGTTCCTCTAATTTCTTAGAACTGTAGCTTATGTCCATAATGTTAATGTGACTGTGTATTTTCCAGCCTGCTGTTAATGCAATACATGTTCATGGTTTATGTTAATTTCTGTGAAAATACTGTGAAAGAGTTATTGGATTGGAGTCTGCTCACTTATTCTTGCCATTGTATTTTTATATATTTAAACAAATAGAAGAAGATCACACTTACAGCAGTATGCTCTCAATGTGTTTGACAAAATTCCTCACTGAACAAAATTTTTAAAACTCAGTGGCCACTTTGGGGAATTTCTAAGTGGCAATCTTACACTATGTTCCTACTGTTTCCAGCAATTTGCTTTCAATTTTCAAAAAAATTATTTAGGGGATGACAAAATCGTTAGTTTTCCCCTCACAATGTTGTAACCAAAGATCCAAAGGATCCAACTCATGTAATAGCTTCAAGACATGTTGATGATTCCTCAAGGTTGTACAAGTTTGACAGCATTGAACCTTCATTGCCTACCTTTGTCTTCATTGCTTATGCCAATGACTTGAGCAAACTTTGACACAAGCAATTGAGTGACTTGAACAGTTGAACTAGCACTACTTGCAGTAGCTCTCAAAGAAAAAAATGGTGTGTGGTTTATCCCTTGTCTCATGTAATAATGGTGTGCATCATGGTTGTGACTTAGGTAAGCATCACAAAGATCCATTTCCATTTGGTCAATCATTTCAAGCACAAACACCCTTAGAATTTGTTCACATAAACATCATGGTTGTGACTTAGGTAAGCATCACAAAGATCCATTTCTATTTGGTCAATCATCTCAAGCACAAACACCATTAGAATTTGTTCACATCAACATTACGAGACCATTACCCACTCCATCTTTTCAGGCGTATGGTACATTCTCACATTTAGTGATAATCACATTCAACACAAAACTAAAAACTGAAATTTTCTATCTTTTTCTCACTTTCAAAGCATTTGTTGAACATCAATCCAAAAATCTAATCAAGAGTATTTGAACCAATAATGGCAAAGAGTATGTCGATAAGAACTTCAATGAATTTTACTTAACACATGACTTTCAAATGCAACATACTATGCTCTACAAAGTTACAAACCATCGTAGAATGGTGTAGTTTAACATAAAACTTGCACACCTAAAGAAATGGCTAACTATATGGTTCAATCTATAAATTTTGACTCCTCGATTTTGGGCTAAAGCAATTAATTGTGCTAATTATATTTTGGATTGTATTCCTACTAAGGTAGTAATGGATGTAAATCCAAAAAACGCTCGGTCAGTCTAAGATCAATTCTGATGTAAATCATTTCAAAGTGTTTCACTTTAAGATTGGGCTCATATTCCAGATGAAAATCACCAAGCAGGGCAACATAAAAGAGAGCAAGGTATTTTTGTTGGCTATTCTGAAGATGTTAAAACATATAGGCTATTTGTAACTTCTTGTTTCCTTGAGATAGTTTTTGGCTAGAAAACTACACCAAGGCACCAGTAATGTTTTTGGAAAGAAAGGTTCCTGTTTTATGGATTGCAGGACAATATCTTTCAGACATCAAATCAACAGGTTAGCTTCCAACTAAAGGCAGACAACTAATTGAATTGACTGTGGTGCAAGAAGGAAAAGGAAAAGGTATAACAGACTTTATAGCATTCACCAAATACTTTGAGACCTATTATTGTAGAAAACTCATAGGAATAATATATTCTAATGGTTCTACAATTAAACAAAAACTTCAATTGTATGAAAAATAGACAATAATCTAACCATTTATTCAGAGGTATAATAAAAACAAACTAATTCTATCATAAATCTCTATGCATAACAAAGCATTGCCAGAAGTTAAGGAAATTGATTCTCAATTTCGCCTCTAAGGGATATCTCATATAACTTGAAACAATTGCAAAGATGAAAACAAAATGTAAACTTACAAAAGAAAATAATATAGAAGATTACACAATGCCAATAGCTGAAAGAAGAATCTCTTGATTAAAAACAGTAGTAATATTGTCCTCAGATGCAATAGTACACTTTGATTCTCAGGATCTGAACCCTTTCTTTGAGTTCTTCTTCAGTTTTTATATAAAAATATTACAACTGATTATTGTTGCAAAAGCAACTTTCTAGGAACAAACTAATAAAAATAGAAACAGTTTACAAATGTCCAATAGTTGCTCACTTGTCCCTTTTTCCAGCTGAATTTTGTTGATGGAATCAAAAAGATTTAGGGGGCGAATTTAGACAACCACTCCCCATCTAACCCTACTAGATAGTTGTATGACATCATTTTCCCATAGGCAATATCCAAATCTGTGCATTTTTTATATGGAGTAGCTGAAAATAACACTTTCACTTAACAGTGAATGTAAAAATCATACATCAACTTATCTACTATAGTTGGCCCCTTCAATGTTCCACTCATGTTTGAAAAATTGTTGGAATCTTCCCTGGTTCTTAATAAAGCATCTCTGTATGCATCCAAATACATCAAACTGCCACTCTGATCCCAACAGGAGGGTAAACCCATTTCCTTTAAAACGTTAAATCTGGAATTAAATAAATCAATCTTCTTTTAACAAGTCTGCATTTATCTTGTGCCTCGTGTACAAAGTTTCTCTTAGTTGAAACTTTATTGACCTCCATGATTACATATGTTTTGTCATCCACACCCAAAGCACTCAGATCTTCTCAATTTCTGTTGTTGAGAAACTTTACTACTTAAGTAGCAATCTAGGGTTTATCTCCTAACTCTCTTTGAATCCTGTCAATGGCCTGCTCAGTATTGTAGACCAGTTTAATTCATCTCCAATGAATATGATGGCTCCCCACATCTCTGTAACATTGGTCACTATTTCTCCCCAAGAATTTTCCTAGAATCTACCAAAGACTATGTTCCTACTAGCTGATTCCTCAACCAATCTATTTCCTTCTGTAATCTTGCTTTCAAGTCTTGATCAGTAAGAATGGTTGCATTTCTGTTAGCTAGTTTCTCCCTGAGATTACTTATCTCAGTTACAATGTGTATTTTCTTGAGATTTTCAATTTCAATATCTTCAATCAATGTTGCAAACATCAATATCGCATAAAATTGGCAAGGGTTTGGAAAACCCAAAAATTGTAAAAAATGGAAAAATATTGGTAAAAATTGGTAAACATAGGCAAATTTAAGATACCATCAAAATCAATGTTTTAAGACTCCGACTCCGACTCCGACTCGGCCGAGGATCGACTCCGACTCCGACTCCGAAACGGTAATGACTCGGCCGGCTCGATTTCAATGACTCGGTCGTTGTAAAAAATACATTAAATATTTTTTTTTTATAAAAAAACATAATTTTAAATATTTTAAACATAATTTTAAAGATTTTCATTCATGTTTCCAAACACACAGCATTATAATATAGATGGAAGACAACATATGATCAAAGTAGGCTCATGAACCAATCCATTATATCAAAATGGTACCCAATGGCAATACATAGTCAACTGTCATACATGATCAAAGACTCAAAACAAAATACAAATAACCAAGGAGGCTAGAAATGGCCTCTACAACAAAAGTAAACTGTGATGGTGACCAGACTCCAATACTAGTACTACTGGCTAGTAGCTACTGCCAGAGGAGCCAAGATCATCTCGACCAATATCTGGATCATCATCATCAGAGTCAGACAAGGGGCCCCATGGCTCCTCCTCATCATCATCGTCTCCAACTGCAACTGTAGAAGTGGTGCCAGTACCACTAGCAGGCTGTGCAGCAAATGCAAGCTGAGATAGAGTAGATATGCGGCTGCGCTTCTGTCGTGGTTGAGCAGAGGAAGCACCTACAACTGGAGTCCTACTCCTTGCTGGCTGTGAGACTGAGGCTGGTGGATTGGGATCTGCATTCAACTGAACAGGCTGAAGTGGATGTTCAAGTTCATCAAGATCCTCATCAGGATCAAACTCTGGTGGATGACTCTCCACTACCCAATCTGATGTTGGATCAATGTCTTCCAACACAATGGGATCTGAATCAAGTCTTTTGTTCAGCAATTGGTTTCGTCTGAGCCGAAGGTTGTATTGGACAAAAACTATATCATTCAACCATTTTTGATCCAAACGGTTTCTCTTCTTTGTGTGAATCCTCTCAAAGACAGACCAATTGCGCTCACACCCAGATGCACTGCAAGTTTGACTCAAAATACGAATTGCAAACCTTTGCAATTGAGGGCACTGGCCACCAAAGGCCTCCCACCATTGTGCTGCAAAAAACATAGGAGTGTAATGAATTATGAGTTAGATGAAGGCTGAAGCTCAACAAAATTACAAATTATATAACTTTCAAATTATAAATGATTTAACAAACTTTAATAAAAAAAGTAAAACTGTAAAACCATTAAGAAATTGAAAATTGAAATTTTTGTTTACCTGGCTCATCTGCTTCTCTTGCAATCTTTGCTAGGTTCTTCCCAAAGGTACCTGTTGCATTGTTGAAGGATGTGACCTGTTGATGTATCTCCAGCTGATCAGACTCCGATGGGATCATGCGTTCAATGCAATCAACCAGTCCATCTCTGACCTCCCCCCTCAAAGCTCCTGACTCCTTAGCTTTATAATGATACTGTGGGTTCAAAAAATACCCAGCTGCATGTATAGGGCGATGGAGTTGATTGTTCCATCTTTCATCAATGATTGCCCAAATGGGCCCATACTTTGCCACTCTATCCTTGTATGCTGTCTTTATTTGCTCCTTTGCTTGATCCATAGCCTCATAAATGAAGCCCATAGCCAACCTTTCCCCATCCACCAACCGCAACACCTTAACTAGTGGCTCAGCAAGCTTCACAATCTCTGCTGCCTTTCTCCAAAAAGTTTCTTCATGGACTTTCCTTTTCAATTCTTTGCCTTCTGGTTTGTTAGACCAATTGCTTTGATTCCATTCATCACTGGAAAACATCTTTTGCAAGTTTCTATGTTGGGAAAGCATAGATTGCAATGTCAAAAAATGTGTAGCAAATCTAGTGATGGCAGGCCTAATAATATCCTTGCCTCCAGTGTGTTTCCTCATGAGACTCAAAACCAGTGTATGATTGTAGATAAATTTTGTTATGCTTTTGGCATTATCTACAGTGTCTCTGACCCAATCTAATTTGCCAATATCCTCAAGCATGAGGTCTATGCAATGTGCAGCGCATGGGGTCCAAAAGATGGTCTTGTGTTTTTCCTCTAACAGTTTACCAGCAAGAACATAGTTAGAGGCATTGTCTGTGATGATTTGAACAACATTAGCCACCCCCACCTCCTCAATAACCTCATCCAATAGCTGAAACAACAAGTGGCCATCTTTTACCTTATCAGATGCATCAACTGATTTTAAAAACATGGTCCCCTGTGGGCAGAAGACAAGAAAGTTTATGATGGTACGGTTTCTTTGATCAGTCCATCCATCTGACATGATGGTACACCTTGTTCTTGCCCATGAGTCCCTGAACTCTTGCAAATACTCATTAATGGATTGAATTTCTTTCTGCAAACGAAACCCCCTTAGCTCTTGCATAGTAGGGCCTTTGAAGCCTTTTCCAGCATCATGTATGGCATCAAACATAGGCTCATAATATGGTGAACGAGCAGCATTAAATGGGATATCAGCATCATACCACCATCTAGCTATGTAGTCACAAGCAGTCTCCCTCAATTCTTTCTTCCAATGGTCATCTAAAGTGGGCTGAATTTGACCTTTACTAACTTCAGGACCATGTGCATCTGATGGAGAGGAGGGAGTGAAATAACTTTTGATAGTCACATCACCCTTTGTCAAATTCATTCTACCCTTTCCCTTATCTTGAACAGAACCAAAAGAGGGAGGAACATAACGGAAAGGGTTGGATGCCTCAGTTTGAGGGATAGAGGAAGAACCCTCAAAATCATAGTGGGGGTTGGTAGCCATCATTTTTTGTATCTCCCTCTTCCTCCCAATTTCAGCCTGTATCTCTTTTTGCCTAGCCTTATCTTCTTTAAATTTCTCAAAGCTGGCCAACAAATTCTTTCTAATCTCCTCAATTTCTGATGAGGTACATGGGGTAATGTGGCCTCTAATCCCTGCCAAGTGTTGTTTCAGCCTATTAATGCTCCCGGGACCTTCCTTAATTTTCCTATGGCAAAATTTGCAATGCATCTGACTATCAACCATTTCAACATATGCCCAAGCAGGATCTTTTGCTCTAGGTGCCATTTTTTGACTAGGAAAACAATCTGAAAATGAAAAAAAAAAAAAATTGATTCAATGTTCATTTATTTGACAAAAAACACTCTCTAAGCTTTCTTGATATGCACTTAAAATTTACTAAGCAAAAACAGATTTATAGAGGTGGAAAAAAATACCTCCAGGCACAAACTGCCTCCTCAAGCTTGCTCCAAGAATCAGCTCCTCAATGCTGCCCAAGAAGCTCCTCACTCCAGCTACAATGCTCCTCCAAGACTCCTCACTGCTGCTCCAAAACAAGCTCAAGAACTGCTCACTAATTCTCAAAGAAGACTCTCACTCAAATGCATAAGACTGCTGTGAGTGAATGAGAGCATTTGGCTGTCTTAAATAGGGTTTGGGAGGGAGGAATGGACCCCAAAAGCATTTAACAAATTACTATTACCCTTTGGAATCCATAAACTGCATTTAACTTTGTCAAAAATTACAAAAAAAAGTGAAATTTTTTTAACTGTTACGCTGCCCAGCCGTCCCAACATTGACTCGGCCGAGTCATAACGGACCCGTCCGGGTTGACCGAGTCACATATGACTCGGCCGAGTCATATGTGACTCGGTCAACCGAACCGGGTAGCTCGCCGTTTCATTGCCCAGGCCATCGACTCGGTTCGACTCGGCCGAGTCGGAGTCGATTCGGCCGTTTTGTAAAACAGTGAACAAAATATCAATAAAAATCTGCAAACATTGGCTAGGCCAAAAAATCGTGATTTCCTGATAAAATCAGGATCTTTGAAACACTCCTTAATAGTCAAAGCTGACATCATTTCAGCAAGCTTCTCAAATGTTGTAGATGATGTAGAAGAAGTTGTTGCACAAATGTGTTCAAACTTTTTATTGTAAGGATTTCAATCTGATGTGCATAATTTTCAAGTTGTATTATGTTCAATTATTAGGGACTGTAATTGTTATTTTTATTTTTGTACATCCTCTAATTCAAGTGTCTAGACTCTTAGACTCTAAACATGTTCAATTGCTGGCATTTTGAGCTTTCTTCTAAGCACTTGAATATCAGTGTCCCTGGATTTGATTAAGGCCTGTAGAGCAGAAGAAGGGTATATTCCCAGCATAACTATACATTGCTCTAAGTCATCAATCTCATTTGTTTGGTTCTTGTTGCAATTTCCTCCTGTTTCAACTGATTGGTAACCTCTGCGCGCATTGCTTCTAACTTGGAAGCATTTATAGCAGTATCTGTCAAGCTTTTGAAGATCATTTCTCCAGTCTGTCTATGTATGTCAATCTAGTCCACTAGATGTATCTTCTTCAAATCAATAGTGAACTTTGCTACCCTGTAATCTTTTGAAGTTTTGACAGTTAGAGGGTTTGGTTCCAAAACTGCCATGTTAAGTTGTCCCTTCTCATAGTCCAAGGCAGAGAGTCACCTTGTTTGTGAAGAATCTGAACCTTGCTTCCAAAGCTCTGCATAGGCATCCTGTTTCATCTTTAGATTCTTGTTCTTAATTTCCATAAAATGAGAATAAAGATTATCTTGCTTGCCTGTTGTTGAAGGAGATATGCCAGAAGATGATGTTTCTTGGACCACAAAAGTTGTTGGCAAGAGTTCCCAGTGGAATGCAGGCTCGCTTGATGTAGCTTGCTCTATGTTTGGAGTGGAAACTGAGACTTCCTCTTCTTCAACTCTTGGCTTTTTCTACAACCTTTGTTCCTCGTCTTCTATTCCTGAAACTAAACATGACTGTTGGGTTTCCTCAAATCCTTGCTTGAGCTCCTTTTCCTTTGGTTGTGGTATATCTAGAATAATTGGTTGTGAGTTTGGCCTACTTCCTAACTTGTTTGTGCAGTCTAAACTGGATCCTTCTCCCATACATCTCTATCTTTTCTTATATGATTTTGTGAGCATGGTATTGCCAGACTTCTCCTTGGGGAAATTTCATTTGTTTTAGCATCTCCACAACATTCCACAATGTTGCTCGTGTGTTGACTAAGAAAGTCCAATCTCTTTCTTTAGTTTGAACATAGTTGGACGATTTTTTGACACAATGAATATGATTTGAGTTGACGCTCTTTCCGATATATTCCACTGCAAATTTCCTCATAGGCAAGAAAACGAGAAACCTGTAAGGAGGTAGTTCACAACCATAGATTTGGATTTCTGTAAAATATTTAAACAAATACCAATCGCCTACTCTGGTATTTAAACTAAGTTGTAGAATCTTTTTAAGCTCTAGAAACATTCTAGGAGGAAGCGCATCAAATAGAAAATTGTAAGCAACTGACAAAAACTGATTGACATGCTTTCTCACCACTAGAGTCCAATAAACCACAGAGATGACATTGCCATTCTAACCCGCACCATTGGTTGATGTGACGCCTTGTTGTCCAGGGTCCCACAAGTCACATCACCTACGCAGTATCGAGGGCACAACATGCCTCTTTAGCGGATGCATGTCTCAGTCGTAAACCACTTAGGCACGACTTTGGACCTGCCCCACATCGCCCACCTCTGTTGAGCATTAAACACTTGGGGGGGGGCAATATAGCTTTACTGTCGTCAATCAAAACAAACTTCAATGATGCACTCCAAAAGTTGTGTGGGAATTAACAATGGGTGGCAAGGTGGAAAATATGCCTTTTTTGATAATAATAAAAAATTGTTTAAATAAATTAATAAACAAGCCATAAATACTGTAATACACTCGAAAACAATTATTGTTACAACATAGTTCATGCTTTAGAGGTTATCTTTAAGTGAGGGGCTCAATTTGATGAACACATCTTGGTCTCTGTGTATACATCTTCTTTGTCACTTTCTCTTTTTGTTCTACTTCTCCATAGTTATGTGTCATTTTTGGATGATGATTCTTCTACTTCGGATGATAAGCATGCAGCAAAGCCTCTAGTAGATGATGTAGGCATGCAAGTCAGGAAGTGCTCATCAAACCGAACATCTCAGCGAAAGATAACTTTTAAAGCATGAGTTACAAATAACCTATATGCTTTAACATCTTCATAATCACCAACAAAGATACATTTCTCACTTTTAGGTTGCACTGCTTTGGGATTTTCATTTGGAATATGATCCCAAGCATCAGAACAAAACACTTCCATATGACTTTTACATCACACTTGATCTTAAACGGACCGACATGACTCTTTAGCGGATGTGTGTCCAGCAGTCAACCGTTCGAGAACGACTTTGGACCCCCCTCCCCACACATTAAACGTTAAAAACCCAAAATGGGGGGGGAATATAGCTTTTATGCCACCAATCAAAACAAACTTTCATGATGCGCTCCCAAAGTTGTGTGGGAATTAACAATGGGCAGAAGAGTGAAAAATATGCCTTTTTTGACAAAAAAAATGTTTAAATAAATAAACAAGCCATAAATAGGGTAATACACTCAAAAAAAAAATTATTGTTACAACATAACTCATGCTTTAGAGGTTATCTTTAAGTAAGATGCTCAATTTGATGAAAACTTCTTGGCCTATGTGCCTACATCCTCTTCTTTGTCACTTTATCTTCTTGTTCTAGTTCTCCAAGATTTGTATCATTCTTGGATGATGATTCTTCTTCTTTAGATGAAGAGCATGGAGCAAAGCCTCTAGTAGAAGATGTAGGCATGCAAGCCAAGAAGTGTTCATCAAACCAAACATCTTAGTCAAAGATAACCTTTGAAGCATGAGTTACAAATAGCCTATATGCTTTAACATCTTCATAATCACTAACAAGGATACATTTCTCACTTTTAGGTTGCATTGCTTTGGGCTTTTCATTTGGAATATGATCCCAAGCTTCACAATGAAACATTTCCATATGAATTTTACATCACATTTAATCTTAGACCAAGCTTGTTCTGAAGTTACACCCATTGCTACCTTAAGGGTATGGTTCCAAATATAATTAGCACAATTGATTGCTTCAACCCAAATCTAAGGAGCTAAATTTATAGATTGAATCATACAGTTAGCCATTTCTTTAAGTGTGCAAGTTTTACATTCAACTTCTCCATTATGCCATGATGTGTAGGGAATAGTATGTTGCATTCAAATGCCAGGTGTTGGGCGAAATTCATTGAAGTTCTTACTAACATATTCCTCACCTTTATCGATGTGAATTCTCTTGATCGGATGTCCATATTGATTTGCAACTAGTGCTTTCAAAGCAGGAAAAGGATTGAAAAAATCATCTTTTAGTTTAATAAAATGACCCATGTGCGTTGAAACTTGAGCATGATCATCAATAAATGTGCACCTAAAAAATATGGAGTGGGGAATGGTCCATTCATGTCACTATGAAGCAATTTAATGGTGCTTTGTTGGCATGAATGACCAAATGGACATGGACCTTTGTGATGCTTACCCAAGACATGACCACAATAGACACCATTGTCACATGAGACAAGGAGTAAGCCACATACCATCCGGTGCTTTGAGAGCTGCTACAGATAGCGTTAGTTCAAATGACCAAACCACTCATGCCAAAGTTTGCTCAAGTTATCAACGGGAGCGTTAAAGACATCGGTAGGCAATGGTGGTTCAAAGTTGTCAAATTTGTACAACCTTGAATACTTATGAACATACTAAAGCTATTACATGAGTAGGATACTTTATATCTTTAACTATGTTAATTTTAGGTATGTTCTATGCTGAGAGCAAATTTACTTCAATTTTCCATATTAGCTCAATATCAATTCCAGATTAGCAATCACATTTAGCATGATAATAAAATGCAGATAGAACATAAACATAAATAACAGAAAACAAGCCACAACAAGAGGACACAAGATGTGGCGCCAGCCAAGGACAAACCCCAATGTGGGGAAACCCTTGATCAATTCTTCTTATGTTCTTCAATAGTTCAGCAAAGAGAGAGATAGTACATATACATCAGAGGTCAACATTTTGACTTATCAAAATAAGAGCAGAGATCTTCTCTATGAAGATAACACATGAGGTGGTTGATCTGAACTCAGGTGAAGGCATACTGCTTCAGCTGATTCTCCAAAGTGATTCCATCACCATGCTGCACCTCATCATCATGCTACACCTGACACTGTGTTGCACCCAATCATTATGCTGCATCCTTCATGCTGCACTGTTGTACCCTTCATTGCACTGTGCATACTGCAATACATCATCATCATGTCGCAACAATGTATTATGTTGCTACACTACTCACATCATGTTGTTGCACCCATCATTATCAAGTTGCATCCATTGTGCTGCACCATGTTGCTCCATGCACCTTACTGCACCATGATGCCCGTGCACCTTACTGCACCATGCTGCCCATACACCTTACTGCACCATGCTACCCACATCATTTTGTCACCTATCACACCATGTCCATCATCACTACACTGCAATATTGTATCCAATTACCAGCCTTAGCTGCTTGCTATGGCTTGCAGCCTAGCAGAGCAGCTAGGCTATAGTTACACTCTTCATGACACAGTGTTACTTAAGGACAATGTTCAAGGTCCTCTCCTATGACAGCATTTAGGCAGTGTAGAGTTTCTTTATGACAGTGTGAAAGGCTTTTACAAGTAGCATGTAAGACCTCCTTCTGGCTGCGTCTTTGACTCTTTCTAAATAGCATATTATAACACCTTTGTTAAGTTTAGATATGTTCTATTCTTAGAGCAATTTATTTCAATTTTCACAGTTAGCCCAATATCTTTTCCAGATTAACAATCACATCAGCATTAAAGTAAATTGCAGATAGAACATAAACATAAATCGTAGAAGACAAGCCAAGACGAGGACACAAGATGTAGCACTACCTAGGGACAAACCCCAATGTGGGGAAACCCTTGATCAATTCTTCTTATATGTTCTTCAATAGTTCAGCAGAGAGAGAGCGATTGTACATTTACAACAGAAGTCAACACTTTGACTTATCTAGATAAGAGGATAGATCATCTCTAAGAAGATGATACATGAGATCAGTTGAAGACATGTTGTTTCAACTGATTCTCCAAGGTGACTCCTTCACCTATCGTTGTGTTGCATTTCGTCATCATGCTGCACCTCACCGTGCGCACTATGATACACCCATCATCACTATGTTGCATCTCATCACGCTTCATTAATCATGATTGTACCCATCACTGTATTGCATTATGTGCCATTGTTGCACCATGTTGCCATACTGACCTATGTGTTGGCTGCATCTTGTTTGCTTGTTATCCCTTGCTTGCTTGTTGTCCCTAGCATGCTTGTTGTCCTTAGCATGCTTGTTGTTGCATGCTAGTTGTCCCTTGCATGCTAGTTGTAACATTTCATGCTTGGTGTATTTGCTGCTAAGTACAATACAACTGTCCCAATGTTAGTTAAGTTAGTTGTCCCTTGCATGTTTCTCTCCTTCGGAGATAGATGCTCTGACAGTTCTCGGCAATTCCGGCTGTTTCCGGCAGTTCCCGACTGTTCTAGCAGTTCCCGGCAATTCTGGCAGTTCCAACAGTTTCGGCAATTCCCGACAGTTCCCGAAGTTCCCGGTAGTTCTGGCAATTCCGGCAGTTCCCGACAATTCCGGCAATTCCGGCTTCTACCCTCTAGATTAGGGCAGCGTTATCCCTTAGGATCTCTCCTCCTACTAAAACCCAAAGACAAGTAGAGAGGAAGAGATCCCAAGTGTGTTGAAAATGACTTGAAGGCTACCTCTATTTATACTAAAACGTTGAGCACAAGTGGGGTTTATTTGGTTGTTGGCCGACTTTGACGAATTGTCCCATAACACAAATAAATTCATATCTCCATGAATACTTATCGAAATCGGATGATCTTTAGATCAATCCCACACCTCTCGATGAGAGGGATTCAAAAAAAATATCAGCTTCCATTAATAAGATGACCCACATGGAGTTTGGCCCTAGTTGCCAATTTTAATACTCCCTCTCAACTAGGGGGAACTCCATCCGCTGATCCATATGTCCGACTGTACTATCTCTGCCATCAGTGCCCTGCACTGCTCTGCTCTGTTGAGCTCTGCTTTGCTGAACCATGAAGAAGAAGAATTGATTGAGAATGTATCATACCATTCTCTACTGACTTGAAGTCAATTTCATCTGAAGAGGGTGTGTCACATCACTCTTACTGACCCTAAGTCAATTTTATTGATCCCAGATCAATATCACAAGAGAGTGTCTCAAACCATTCATACTAATCCCAAATCAATTTCATTGATCCCAGATCAATGGAGGTCATCCTAGCATAGGGAGTACGGTAGATACAACGATGCGTCCATCGATAGTACTACTATGGTCCCTAACCGCATTTCCCTGCTCATTGATCATATGAGAGGTACTTCCCATGAGTCCCAGACTGCACGGGTAGGATGCCTCGACAAGAGAACTAATCATCCTGTCCACAGGAGAACGAATCATCCTGCCCCACAGTCACCACGGGAGAACTAATCATCTCGGCCCACAAGAGAACTAATCATCCCAGCCCACAGGGGAACTAATCATCCTGTTTCACAGTTGCCATGGGAGAATTAATCATCCCGGCCCACAAGAGAACTAATCATCTTGTTCCACAGTTTCCACAGGAGAACTAATCATTCTGGCCCACAGGAGAACTAATCATCTTGTTCCACAACCACCACAGGGTATCACAGGGGAAGGTTGAACATATCATCCTGTACATAGCGCACCACTAGGGAAGGGTGAATCGCCATGTGGTTGTATGTCGCTCCAAGAAGTACCCTGCGCCCCCTTGAGCTCCCAGAGCTCAATGTGTGTATCATACATTACCCTCATAAGAGGGTCTCTGAACGACACCAAGTCATTCTCAGAAAGTCAAGAATCTGACCTTTCCCCGGGGCTTTGACAAAATGTCTGCGACCTGTACATCAGTCTCAATGCGATGGAGCCTCCTCACTCATCGACTTACCATATCCCAGATAAGGCAGTATCTGATGTCTATCTACTGGAGCAATCATCGAATACATGATTCCTCAATAATCGAATCCCCCCTCTGGTTGTCACAGAGAATCACAGTGGTATTCATCATGTGTACAGACAACTCACTGAAGAGCTTCCACAACTAGGCAGCTTCATACGAGATCATACTCATAGCTATGTATTCAATCTCGGCGGTGCTTATAGCAACCGACTTTTGCTTCCTGCTCATCCATGATATCGAAGTAGAACCCAAAGAGAACCAACGCTGAGAAGTGCTCTAGTGATCCTCCACATTGCCTGCCCAGTCAGCATTCAAATAATCATGCAGCTTCATATTTCTGGCAATGTATCTCAATCCATGAGAGATTGTGCCCCGAAGATATCTCAGAAGATTCTTGGCACCAATCCAATGAGGCTCAACCAAATATGAGCTCACCATGCTAACTGCAAAACATATGTCTGGACGGAAGTTCACCAAGAACATCAACGTGAATGAGTTTATGAAACTCAAAGGCATTTCCCAAATCTGGTCCAACATCACTACCATATAACTTCTGAAAGTTAAGATCCTCGAGGTAGTCACAGACTCGCAGTTTATCATTCCACATCCTGAATCCAACTCCCTCTTACTTCTACAAATGAGAGAGTCTGCACCTGTCAAAAATAGGTCATCCTCATAAGGTGCCGGTATGAGAGGTCTATCATCCACAACCTTCGAGTAATGATTTGGATCAGTTTCACTCCTAGTGAATCTCAGCTTCATCAGACAACTATCAATCCTCTCATACTACGTCCGGGGTGTTTTACTTCAAGCCATAGAGGGCTTTCTTCCACCCTTAGATCCAGACTTCCCAATGAAGCGATCTTTAGGTAGGCCATCAGAAACTTCCGTTGCGCCATTCTGATAATATTCTCTGCTTCGACTTCACCCTTAGTGAATTTGAAGAGGGATGAGGAATCCACTGATCCTTTTGTCCTTTCACAACTGTCCTCAGCGATTGCTCTTTCACTCTTACTTGGGCTTTGTCTTCACCTCAGCTCTGATACCATGTTAATTTTAGGTATGTTCTATGCTTAGAGCAATTTATTTCAATTTTCACAGTTAGTTCAATATCTTTTCCAGATTAGCAATCACATCAGCATTAAAGTAAACTGCAGATAGAACATAAACGTAAATCGCAGAAGACAAGCCAAGACAAGAGGACACAAGATGTGGCGTTAGCCAAGGACAAACCCCAATGTGGGGAAACCCTTGATCAATTCTTCTTATATGTTCTTCAATAGTTCAGCACAGAGAGAGAGAGCGATAGTACATTTACAACAGAAGTCAACACTTTGACTTATCTAGATAAGAGCATAGATCATCTCTAAGAAGATGATACATAAGATCAGTTGAAGACATGTTGTTTCAACTGATTCTCCAAGGTGATTCCTTCACCTATCATTGTGTTGCATTTCATCATCATGTTGCACCTCGTCGTGCTGAACCATGCTACACCCATCATCACTATGTTGCATCTCATCACGCTTCATTAATCATGATTGTACCCATCACTGTATTGCATTATGTGCCATTGCTGCACCATGTTGCCATACTGACCTATGTGTTGGCTGCATCTTGCTTTTGTTGTCCCTTGCTTGCTTGTTGTCCCTAGCATGCTTGTTGTCCTTAGCATGCTAGCTGTCCCTTGCATGCTAGTTGTCCCTAGCATGCTTGTTGTCCTTAGCATGCTAGCTGTCCCTTACATGTTAGTTGTCCCTTGCATGCTAGCTATAACATTGCATGCTTGGTGTATTTGTTGCTAAGTACCATACAACTATCCCAATGTTAGTTCGTTGTCCCTTGCATGGTGCTCTCCTTCGGAGATAGATGCTCCGACAGTTCCCGACAGTTCCGACAGTTCCGGCTTCTACCCTCTAGATTAGGGCAGCGTTATCCCTTAGGATCTCTCCTCCTACTAAAACCCAAAGACAAGTAGAGAGGAAGAGATCCCAAGTGTGTTGAAAATGACTTGAAGGCCACCTCTATTTGGTTGCTTGTCGACCTTGACGAATTGTCCCATAACACAAATAAATTCATATCTCCATGAATACTTATCGAAATCGAATGATCTTTAGATCAATCCTACACCTCTCGATGGGAGGGATTTAAGAAAAATATCAACTTCCATTAATAAGATGACCCACATGGAGATTGGCCCTAGTTGCCAATTTTAACAACCTTTGATGACTGTGTTTGGGGCGGCATAGAGTCCTCTCTTGCTATGGAATAGGGCCATCCTTTAGGGTGCATCTGAATAGAGACTAGGGCACACACAGAACTGTGTCTAGGTCTCTTTGGAACAACGTATAGACTTGTCCTTAGGATAGTGGATTTAGGACCCTTTGAACAGCATATGAGAGCCAATATTATGACAGCAATTTAGGGATTGAACTGACTGCAATTAGGGCACATAGAACTGCGGCCTATTCTCTTCAAAGATAGGGCCAGGACTGCGGCCAGAATTCTGTGGCTAAAACACTTCCTTACTGTGGCTAGGGTAAAGATAGAAAGGTCTCTTCTAGACCAGCATTTAGGCTTCTCCTTGTTGTGTTATAGAAGCCATTTTTGGACAGCAAAGGAGCCTCCCTAAGTGTCCTTCATGACTGCGGTTAGGGCATGTTTCTTTTACATCGTTTAGACTTCTTTTGGACAACGTTGAGTGGCATATGGAAACTCCCTCCTTGCTGCTAGGAGACCCTCATCTTGATTGCATATAAGACAACGTAGAGCCTTCTCCTTTTGACTGTAAGTAGGGCTAGGGTATCTCCTCTTAGGGCAGCGTATAGACTTCCTTTAGATAGTGTCTAGAGTTAGGGCAAACTCTCTAGGGCAGCGTATTCTCTTAGTGACTCCTCCTTCCACCAAAACCCAAAGACAAGTGGAGAGGAAGAGATCATAAGAAGATTGTGTGTCCAAATGACTAGCAAGTGTGAAAATTCTATCACTGCAGCAACTAATTTACTTTGCCTACTTATTTCATCATAAGTTATTCATGAAATTACTTCAACAAACATTAAAATAAATACTACTGCAGATATCACACCGAAATATAGAAATAAACATATGCACACATTGACACAGTTATTTTGGACTAATGTCCACGGAAAAACCCAATGTGGGAAAACTGGTGCAGCAAGGGAGGATTTTATTATTTAGCAATTTTTTTGTACAACAGGGTGACAAGCTGGCTTACCCACAGACAGACAAACTTCCAGCACTTTTCTAAACCCAGCATGGGCCCTACTGACCTCTGCTACAGCCTGAAACCCTCTGCGTCAGCCTACTGAGGCTCTCCGCAGCCTCTTTAGGCTTCTACGTCATTCCTGCAGCCTCTGCGTGGATGACGCAGACCCTTCTGGCTCTGCACAGTCTTTGTTACCTCTGCGTGGCTTCCTCTAGCTCTACGTCTGCCTCTTTTGCGCTGATCTCTCATCTCTCTGTTCCGTACTTGTTGCCTCCTAACTGCTCTCCAGACCACTGGTTCAATTTCTCAGCAAACCCCGCTCCAGAAATTGAACTGACTGGTCTCCCTCAGTGTGTCCTCCAAGTGCCCCTCAAGCCTCCTCTTATACTTTTTTTGTTGACATCACAACGGCCGAGATTAAGTCCCTAATCAACGACTAAGATTAGATCTGGCTTGATCCATGTCTTTTGGACCATTCTAATACAAATTCATATTAATACACATTAATATTTTATTTTCCCTAAGTTTAGACTTAGGGACTCCATTAAAAATATTAATTATTTTAATATCTCCTGATCTTTTTAGTATCTGCCCAAACCCTTTCTGGGTATTGGAGATCTTATGTGCCCCAACCTCTCCACCAAATTTTGTGGCTAGAGCACATCCGATGCTACCCCAAATCAACACTCCCTCTTAGTGAGGACTGTGCTATAGCAATACTCCTCACTAAGTATTACTTTGATCATTCGGCATCGGTACTTGTGTTGATGCTAGGCCTTCCTGCCCAACATCCTCTGCAGTGTTGCCTCCTGCACTGCTACCTCCTGTATTGCTGCCTCCTGTACTACTGCTACTGCCACTGCTGCATTTGTACGACAACTCCCTCTGCATCTGTGCTGCTGCTGGTCCTTTCTCCCAACACTGCATCCGCGCTGCAACTTCCTTTGCATTTGTGTTGTTGTTGGTCCTTTCTCCCAACACTACAACTCCCTCTGCATCTGTGCTGTTGTTGGTCCTTTCTCCCAACACTGCATCTGCACTGCAACTCCCTCTTCATTCGTGCTGCTAACACACTACTTCTGAAAGGGGTTCTTTACCATCCCCATCTTTTCCCTGAAGTAGTCAAATTTTGACTTTCCAAGGGCCTTGGTGAGGATATTTGCCACTTGTTCCCCTATAGGAGTGTAGCTCAACTGTACAACTCCTCGTTGGACATAATCTCTGACAAAGTGACACCGGATATCAATATGCTTTGACCTATCATGAAATACAGGATTCTCAGAGAGTTTGATGCAACTCTAATTATCACACATGATCCTGGTCGCCTCCATATTTCTTCTGAATAGGTTTACCAGCAATTTTCTAAGCAAAATGGCCTCACACAAAGTTGTGTTTGCTGCCATATATTCTACCTCAAATGTGCTTAGAGCCACAGACTTTTGTTTCCTACTGCACCAGGAGTTGAAACAGTACCCAAAGGTACTTTTCCGATCCACTGAACTTCTTGCCCAATCTGCATCAGTAGATCCACTCAACCGTATATACTTCCCCTTGTTGTACAAGAGCCCATAATCAATTAATCCCTCTAAATACCTGAGAACGTGCTTGGCTACTGCCCAGTGAGCCCTCTTTGGTTCCACCATGAACTGACTAGGGGTGTTGACAGCGTAGCAAATCTTTGGCCTGGTATTGACTAGATACATCAGGGACCCTATGAGCTGTCAGTATAGGGTGGGATCAACATCCTTGTTTTCTGATGCATCAACCTTCTTCCAGTTGGTGATCATTGGCATAGACATAGGTCTACAGTCTCCCAACCTGAACCTTTTCAGGATTTTTGTAGCATACCTTCCTTGTCCAAGGAAGATTTCTCCTTTCTGCTGCCAAACTTCCAACCCTAGGAAATAATGCATTCGTCCCAGATCCTTCATATCGAACTCTATGGCTAGATTCTTCTTGCAGTCTTCAATGAGTCTGGATGATTCTGTCAAGATTAGATCATCCACATATAATACTAAGATAAGTGGCTCGCTCTCTACGTCCAGATAGTAGAGATTCGGATCCGCGTCACTCTTGACAAACCCCATCTTTTGCAAGTAGCCATCTATTTGACCATATCATGCTCTTGGTGCTATTCAGCCCATACAAGGCTTTCTTCAATCTGCATACATGAGACTTCTTCTCATGAATTTCAAAGCCCTCTGGTTGTTCAATGTATACTTCTTCTTCTATTACCCCGTTCAGAAATGTTGTCTTGACATCCATCTGATGGATCTCCCATCCCATCTAGGCTACAAGAGATATCACGATCCTAATAGATGTATACCTGGCTACTAGGGCGATGGTTTCCTCATAGTCAATCCCTTCCTTTTGAGCATACCCCTTAGCCACAAACCTGGCCTTGTATTTTTCAATACTATCGTCCACAACATATTTGATCTTGTAGATCCATCTTTAACCTACCACAGATCTGTCTTGAGGCCTTGACACCACCTCCCAAACATCGTTTACCATTATGGAGTTATACTCCTCCACCATTGCATTTAGCCAGACCTGATGCTAAGCTGGCAGGCTCTCCATTCTGAGCTACTAACGCCTGATACCTGTCTGGTTGTTTTCACTCCCTTTTACTGTTCCTTGGCTCTTCGATGAAGTTCTCTGCATCACGCAGAATCTGACGAAGTTCCCTGCTGGTTCTTCCTCTGCCAACAGGTGCTTTTGTTCCCTCCTCTTCCTCATCCTGAGAATCTTCCTAATCTGAGGAAGGATTCTTCACTTCCGTTGGTTGACGAGGCATGACCAACGGATCCTCTTTTGACTGCTCCTTGGAAGGCATTTGGCGAGATCTTCTAAAAGCTCTATCCTCCATGAACTTTACATCTCGTCGTACTACTATCTTCCTGCTTCTTGGAAGATAGATCCTGTATGCCTTAGCGTTCTCACTATATCCTGCCAGATACCCCTTTTCTACAGTCTAATCCAGCTTCTTCTGATTTTCTTCGGGTATGCGACAATATGCCAAACTCCCAAATATCCTGGAATGACTGACTTCAGGTGTCTCCCAGTGAAGACTTTTTCTGGAGAAATCTTGCCCAATGCCCGATGAGGAGTCCTGTTTTGAACGTAGACAGTTGTGTTTCACGCTTCTGCGCACAGGAATTTTGGCATATCCTGATCATATAACATGGCCCTAGTTGCTTCTACAATAGTCATGTTTTTCCTTTCTACCACCCCATTTTGCTTCGGATTGTAGGGAGCTATCCACTCTCTTCTGATGCCCTCCTTAGAGCAATAATTAGTGAAGTCCTTATCGACACTCCACCACTATCTGAGCGCAAGACTTTTATTTTCTTACCTGTCAGATTCTCCACTAGAGCCTTGAACTCCTTAAATCGACAGAAATCCTCATCCTTGGTTTTCAGAAAATAGATCCAAGTTTTCCTCGAGTGGTCATCAATGAAGTTAAGGAAATACTCGGCACCACTGAGAGCTTTGACAGACATGGGTCCGCAAATATCTGAGTGTATCAATCCTAGTACACTCTTGGCCCTGTGGTTGCTCCTAGGAAATGCCGCCTTGGCATACTTTCCTAGAGTGCATCCCCTGCATACATCATCTCGTTCTGTACTCAGATCTGAAACTCCTGTTACAGTGCTCCTGAGAATTCTCAGAGCTCCATGGTGCAAGTGACCCATCCTTTTGTGCCATAGTTCGTTCAACTCTTTGTCCCCATGACTGCCTATTAGTGCCATTGGAGATTCTAGTTGTAATCTGTACAACCGATTACTTTTGATCCCGATCAGCACTTTCTTTTTCTAGCTTGGGTATTTGACACCTTTTCCTTGATGAAGTAGACGTCATAGCCGTTGCCTTGTAGTTGTAACACGAAAAGTAAGTTCATTCCCAATCCTGGCACATGCAGCACATTTGTGGCACGGAACTGCTCTCCCGATTTTGTCTGAAAAACTATGGTACCCTTTCCTACTGGAGTACACTTTGCCTTGTTCCCCATGGTGATCTGAAAGTTCATCTTCTCTTTTCGATATTCTGAAAAACACTCCATGATTCCTATCATATGCCACGAGGCTCCACTGTCTATATACCATACTTCTGAGGATGCAGCACTAGTCATGCATGCCACTTCTTCTTCCAACGTGGAAGCCAACATAGAGAAATCGAAATCTCTCTCTCGTGTGCAGTCTTCTGAAAATCTGCGTGAGTCTCTTGAGGTGGATGCCTCTACATCATGGTCTCGACCCATAACTGATTTTCCCTTTCTGTCTCTGATTACTCACTCTGATACCATGTGAAAATTCTATCACTGCAGCAACTAATTTACTTTTCCTACTTATTTCATCATAAGTTATTCATGAAATCACTTCAACAAACATTAAAATAAATACTGTTGTAGATATCACACCGTAATACAGAAACAAACATATGCACACACTGACACAGTTATTTTGGACTAATGTCCCCGGAAAAACCCAATGTGGGAAAACCGGTGCAGCAAGGGAGGATTTAATTATTCAGCAATTTTCTTGTACAACAGGGTGCCAAGCTGGCTTACCCACAACATAGACAAACTTCCAGCACTTTTCTAAACCCAGCGTGGGCCCTACTAACCTCTGCTACAACCTGAAACCCTCTACGTCAACCTGAAACCCTCTGCGTCAGCCTACTGAGGCTTTGTGCAGCCTCTCTGGGCTTCTACGTCACTCCTGCAGCCTCTACGTGGATGACATAGGCCCTTCTGGCTCTACACAGTCTCTGTTGCCTCTGCGTGACTGCCTATGGCTCTGCCTCTGCCTCTTCTGCGCTGATCTCCCGTCTCTCTGTTCCGTACTTGCTACCTCCAGACCACTGGTTCAATTTCTCAGCAAACCCCGCTCCAGAAATTGAATTGACTAGTCTCCCTCAGTGTGTCCTCCAAGTGCCCCTCAAGCCTCCTCTTATACTTTTTCTGTTGACATCTCAACGGCCGAGATTAAGCCCCTAATCAACGGCTAAGATTAGATCTGGCTTGATCCATGTCTTTTGGACCATTCTAACACAAATTCATATTAATACACATTAATATTTTATTTAGGGACTCCATTAAAAATATTAATTATTTTAATATCTCCTGGTCTGTTTAGAATCTACCCAAACACTTTCTGGGTATTGGAGATCTTATGTGCCGCAACCTCTCCACCAAATTTCATGGCTAGAGCACATCCGATGCTACCCCAAATCAACAGCGAGCCACCTCTTTTTATACTAAAACGTTGAGCACAAGTGGGGGTAATTGTTTGTTGGCCGACCTTGACGAATTGTCCCATAACACAAATAAATTCATATCTCCATGAATACATGTCGAAATCGGATGATCTTTAGATCAATCCTACACCTCTCGACGAGAGGAATCCAAGAAAAATATCAGCGGCCATGAATTAGTAGACCCACATGGAGTTTGGCCCTAGTTGCCAATTTTAACAAACTATCATCTAATTATTTTTGCATATCATTTAATTATTTATGCGCATCCAATAAATAAATTATGCCCAAAAAATACCTTTATAATTACTAATAAGCACCAAAAATTATCAAGAGAAAGAGTATCATGATCTATCATGCATTGATAAGTCCCAAGTTTAAGTACATTTAACTTGGAGAAACTGTGTATTTTAGGCAGAGGCAATGAAGTTGCGGCTTACTAAACTAGAAATAAGCAAGCAGATAGCATGCAGGCATCCATTCTGTAAAAAATACCTATGTCCTCATTTTAAATAGTTGATTAACAAATAATTGAGATTCCCCCACTTGCTCAATGGACATTTCTCTGTCAAGGGTTTTACCACAGATATCCTATGTCATTTGTGATTTTCCTATTATAAGATGATTATATGACCATATGCAATTCAATCTAACTTCTATGGCCTTCGATGGTTAAAAGTCAACTTGGGAGAAAACAAGGTTATGATCTTCAAGTCCCAAGTTTAAGTACATTTAACTTGGAGAAACTGTGTATTTTAGGCAAAGGCAATGAAGTTGTGGCTTAATAACCTAGAAATAAGCAAGCAGATAGCATGCAAGCATCCATTCTGTAAAAAATACCTATGTCCTCATTTTAAATAGTTGATTAACAAATAATTGAGATTCCCCCACTTGCTCAATGGGCATTTCTCTGTCGAGGGTTTTACCACGGATATCCTATGTCATTTGTGAGTTTCCTATTATAAGATGATTACATGACCATGTGCAATTCAATCTAAGTTATCTAACTCTATGGCCTTCGATGGTTAAAATCCAACTTGGGAAAAACCAAGCTTATGATCTTCAACACATCAAAGCATCCTCTATTTGATTGCCATTTATGTTCATGAAGGAAGACATCAATATTACTACGGCGTATACATATTTGGGGGTTCAATTCATGGGACTTAGCTTCAACATGTGACATGCCCTCCAACGTCGTCTCAATAGGAGATACCACTCTCTTACCCTCCTAGAGAGAATATGCTTCCATAATCATTCCTAGGATATCTTGTCTTTGGACATAATCATCAAGCCTAAGGTCCTCTATCATTTTGAGATTTAGGGACCAAGTTTACTTCAAGCCAATTATATTAAGTCAAAAAGCATCCAAATCATCCTCCTTGGGTGCATCATCAATGCAAGTGGACTATCCCCCAATCCATTGTTTAAGAAAATTTTGGGGCTCAACCTCTTCACCTCAAGGCAATATCCCAACTAGACTTGCTTTTCACAAAATTAGGATTCTTTTACGCTTGGCATCTAAACCAAATAGGTATGTATCTAGCACTTTCTTCTACCACTGCCTCGGCCAAACCCCATGCCATGCTCTATTGGTTTTCAAAGGTCTCTTGATTACTTCAATCAATGGGCATCTCTCCAAACTATTTTCCCCTACTCCCTTGACATGCCAAGTCACCTCTTATCATGCAAGAAGGACCTAAACTACACTATTAAAGAGGATATTTATAGTAAAAATATCCAAGACAACTAGATCACACCTTCAAGGGGTCTCAACTCAAAGAAGGCACTTGGATCATGCATTAAAGGGTCTCAACCCAAAGATGGTCTTTTATGTTAAGCACTTTCTTGAGCTAAGAAATGGTCTTATCTTCTGACCTCCATATACATGCACATTGGATGCATGTCCTTAGGATCCCCTGTGGTCAATTTTGGGTGGGATAAAACAAAGTTCAATTTGAGACAAAGACAAATCACGCCTTATGCAACCGAATAGGGTTTGCCAACTATGCCACTTACAAGAAGCAAAGACAATGGAGCGTCTTATTTTTTTGGTGCCTCGTCTACTATGAGATCAAAGAAAGGTATTATTGCCTATTTCGAAATCATGAAGCTCCCTCTCTACCTTTTTTGCTACCCCAAACAAAATGACTTGATTTCTTCATGAAGGAAGTATTAAAAGTAAAACGCATATACCAATCTCTATATGCCCCATCCCAATCTAAGGCCTTCAGGAGGACCACCTTATACTTCCCAGTTGTCTCAACATATCGGGGCAATAAGAAATAGACAGAGTTTCATGGGACTTCATATTCCAAACAAATATGATCTCGCATTACCTCTCAATCCGCCCTCTAGGGAGGTCAAGTGAACTCATCAAGATCTATGAGGAGTTGTTTTTGCAAGACACAAGGGGTACACCACCAACCCAATAGATAAACTAGCTACAAGTGGTTCCAAAGTTGGGCTCCCCTCATCCCACTCACAACCCCACAAGCTTGATCGAGAAACAAACTTCTAACAGGCATTTCTTCGCTTCAACCTTGGATGTTAGAAGAGTTGGGTTCTCTTGTTCTTATGCTCCCCCCATGATCATACAACAAGACCCTCTTAACCTTGGCCACTCCCTTGAAGGTATCACTCGTTGGTGCATTGGCCCCTTCACAATTAGTAATGACTTTGAAGAAGAGCCTATATCATGGTGCCTTAATCGTCCTCAACAACTAGCTCTAGATCCAACCAACCTTGTGTTAGGGTCCTACCCTAACCTTCCTACTTCAGGGTAATTACGAGTTAGCTTATTAATGTGCGAGTTCATCCTCTTGAAATAAGGCCCAATGGGCAATTGGTGTGTGGTTAGTTTTTGTAAGGCCCAATAGGTAATTGGTATTCATGAATGTGAGAACACTAGAGTCTAGTAGTAAAGGCTTGGGTAGTGAGAAATTATTGATAGAGGTAGAAAGCTATTTAATGTTTGGTCAAGTTTGTATCATTGTATTGGAGCTTTGCTCATTTGGAAGTTTCCCCCTTAAAGAGGCTCATGAACATTGCTCTTTTCCTAGATTATCATTATAAGGATTGATATTTTCCAGATTCAATACTCTTGCTCTTCCTCTTAATTTCTGGAGTTTAAATTTCTTCTGAAAATTGCTCTTACATCTCTCTTTCTGAACTACATATCGACATTCTCTCCTATGTTTAGGACTAAAACTTACTTATACTTGCACCTTCTTTTATAACTTCTCTTGGTTAGATATGTTAAGTAGACACTCAGATTCTGCTTTCACTTCCACATTGTACTTTCACTGAATGTACTCTTTTAGTACCATTGACCTACTTTTGTGGTCATTTATTGGATGTCAATGTTATCTTATATTATCTTATCCATGTGACCTTACCACTTTTGGAGATGAACAAGTGGCTTGATATCAAAGTTATCTTGTATTATCTTATCCATGTGGCCTTCACACTTTTGGAGATGAACAAGTTGCCTCAAGCCACTTGTGGAAGTGAATAAGTTGCCTCCTCGAAGTAGTGAAAACACTAACTTCCTTCAACACTGGCGCTACTAATTCTACCCTTGTACTTGTTGATATGAGTGCTTGAAATTTTCCGCCTATGAATTGATTTACAAGCAAAGAGATACCAACAAGCCCAAGCATGCAATAGAAAACAACTGAAATCGAGAACCAGAGCAAATGCCAATTTTAAATCTATTGTTTTACGGGCATTTAAGAGAAAATGTAAGGAATGATGACGTACGTATTGAAAAGCTCGACTTTGTGCCCCACTTCCATTTCCAGATCTACCGTGCCAATAAACTGCGAACAATTAAAAATTTCCGTCAGGCATGTATAGAAACAATAGAATTCAATGCTCCATTCTCGCAATATTTTCAAATTCCTAGCGGCAATCGGCGGAATAAGAAGCTAATGGTGTTGTAAGTGAAAATAGATCAACAACATAATTTTTTCACATGCCTTATCTTTGTCAAATCCAGAAGGGGCTTCGGGACCTGTAGCCATTTTTATATATCTTGAACCTGGAAAAATAGAAAAATTACATCGTGGAGAAGCCATGTTACTTGCACCATTTGTAGAAATCTTAAAAACCCTAAGCCCTGAAACTTAATCTTAAAACCTTAAACTAAACACCGTTGATAAACAGCCTACTCTCAAGCGTGCCGCGACAAACAGTGAGCACCGCTCAATGAAAAGCAATAGCACTTCAATAGGCTTCACTGGTTTTCACCGTATTGAATCTTGCCTTTAGGCTTCGTTTTCACCGTTTTGAATCTTGCTGTCGTACAGCTGCAGATACACGTTGTCTCTTCTGAGTGATGTCTAAGGAAACGAAAGAAAATTAACCCTCTATGGTCACATAAACTAATCCAACACACGAGAAAACACCGCATTCGAGTTTCAACCATGAAGTTAAATTTTCTTCCTGGGACAAAATTTGATATTTTACCTTTTTTATTTGTTTTTAATTTTATGGGATGGGTTGTTATTAAAGTGAATGAATAAAATTTTAACGAGATTTCATATAGTTTATGGGATTATTAGTTTTTTTGTTTTTTGTTTTTTGCAATTCAATCATTTTATTATTCAAATTAATGATGAGCTAACCCAATTTTTTAACAGTTTACTCACTAAAAAGACAATGCCAAGAAACATAGGTTAACATACTGTTGTAACTGTTTCTCATGACTTTGAAAGCATCACATTCCAAAATGAAATGTTTTTCTGATTCCACTGTCCTAGAAGTACAAAAAGTACATATCCGTTATTCTCAACCTTCTTTAGGTCTTTTCCACTAACCTGTTTTGCACCATAATTGATGCGAGTTAGTTCTTAATGGAGTCGTCTACGGAGGTAGAGGAATTGCCCGTACGGTCAAAAGTGGCCGGAATTAGGGCAAAAAAAAAAATCTTGTAGATGCAGTGTTTGAATCATGTTTTTTATGGTGGAAATGGATTCAGCACCATCAAAAACATCTAGGGCACCTAAAATTATGAATTTTGACAGCTTTTACTTGGATTTACAAAAATCTCTGTCGGATTTTTTCAAAATATGGTCGAAATTTCCATAACTTGCAGGGTAAAAAAGCATAATTTTTAGACTACGGCATTCTTAATTGAGCAAAGAAAATCTTTGCTCTCCATGGAATGCTATCCCCGATGTACTCTTTTTATGGGAGATCGCACGTGGAGTTGAATTCTTGAACATAGTACTTCTTCTTTCTACCCAACTCTTTTCCCCATATATGTTTACGAAACTTCTCCATAAAATAACTCTTTAAATCAATGTTATTTGTGGGACATGCATTGAGATAAATATTCCATTTTTGCATCCATTTGTTGTTTTCTCTCATCCATGATTTCTTTCTTTCACTCGTTCCTTCATTGAAGACAACTTTAGGCCATTTACCTTCTCCCATTTGCTCAATTCTCTGAAGATACCTTATGAGACGCACTATAGCAATTGCTTCAATGGAAGTTGCCCCTGTTTCACTCAGCATATTTGGATTTTCTCAATTTGCTTTCATTTTGAGACAGGGATGTTGCTAGCTCACAATCCACACCCATATAATATCACTAGACAAATTAGGAGCCCAAAAAACACTTTAATTGTTTTCCAATCTCATAACTTCCTCTCTACATTTGTTTTGAAGGGCATATAATACTTTCCACCCTCCTAAAATTATCTTCTTTCTGCAGTGCTCCCAATTAAGCTTGTTATTGAAATCCATCCTTAGGTACTTGTATTCATTTACTTCTTCAAGAATGTTGCCTTCAAAGAAGAACGTATGTTGCCTCTACTTCTTTTTATATGAGAAAAATATTATTTTGGTCTTGTTGATATTGACTTGCATCCCCACTGCTTTACAAAAATGCTCAAGGGAATATAGGTGCATATGCAATCCCTAGGCCAATTTAGCAATCAATACAAGGTCATCAGCATATAAAAGAATCTTTATCACAAACTCCCTCGACCAAACATCATCCCCACCTTGCAGATTTAGCCACTCTTCCAATTTATCAATATATAAACCAAAAAAGGTAGGAGATAAAGGGTAGCCTTGCTTGACTCCGGTGTCACTTCTAAAGCTTTATGAAATGCATGTTGAAGTTCTAATTTTGACTTTCACCTCTTCATAAAGCCTATGGACAACAACTCTATAATGCAAAGGAATTTCAAGTTCTTCCATTCTACTCCACAACTTATCTCTAGGGACTGTGTCAAATGCCTTTTTAAAGTCAACAAAGCAGCAAAATACTTCTTCTTTGTCCTCCCAAACCTTTTCAATAATGTGTCTCAACGTGATACCATGATCTATTGTAGAATGCTTCGGCCTAAAACCTGCTTGCCCTTTTGCCCTCTTTTCTTTGACTTCTGCCCACTTACTAATTCTATTTTCCACCGTGCTACTGAAGAGCTTTGCAAACAAAGGATTGATCATAATGGTTCTATAGTTGGAAGGATTATTAATGTCTCCACTTTTGGAAAGGGGTATTGTTAGACTAGTTGTTCAATCTCTTGGGAATCCTTTCCAAATGACATTGTTGAATATTTTTGTGATGTGCAGGGCAAGAATGTTCATTCCTCGCTTTAGATATTCTGCTTGAAGTTCAACCAAGTCCTTTGCCTTTTCTATTTTCAACTTCTTAATTCTTGTCTCTACTTCCTCTAAGGTGATGTATTCTTATGGTTTTTAATCAGATTAAAGGTATTTTAAAAAGTAATTTATTTTGTTAATAAGTGGTTGATGCTTACCACATTAAGAACTTTATGAAGAAAATTGTTAAAATGTATTTTGTAGTTGATGCTTTAAACTTAAGGTTTTTGTTTATGGTTGATCTGAAAGGAAAATGGCATCTACTCATGGTATTTATCCATCCATGGTACTCATGCACCCATGGAATTTACCCATAGTATTGTAAGTGGCATCCACCCATGGTATTCATTCGCCCATGGTATTTACCCACCCATGGAATTTACTCGTGGTATTGTAACAAAAAAAGGCTATAAGTAACAAGTCACATTTTGTAAAAGGACAGATTGTCCACCACAATGTAGCTTTTATAGTTATTATTTGTTTTAATAAAAAAGTTCCTTTGTGGTTTTATTTACTGTGTGTTATCTCCTTTTCTTTCTGGCATTGCAAATTTTCAGATCTTGGTGGCCTCCCCCAAGATCCATTTCAATCTTTCAGATCTTGGGGGCCTCCCCTAAGATCCATTTCAATCTTTCAAATCTTGGGGCCCTCTCGCCCAAAATCCATTTCAATCTTTTAGATCTTGGGGGCCTCTCCCCAACCTCTGGATCAATGGTAAGTTTCTGTGGTAATTAAAGTTTGTTTATCTAATACAATTATAGTTAAGTGAAAAGTTACTTGTAAAGTTTAGGTATCGAAATCTAATTTTAAGTTTAGTTTTTATTACTAATAATAATTTAATTTAATTTTAATTTAAATAATTTGATAATTACTTTTTTTCAATTGTAATATTATATTTCAAAGTGTGTTTGTGTTGAAAAGTGAGAAATTTTTTATTATTGGGTAAGGTTTAATTATCATGAGGATTTAGCTAAGAGTTATGGGTACACCTTGAGGTAGTGGTTGAACGCTATGTCACAAAGTTTGTCGAACTTCAATCTTAAGGTTCAAATTTTGGCGAACCTTAAAAATATTTTAAGGTCGACGAACCTCATCAAACCGCATAGCATTTTTTTTTAATGTTTATTGACGTTGATATCTTATTATTTTATCCTATATTTCATTTTAAACTTAATATATATATATATATATATATATATATATATATAGAGAGAGAGAGAGAGAGAGAGAGAGAGAGAGAGAGAGAGAGAGAGAGAGAATGTATATAGACAAACCTAATGGCGAACCTCATCAAAAATTTCAAACTCAAACTGAACCTAATCATGGTCGAACCCGAACCATGTGACTTAGGTTGAACGTGTGGTTGCACTTATATCAAATGGTTTGGTGACCCATGTAAACATAAGTGGATCAAAGCCCACCTCCATATCCTACTTTCTTCAAAACTCAATTGGGTTTATCTCATATGTTTGGGAGGAATGATTGTTATCCTCCCCACCTGAGTTCAATTTCCATAAGTGACACGATGGGCTTTGAACCTTGTTGTTGATTTTGAGCATTCCCTCAAGGACCAAAATATGTGTGCATGTGGAAGGTGTAACGAGAATGAGACTTAGGGGAAGTTGATGCACAAAAACAGAAAGCACAAAAAAGTGTGTGCGATGCAAGGTAGATAATTGTGTGTACAGTGGTTAATGAAGAGGTTCTCAAACGAAGATGAAAGGTTGATGAGGTGCTAAGAAGGTGAGACTAAGAACATGTAGAGGTGAACCATTGTGGTATGACAATTGAGAGCATCAGAAGTGAGGTTAAAGAGATGAAAGATATTGTAGTAAGAAAATAATCAGGATGGTCTCCATGAGAGAGTTGAGAGCTGAAAAACAAGTGGATTTAAATAAGGAGTTGTTGTTCAAGAGAAAGAAACGTGAATAAGCTTCAAGAAAAAAATGAAAAATTGCTTATGAAAAGAGGGGAGAGAGATTTTAGTGATTAGATGTAAGAGAAGGAAAAGTGCAGGGATTTCCACGGGAAATGATATCATTACCAAGGAGAAGGCTCCAAGAGTGTAGATTGTGTGTAAAGAATCATACATCAAGTGTTGGCTTATTAGAGGGGTACTTGCAACATATATGAAAACAACTCAGGTGGTCCCCATGAAAGAGCTAGGTACAAGAGATGAAGTGGATCTTTAATGAGGGGTTGTTGTTTGAGAGAAAGAAACACTACTTCTCTTTAAGTCAACTAATGAAAATTGGTTCATGGGAAGAGGACAGTGGGATTTGAGTGAATAGGTGCAAGAGGGGGAAGAGGATACACATTTCTACAAGCAAATGTTGTCATAACCAAGGAGAAGGCTCCAAGAATGTAAAGAAGCACACATCAAGAATTTATTTATTAAAGGTGTACTTGCAACATAGATGAAAATAACTCAAAAATGAGCATAAACCAACAAGAATAATAATCTTACTCATAATAATAAATATATCACAAAAACAAAAATTTCTTATATTTATCCATACTTGAAAGGAAATAGCAAGTCATATAAGATATCCATAACCAATACAAAAAGATATAGTATTTACAATTGTAACCAGGAAAGTAGCTATTTTATTAATTGTAAATCATTTATAATAATTGTTAAAAAAAAAAGACAGAAAGTGGTTATTTTGTTAGTTGTAAACCATTCACCCCCACACACATAAATATGTTAGTCATCAAAACATAAATATCTCTTAAAGATTATTCCATATAACACTCAGTGTTTCTAGCTTGGAATATTGGTAGGTTTTTGGCCACTAAGACGAAGTGTACTAAGAAAAACAATTGAAAATAAAAATAAAAATTAAAAAACATATATTTTGCAAAAATAACTAACCTTAACATACAGGTCCACTAAGGTAAAGTATAGTAATAGGTCTACAATGGCAAAGTCTAATAAGAAAAGCAATGTAATGTAAATTTTGGAAGAAAAAAGATGAGGATAATGATGAATAATAATAATAATAAGGGGTCCCAGGAGCAAGAGGGTTGATTCTTGGCTCTGATGGAAAAATTGAGTCATAATACACGTGGGGATTGGGATCAATAACCAATAATCAATCGAAGTCCCTCACACTTTGGAAAGGTTTAAATCTAGCCATTGAAAAGAAAATTCAAAGAATTATGATATTTGGTTATTCATTGATAGTGATTCGGTGAGTATGGGAGGCTAACCATCGCCCTAAATCGATCCATTCTCAAATGGAGTTGAGCTGAGGATCCTTCTCCAACTTCAACAATTTGAGTAGGTTGATCTCTTCCATGTTTTAAGGAATTTAAATTCCATGGAAGATACATTAGCAAACAAAGGAACAAGGTTGTCCCAAGGGATTATAGAATTGAACAATGAACATCAATTAATCACCCCATTGCCATGATGTTTTCAAATAACAAATATGGAATACAAAAAATCATCTATGAATATTTAATAAAAGGAAAGTCAAATATGCCCCCGATCGGGGTGAGAAGAAGAAAAGGTCAGGGTAGCAGGACAACTCATGAGAGCGGCAGGGCAGAGAGACCACCTTCTGCCTATAGCACCGCCCAAAACGCCACGGTAGAGTACTGAATGTCAGCGCAAGTTTTGAGAAAACGGAGTGGAAAGAGTGGGATGAGAGAGAAGTGCAGAATTGGCGGCGGTAGTGGGATGGGAAGTGGGATAGGTGGGATGTATTATTTGAGGGTGGCGAAGTGGAGAAGGAAAATTAAGCCGCGTCGAGAGGAAGAGGAGCAGGGCGCAGCGCAAACGGTGGGAGCCTCGACGGGAAATCGCGATTTCGGGTATGTCTCCTCTGGCCCTCCTTTTGATTTTCTCTCTGTTTTGCATGGCATGATGGAAGAAAGAGGGTTGTTGGCTACCTCCGGGAGGAAGGGAGTATGAGCGGGGTAGCCTTTTACTCTACCATGCACAGTAAAGAAGAAGTGGGGGTTAAGCAGGGTGTTGCACAAGATGGGTGGAGGATGCGTGGTCCAGAAGACCGTCTGGGGAGAAATACTAAGGACCAGACCGCTTATCCTATGACGAATGGTAAGAGGGGGGTAGAGAGTCAAGATATGAAAACTATGCACCTGGCTCAGGCGTTGGTTAGTATGACAGAGGGTTTACTTACCTTCCTGCATCCGAGAGAAGAAAATCAATGGAAATCTCAGAAAAATGAAGACGACTGGAGTAGGGGAGGTGGGATTAGAGATAAGGAAGTAAAGGAGGATGGAAAGGCTGTAAATCCTCGAAAACTAACTTTTGTTGATGAAAATTGCACACAAGCGACAATAAAAGGGAAGATGGCACGCCTGGGTAGAGGAAGGGGGCGTGGAGGCAGAGGACAACCAAGCCAGCAGAATAGAGTTGACCAGTCAACCACAACGCCTGCTAGCCAATGGAGGGGGAGGAGATCCATGATCACTACAGTCCAGGAAGCTATGAGAGCCTACAAAGAGGGTACAGATGCAGACATTCACCAGTTAATACAGGAAATGGAGGAGAATGTGATGGAAGAGCAGTCAGACCCTGAGATAGAGGAATGGGTAGACATAATCCAAGACCCTGGCAACACCTGAGGACGGATGACGCTCTATAGGCAAGCACTTCATGTCTACTGGGTTTTAAAATGGCTTCTTGCGAAGGCGCTGGAGCAGGTGGCAAGAGAAGTGGCCGAAATTGCCCAAGGAATGCCAAACCTCAAAAAGGAAATGAAGAATTTGCAGGTGATCATGATAATGTAGGATAACAAGTTGGATGAGATCCAACAGAGGCTGGCTCAGATGACCCAAGCTCCCAAGGAACCCATGGCAGCTCCTGCCAATGCTGATCTGATTACTGATGACTGGAAGGAATAATCCTTCACTGTTTCTTCTGTTTTTTGCGGATAGCTCTTTTTTCAGATGTTTATATGGTAGTTCTTAGTTTGTTAAGTGTTTTTAATTGCTTAGTGCATATAGCTTGGATGGAAAGACTGGTTAAATTTTGTTTTTGGACTGCTTATAGCAAACTCAGGTGGCCAACAGACTTGGTTTCCCTTCTGGGTAGGTTGAGGCCACCAAAAAGTTGTATTTGGTTTCATTGGATATTATAAATATAAAAGGAAGGTACTACCTATGCTTACAAAAAAAAGAGGAAAGTCGAATATTTTTTTAAGCATCCAATTTGATGGTGAATGAAAGTATTTGATTTGAGGGCCTCCAAGGTTTGGCAACCATCATTTACTTATTGGCCTCGATTGTCCCCCATGGAGTACCCATGTTGATTCAATAATAACACTTGGCTCAGGCATTCATTCTCCCTCTGCCTTGTGTATCCTCAAATCATTGTTGGGCTTTGTTTAATTAACCGGTCACAAAGGAGGCATTCAATTCACCTTGGGCCAGGGCCATTTCTCTATTTTATCCATAGCAAGTGGTTATTTCAACAATGAATTCAAAGTCGAGTTATCATGGAGATTTCAATCTTGCATTAAATGGAGGCTAAGCAAGATATCAGAAGTCATGATGGTTTCCATAGTTCATGTATTGGGTTCCCTCATGTTTGTGTCCATCAAAAAAGTATTCTTAGAGCTGTAAACATTGCATGGTATGGCTCCAACATCTTAATGTTTAACAAAGTGAGTCCTTGCAAATTGGTGTTGTTGTTGGGTAATTCTGTCATGGCGAATGTGGGATCCCATTCTCGTGATTCTGAATCTGTTGACATCAATGCAATTCTGGATAAGATCCTCGAGGATATGGAGAGCATGCAACTCACCTTCAACCAGAGACATGAAGTCGAGGAAAGGCTCAATTCTCTTCAGTTGTTAACCAATTATAAGCTCAAGCTAATGCAGATTAAATTGACCGCCTCTAGAATGAATTAAGGACCAAATTGGCAACTAGTCACTACAAAATGGTGGAGATGGAGGACCTGTTTGTTACTGAGCTCTAGCTAGTTCCAACAGATGTCAAATATGGTGAAGAGGTAGTGAGAAAAAGAGGAAAGTTGGTCCAAGCTCCAAACCAACCAAACTAATTCTGAAGATGCACCTCTAGCGCCAAGTTTTTGGATATTTCCCATCTAAATTTAAGTTTCTAATGTTGTGCAAGTTTTGTATGTATCTAGGCATCTACTTCAGGATATACAATAAGCATCTATTTAGAATTATTGGAAAAAAAAATACCATAAGCATAGGTTGCATGTGTGTTAGACTTCAAAGAGTTGGATTATGATTGAACTTGATGCATTATGTAAGGGTTCTGGCCCATAAAACATATTTTGTTTTTAATAGAAATCCTCTAACCGTTCCTTTCAATAATAATAATAATAATAATAATAATAATTTAATTTAATTTAATGTTTGTGGAACCCTTTCATGTGGACAAATTTAATATTGTAAGAAATAATAAAAGTTATTGATTATTTCCTTAAATCTTGTTTTTCGAATAGCTTGATTAATACTTGTGAGTTGATGCCCTAGAGTAGACAAAGTAGGTCTTACTATCAACGAGAATATGTTATTATACTTCTTTTGTAATGAGCTAAGATTATTGGTATTCACTTTGCAAGAAAAACTTGTATTGTTTTAATTAAATCATATTCATATTCACCAAATTGTCAATGTTAAATGTATCTTTCTCTGAGCCTTGCTAGCCTTAATTAAACGGCCCTAATTAATTAAATAAGTGAATATCATGAGTGAATTAACCCTCTTCTCTCACACCAACATTGTAGACTCCACCCTGAATACTAGTCTCTAAACAATTATAATTTATCTCTTCAAGAGAGATGTTGTGGAGCTTCCAACTCACTTCCCAAAATTGATTTATTCCCTAACATATTAGTGATGATGTTTATATAGAGTTTCGTTTGTAGACACATAGTGCTTATACCCATAGGCTTGCCCAAGACCTATGACAAACAGTGCATTAGAGACCTACTTAACCCCATGGACACATATGCATGCATGGCTGAAATGAACATGAGGAAAGATGATGGATGTACCTTAACTTTGAAAGTGGATGTTCAGTACCCTTGGTGGTTGATGCCTTTGAGATTCTCGCTCCTAGCTCCCAACACATGTAACCTACAAAATAAACAACGCAATTCAATATGTCTTCATGCAAACCACATTAACATTAGTACCAACATAAACCAAGCACACATGTTCAAAATATATGAATAAGACATGTAAGTTCGTGGAAGCAACATTTTCTTAATAGATCAATGAAGCTTACAAAAGTTGTACTCCTTGCAAACCTTGTTCCTAGCTCCTCTTCTCATCATAGCTCACAACTAGACTTCATTGTTTGTTGTTGTTTATCTCAAGGAGAACTAGGTTCTCATTCTGGTAGCATGTACTTACTCTCTTTTTCTCTCTCCGCCTTTATTCCATGTAAAGCCTTACTTTTATAAATGAGTTTGCAAGAGTGCCTAGATGAATCTACACACTTTTTTTTAGCAAGTTTGAGTTATTCCTTTCATCCTTATCTTTAAATTCTAATCATTTTTACTCTTTTTGATGTTAGAGCATTCAAATATCCTTGTGAAGCCATTGAGGGTGTCACAACTCTCTTTGCTAATATACAAGGGGCATTGAATAGGAGAAACTAAGTTTTTTTATAGGGTTTCCATGGAGTTTTTCTTGCATTATGGGCTTCATTCTTAGCTACTTCCCTAGTGGAGTCAAGGGGGTGTCATTTTGAGTTATAACAGATGCCCCCTAATGTATGAGGTCAAAATAGAAATTGAAGGCTAAAATATATTATAATAACCTTAGTGAGTTGGGAGATGAAGGAAGCTAAGGACACAACCTATAAAGAGCTACAAAAGTCATAGTGATATACGTATGATATACATACCCAAGGTAGGCATACCCACACTTGGTATCAAAGGAATAGAGCATGGCCTCCTGCATAATATATTGGGGAATTATGTCATCGAGGATTGATTATAATACAATGTTGATCTCTATAATAAGGACACTATTTGCATAAAATAAGAGTGTCCTTTTGTGATTCTTCTTGACTAGTTTTTGGTGCCTTTATTTTGATAGAACTTCGTTCTAAATTGGGATCCACTAAGTTGGTATTTTGCACTAAGTTATCTAGTATCTGCATGTCTTTTCCTAGAGCGATGTATCTCTTTTTGGATTCTATATTGTCCTTAGGATGAGGGGTGTCCTATTGGTGTTGATTTTTTTTTGAGATGCAACTATCTCAAAACCCTCTTCATCCTTTTGCCTATGTTGTTCTTGAGGGGTCTCCTTTTGATTTAGAGGACAATCTTGGAATAAATGGCCATATGCATGGCATCTGTGACATCTAAAGGGAACATGCTCATAGTCCAGAGAGTGCTTATATATTTCATCATGATAATAGATATCTATGGAAGTTGGCAGGGGTTTCGAGATGTACATGTATACGCAAATTGTTAGAAAATGTAAAGCGACAACTATTATAAATTATTTTCTTTAAACTTGATACTTGCTTGTGAATCTTTAGTTATCTTCTTTATGTTCTTTAGTTAGATCTTTTCATCAAACAATATCAAGGAACAACAACAACAAAAGAGGACACATATATAAGCTCTCAACAAGGGAAAAACTCCTCTAAGGGTAAAACCTGAAAACTCTTCTCTTCTTAGAATCTGCTTCAAATGAGATAGAAAGACCCAATCCCTAGACCAAGTCAACCCTTCCTCAAGACCTTCCTTGATTCAAACAACTTCTTCCTTGCAACTTCGACCTACCAGCTATAACACCACTACTTAACCTGCAACTTCAACTTGCCAGCTACTGCTACTCAACCTGCAGCTTTGACCCAACAAATTTTTCCTTGCAGCTTCTTTGGAAACCCTAATACAACCTCCTCCTCAGACCTACTTAGAGCAAGGTAGCTCTCCCAAGGTCAATGAGGTCTAGACAAGGATTTTCCCTATTCCAACTACAAATTTTGCACTTCATTCTCTTGGAACTCGAACCTACAACTTCAACCTCTTTATGCAACCCAAAAGCCCTAGAATTTCACATGTGTGAGAGAGATAGAGCCCAAAGATAAGATATTTCAGCCTCCCAATTTCTTCCAGATCTTCGTTCTCCTTGTTTGCTCCTTCCCAGCTACAAATCAAACTCTTCCCTTGATAGAACAAACTTGTGAGTGAGTGTGTGAAAATGAGGTCAAATTGCTTCTTTTTGTAGCCTTCTCAAGGGGTCGAATCCCCTCCTTTAGGCTGAATTGAGGATCCCAGGGCCGACTTGTACTATTGGAGATTCCAAGACTTTTTGGGCTAAAAAATAATTCTTTTTACAATTACAAATTGCCCGGAAGGGTCTTATAAACATGATGTTGACTCCTTTGACTCATGGAAATAAATCCAAAGATATAACAAACCCTAGAAGCACGAAGAACATGTTTTTACCAAAAAACCATTAGTAATGAGCATGAAACCCATGCTTTAATAATAATATTTTCTTTTCTTTTCTTTTTCTTATTTTTTACATAGGATACATATTGAAATCAGTACAACAATTACGAGGACCAAAACTAGTTACATTTCTCAACGCTCCCTCTTAACTAGGGAGGTATTCATAATTGTATAACTTAATCAACATCATATCTCAAATTGAAGAGTTCTCAAGAAGAGTTAGATTGATAAGCTATAGAAATTAATAGAAATTTTCTACTACTAATGTATTCGAACTGAAAACAAGAGATTACAAATGTCCTCTACTATTTGTGGAATGGAAACCACAATTTGGGAACATAGGAAACCATCAAAACCACAAGAACGCAATGATTCTATAAGGGAACCCAACTGGGAAAAACCCCTCCACTGATTTTCATTAATAAAATGAGAATAAAAATTTATTACAATGTCTTGCTTCAACTTTGAAGCGCGCCCTGCACTATAAACTTTTTTCTCATGTCGATTGTTCTACTCTGGTCAAAACTTAGCCAATTAAAGGCCCCAACTTCCTCTTATTTCCTTGTGCAATCATTGAGGAAATGATCTCTTAAAACATAGGAATTTACTCCTATTTTCTTGCGCAATTACCAAGGAATGATTCACCTGCTTAACTTCCAAGCCAATACACTCAACTAGTATACAATTGATAATTACAATGTGCCTTTACGTCCACTTTAGCTAGGTCATTCGAATTCCATGCATGTCTGGGTTATTTTTAGCTTATTGATAGTTAACTAAGAAATCATTGAGTAACAACAATTCTACTACTCAACTGACCTTCAATTGACTCAACTAGTTACTTGAGCTTAGTTAACTGAGTCAAATTGAAAATAATTGAACTAGATTGCTAAATTTTAGTAATCACTACATGCACAACTCCACTTCTAGGTTAGAACTCGAATTTACTAACTTAACTAGTATACAAGGCCATGTCACTCTGACTAACTTCCATCCAAGTCATCCTGCTAATGTGGAAAATCAAATTACTCAATTTTACTAAGGAAAAATTCAAATGGAGCCTTTCTTGCTATAATTTCTAACACCCCTTCTTAGCAAGAAAGGGATTTTCCGCCACCCCAATCTTGCACCTGTGGAATTCGAATTTGCCTCTTGACAATGTCTTTGTCAATATATCTACATCATACTCCTCAATTGGAATTTACTGTAGCATCATAATTCTCCTTTGTCTATAAATGGTAGCATCTACTGCCTCTCCTGAAGGAGCACTCTCCTTCATCTAGTCTATTTCTAGAGGTGTGTCCATAGGCTTGCGATTCTCCATGTGAAATATTTGAATTATTTCAAAGGAATACTTCCCTTGATTTACAAACAACTCACCATCACCGTGCCATACTTCCAACCCAAGGAAGTAATGCATTGAGGCCATGTCTTTCATCTCAAATTCTCTTGCAAGGTTCTCTTGCAAGAGTGGATCAACTTCTCATCCCCTATAAGTATCAAGTCATCAACATACAAATACCAATATAAGCAAATTGTCATCTACCATAATGTGATATAGGTTGGCATCTGCTTCATTTTTGGTGAAGCCCAATCCACTGAGATATGTGTCAATCTGAGTGTACCATGCTTAAGGTGCCTGTTTGAGACCATAGAAGGCTCTCTTAAGTCTACACACGTGTCTCCTTATCACAAGTCTCAAATCCCTCTGGTTGCTCTATTTAAATTTATTCCTCAACAACACCATTGCAGAAGGTGGTCTTCACATCCATTTGATGGATCTTCCACCCCATATGCGCAACTAATGTTAGAATTGTTCTGATCAAGGAATATCTTGCCACTGGGGAAAATGTTTCCTCATAGTCCACTCCCTTTACCTGAGAGAATCCTTTGGCCACAAATATGGCCTTGTACTTCTTGATGCTCCCATCAGTTGCATGCTTCACTTTGTAGTTCCATCTAGAACCAACCACTGAATTGTTCTCTGGTCTCAGCACCACCTCCCATACATTGTTATTCTTGATGGACTTATACTCCTACACCATGGAATCAACCCACACTAGTTGAGAAATTGCTTCCTCAAATGAAGAAGGCTATGTTCCAATGAGTTATGTCATGAGAGCCATATACCCAATGTACTTGTATGGTGGCCTCCTCTTCCTGCGCATAGATGTAGGATATACCACATGCCCCTGTGCATCATGTACCAATCTATAAGATTCTCTAGTTCTCTTCCTCCCTTCTCTAGAAGACTCTGGTTGAGTGGGTGCCTCCACTCGACCTCATGTCTTCTCCTCCACTTGTGGCTACACCACAACATCCTGAAGCTTTCTCTGAGGCTCCTCCTTCTGAGCTAGAAGCTCCTCCTCCTATGGGATACTCAACTCTCACTCTATAGAGCATCTTGTAGTATTCTCCTCATAAAATTTGACATCTCTCCTCACTACTGTCACCCTGAGTGACGAAAAATACACCCTATAGCTATGTGGTGTCTCTGTGTATCCTTCAAAGACTACCATCTCAACTGTAGGCTCAAGTTTCTTCTTGTTATACTTGGAGACATGATAGTACACAATAGCTCCAAAAATTCGAATATGAGATACATCTGGCTTCCTCCCAGAGAAAGCTTCTTTAGGTGTGATCATGCCAAGTATTCTATGAGGGCTCTTCTTCTGTAAATAAACTGTGATGTTGCATGCTTCTACCCATAGATGCAATGACAACCCTTGATCATGCAACAAGGATCTTGTTGCTCCCACTATGCTTATGTTCTTCCTTTCAGGCACCCCATTTTACTATGGGTTATGAGGTGCTATCAATTCTCTTTTAATACCCTCTTTGGCACAAAACTCCTTGAAAGGTGTTGGATGCATATTCTCCTCCATTTTCACTTCTCAAGGCTTTTAATTTCTAACGAGTCTCCTTTTCGACCAATGCTTCAAATTCAACAAATTTTGAGAAAACTTCATCCTTCTTCCGAATGAAGAAGATCCAACATTTTCTAGAAAAGTCATCAACAAAAAGGTACATAATACCCATATTTCTTGTAGAGATTGTAGAAAATGGTCAACATACATCAGAGTGGACTCGCTCCAAGATTGCTCCAATTATTTTATCTCATCCCTAGAAGGTGGATTTGACATATTTCCCTAGTGTGCATCCCTTGCAAACATCATGTTTGTCAAGGGTACATTGGGAGAGCGATGGTAATCTGCTGCATGATTAATAAGGACCCATGGTGTAAGTGTCCCATGCACCTGTGCCATAGTTCTCCAACATATCGACTTTGCACCTTCTCTACCTTGCTACATAGTGCAACGTAAGCTTCCACCTCAAGTTTGTAGAGACTTTTCAGTCCAATTCCAATCTGTTTCACTTGCCCGGTAGCTACATGTCTCATATAGGCTTTCCCCTTACTGAAAACAACATCATAGCCTCTTTCCTCCAATATATCTATAGAGATCAAGTTATTCTTCAGTCCAGGTACATACATAACATCTTTTATATGAAGAGAGAACCCAACTCCCTCTTAAAGGTTACAGTTCCAGTTCCTTTGGTATTGTATTGCCCATCATCCTCAAGTTCTATGTGCATATGGAGATCCTTCTCCTCTAGGCTACTGAAGAATTATCATGTAATTAGGGTGAAGTCTAATTCAAATTGTGAGGCAAGTGCTTCACCTCTTGCTCCTCCTAAAGGCTTCTTGTTAGAATTCTTGTCCTGACACTTTGTTGCATAGTACACATATTCATGGCAGTGATTTTTTTTCTTAGGTCTTTCTTCTTGCCATTGTTCTTGCTAGACTCTAGCTAGCTTTGGGCCTTCTTACCCTTCCCAACCAAGGAAAAAATTTCATTCTCCTCAGATGTGGATGTTACTCCATCTCTAGTGTTCCTCCTGATTTCTTCCTACACCAAATTAGACTAAAGTCTCTCCCAATTTGGTAATGTATCCCTTCCATTTACAGAGTCCTAGTAGCTATGCCAAGATTTTGGAAGGCCTATGAAAGTTAGGTTCACTAGCTCTGAAGAGGGTATATTTTTTCCAACTCCTCCAAGCTCATCTCGAAACTGAGTGAATCTAGGGAGATAATGTGGAATGGTTTCATTTTTTTGCATGCAGATATTTCTAAGCTTGTCCCTCAATGCCAATTTCCTAGCATCACTGCCATTTTCGAATAGCTCAGTGAGGTTCTTCCACATAGCAAATGGAGTCTCCTTGCCATGTAAATTCGAGACTATGTGGTCTTTCACACCATCTAGGATGATCCTCCTGGCTTTTGCAGTATCCTTCTTCCACTGGGTTAGCTGATGTGCATATGATACTACTAGTTCTAGAATGTCCGTTTTGGTGCACTCCAACCATTATCATCAAGTACAACTTCCATCCTATCCTTCCAGGCTATGAAATTCGAGGTTTCCTCCAAGGCATACTCTAATCTCAACTCATTGAAGGATATTTCCTTGCATGGAAGAAAACTTGCTTAACTAAATCTGCAAATCGAAATCTCTAAAGGAGAATATCTATTGATTGGTTTCTACTATGATTTCCGCTCTGATACCATGTATAAATTAATAGAAATTTTCTACTACTAATGTATTCAAACTGAAAATAAGAGATTACAAATTTCCTCTACTATTCTGCGAAATGGAAATCAAAATTTAGAAACACATGCAATGGCATGCAACCATCAAAACCACAAGAACACAACGATGTTATAGCGGAACCCAACTGGAATAAACCCCTATGCTGCTTTTCATTAATCAGATGAGAATGAGAAACTATTACAATGTCTTGCTTCAACTCTTAAGCACACCTTGCACTGTAAACGTATTCTCCTGTTGAATGTCTTTCTCTGGCCAATATTTAGCAAATTCAAGGCCTCAACTTCCTCCTATTTCCTTGCGCAATCCTTGAGGAAATTAGCTCCTAAAAGATAGGAATTTCCTCCTATTTACTTGCGTAATTCCCAATGAATGACTCACTTGCTTAACTGCCAATAAAATACACTCTACTAGTATATAATTGATAACGACAATGTGCCTTTACCTCCACTCTAGCGAGGAAATTGGAATTCCATGCATGTTTGGGTTATTTTTAGCTTATTTACTAGTTTAACGAAGAGATCACTAAGTTAACAATAGTTCTACTACTCAATTGACCTTCAACTAACTCAACTAATTACTTGAGCTCAGTTAACTGAGTCAAACTAAAAATAACTGAACTAGATTGCTAAATTTTAGCAATCACTACATGCACAATTCTACTTTTATCCTACAACTCAAATTTACTGAGTTAACTAGTAGACAAGGCCATGCCACTCTAGTTAACTACCATCCAAGTCTTCCTAGTGATGTGGAAAATTGAATTACTCAATTTGACTAAGGAAAAAGTCAAATTGAGCCCTTCTTGCTACAATTTCTAACATAATCCATATTGTATGCATCATCATTATGACCAACATTGTCCCTAAGTCCTAACTATACAAGCTCTTCTTTATTCAAGAGAATTATGTGAGGAGGCTTTATGTGTGATACGACACTACCTCTCTATTGACAGTGCTTGATACAACCAACATACATGGGATCTCCCTAAGTTTGGTGTAGGAGTCCCATCTGGTATACGATCCGATTTCTGTTTACTCAAGGTATGCCTTGGCTTTAGCTGTCAGCGTAAGAGAGAAATGCAATTTCCCTTATGAAAGACCAAGCTATTATGCCTTGTGTGTGTTTTGTAATCGATGTATCATGGTTCTTCTACTGCGGGGAATAGAAGTAAAGTGAGCCTCTAAAGGGAGTAGTAATAGTACTACCCTAATGGAGATACACGTGATCGAGAAAGGTTCGTCTAACATCAAGCGGAATAGTTCACAAGGATGTGACAATTATTATAAGCATAACAACACATTTCCAACAAGGAGCACTAAAGTAACCGAAATAGTTCAACTAATCTAGTACTTAATGAAAACAAACATGAACCATAAACTTTCAAAGAATAGTCATAGAAACATACATAATTCATGTGTGAAAACGTGTTGGCCTCTAAAAGGTTTCAATATTAAGCAAGAGTCCCAAGATACACAAATGCAATGAACACCACTAGCTCCAATAGTGGAGTGTTAGAGCCACTACTTGCTCCCCAAAAGTAATAGCTTTGTCTCTTTAATGCCTTATGGGAGAATCCAAGGTTAAAATCCCTTTACATGAGAAATTAGGATCTATTTATAACTTCAATAATGACTTGTCACATCCTCATGATTCTTGACCTTCCAACTTCTAATGACCTTCGGACTTCTACAACCTTTGGAATTCCAAATGACTTTCGGAATTACCTATGACTTTTGGTATTACATGTCTTTTGGAGTTCCATGACTCTTTAGTTCATACATGACTCTTGGTTTTCTGTTTTTTTGTCCTTTACAATGATTACAAGGATACATCATCAGATGATGAGACTTGACATGTCACTATCTTTGATGATAGGGACTAATAGTGACCGACAACTCGATGTTGCTCTAGTGGTGACATGGTGGACCACTGTATTTGTTCTTTTCTCATCTTCTAATCATAGCGCTTCCATCCTCCCAAGGGTCTTCTATCTTGGATCCTTTGGGGTGCTTCGATCATCAAGTTTCAAGTGTGTTCTCAGTGCTTTTTGTGCCTCCTTTGTTTATCCTCTTTGCCCGATCTTCCTTATGTGTGCTTTCCATGAGGTTCTTGGAATACATGTTTATGCAATCACTCATGACAAGAAACTATCAGCTTGAAAATATTATATTCTACCATGTTTATGCAAATTTTTGTGTTTATGCCTTTTTGGTGCACTTAAAAGGGTCAAAAGTGATTTAGTGCACAAGGGTAAAGGTTGAGGCTTTGTGCCTTCATGGTGTTCTCATGCGCTCAAGAGGCCTCAAGAAGGGCACAAGGCACACTCCTGAAGGCTAGAGGCTTGGGCTTCGTGCCTTCGTAGTGCACTAGTGCGCTCAAGAAGTTCAAGAGGGTGTAGGGCGCATTGGGGAAGGCTGAAGGATTGAGCTTCGAGTCTTCAAGGTGCACTAGTTTGCTCAAGGAGGGCGCACTTCTTTGAGTCGAAGGAGTATGCTCAAAGAAGACTTAGTCATTTTAGAGGGCGCATTTCGGAACAAGGAAGGGGATTCAATCTTTGAGATTGTGCCTAACTTGAAAATAGGGCACAAGGTGCACTTCTGAACAATGAAGAATATCCTATAAAGGCTTCGAAGTGCACTTGTGCACTCTTGGGCTTAATGAGATTGCTTTGAAAATGAAATTTGTCTAACTCTAGATAATAAGGTGTTGAAGCCCCGAAAATTGGGTCTACAACAAGGGGGATACCCACTCGGTCTAGACCTTGAAAGCAACTCCTTTTCCGTTTGGGATGGTGGGTCCGACTAGGGATAATGGGACCAGTTTCCCAATTTGTGTGTGTGATGAGAATTGATATTTCCTTTTTCTAATGATTCCTAAGTAAAATGCTTTTAATCTAAGTCTAATTTAAAATATGCAATTGTATTCTAATGAACAGAAATATTTAATTCTAAAACTAACCCGGGATTTAACTTTTCAGTTATGCGATCTAAAATAATTTCTAACAGCAATTGGTAATAAAGATCATTCAATTGCTACGAGAAAAGAATTCAATAAAAATGAATTGTTTCGTATAAAAAGTTAGCCGAAACAATTGTGAGAAGCATATTACATAATAAGTCATTCATATATTAAGCATAAACAAAATAGTCATCACCGTACAAAAGTGCCAAATGATAACTCAAACATTCAAGCCTTCATATATAAATAACTGAACATAAATATCACTTTAACACATAAGCATAAATCATTAAGAGATAAAAGTACCATTGATAACAAGTTCTACTCATGAGCTTCAACAATATAGATTTATCTCTTCCTAATTCAACATCTACTAAGAGTACAAAAGTGCATTTCAGTAGCAGACATTAAATGCAGATATCAATAAATCTCATTCCATTCATTCATCAAAACCTCCTCCGAGGGTGCATAAGTGCATGTTCTGAGGAAAGTTTTGACAAATTTCAGGACCCCTCTCTAAATGCATGAGAGGGGTTAAAATACTACTACCTAAATACTAAAAATAGTTTATTACAAAAATATAGGAGGAGGTTTAAATGACCGTCCTCATCTAAGGCAAGAATAAATCAAAACTAAAACTAAAATTGAATCTGGGAATTAACTATCTATGTATCTGTTCTCTGAGATTGCAAACATTCAGCATCAGCTTGAGGAGCATCGGTTGGTCGACCTCCGATTTTAGTTGCCCTGCGAAAACAGAATCAGCAAGTGCTGGCGCTATCTTCTTTCCTGAGTTCATAAGGCATTTGAGAGTCATGCATTGACTGTGTGGTTTAACTAAGTACTACCAGTAAGAATCCCAATTCAACTTGATTAAGTTCTTGATGGACTCTGCCCTTTCCTCAGCTTTCTGTCTCCAGCTTGTCTGCAGTTGCTGTGCCTTTGGGAGGAATCTCAAAGCGGTCTCTGATATGAGGTTTGCTCTGTGCAGGTTTTAATTGACACAGTCAATGACGTTGTTTGCCGCTATAGCTACTTCTTCTGCCACCTGTTCTGCCTTCCTAATCTTTGCGTCCCACTCATGAAAGAGCATTTATTTGTGGGCTTCATTGATTATGAGTGCACCTGATTTCCTTCCTTCTTCCGATTCCTGCTAGGCCAAATAATCATAAATTCTTTTGTCAATTAAATCATAATCATGTCGCAAGTCCACGACTTGATTGGTAATTTTGTCGCTCATCTCGCAATGGGAACTCCATTGTGATATTCTTTGGCATAATGCCTCTTGCTGTTGCAAGAGTTGGTCGTTTAAGGCAAGGGCTTCTGAGACAAACTCTGTAAGCTTGGGATCATCTCTATGCATCTCTAGCATAACCTGCAACTGATTTTCTTTTTCGGCCAAATTGTTCTGGTATCCCAGCTACATTTGTTGAAAATCTTGCTGTAACTTTTCTAACTTTTCCTCTGCTTCACAGTTGGCACTGGCTTGTTGTAGCTATTGCTGCAAAACTTGTATTTGTTCCTCTCTATCCTTCAATAATTGTTGTACCTCGGACGCTTTGTCAATGGTAGCAGAAGCATAGGCTCCTGCGATCTGAGATAACTTAGTGAGATTTTCAGTAGGGTCAGTGGTAGGGTCTCGCCAAAGGACGTCTAACTGCTCTGCCTCAGGTGAGAGCAAGTTGTTCAGTTTCCTTTTCTTTCTTTGCCTTCTTACCATTGCCTTATGTTGTGGGCTATAAAATACATCTAGAGGAGGAACCTCCTCTATCTTGAGCATGATTTCAGAAGATGGGGTAATGGGAATATGCTCCATTTCTGGAGCATCGTTGACTGTTCTAATGATTATATCAGTCACTGTCTGCACTGTACTCTCAGGTGTCTTTGTGTTCTACTCGTCAGTATTAATCATTTCATTGAATGTTTCCCACTCTTTATCCAGCTCAGTTCTCAGTGGCTTTGGTGGCTGGATGATGGGAGGGGGAATTTTTACTTGTGGTGTAGTCAAGACCTGTAGCTCTGGGCACTCTTTTGACTGGGCAATATCTCTTACTGACCCTTCACTTTTGTTATGGTCACTCTCGGACCATTTAGAACATTTTGGTGATTCTTTTCCAGATTTAGATCTGGACTTGTCGTACCTGAACTTCCACTTAAATTGATACTGGGAGTAGGCTCCCTTATTTTTTCCAAGCGTAACTTATCCAAGGGGATGTTAGCTAATCTCCTTTCTCTGCACAATTTGAATTCTTGGAATTCCTTTGGGGGAATTGAATTTGGGCCGTGTGTAAAACTTCTTTCAGTGTGCTTTTCTGTTGAAAGGTATCATAAAAAAGATCGTCTTCTTTGGAAAATACTTTTATCTTGACAGCAGTAGTGAAATTCTTAATGACATCATAGGGGTCGAATTGTCTCCCTGGAAACTTGAACAGTCGTAGATACAACATATTGTCTACTTCTTTGAATGCATGACCTAAATCAAACAGTGAAAAGGCCCCACAGGCCATAGGAAATTGCAGCCAAATGGTCTTCTTCTTGTCTTTCAGCTCTTTGCTCATTGCTCATACCTCACACCCTGTAGGTCTGGTAGGCAATCTCTCGTGCCAATAACTTATTAGGGACATATAAGGGTAGGACATGAGGGGAAGCAATGCTTCCAAATACTCTGACATAGGTGAAAAGCTCTTCTCCAAACCATCTTGCGACAGGGAGAATGTCAACTTCCGCTTCGGGGGAAAACCTTGGGGCATCTCTACTATAGAACATTTTGTGCAGAGGTAACATAACTCCATGACAAATTCTGTAAAAATATGGAATAAACTTGGAATCCCATAATTCCTTATGATAAATGTGAATGGGCAAGGGATTCTGAGTAGTCCACTTCCAACCCATTAAAGGAAATTTGGAAACATAATAGATTGCATCCATAACATAAGCAACTAAATAAAAAGGAGGATAAATCCTTTGAGTAGTAGTTCTTTTGGACCATTAGTTCCAAATAGCTGTAGCTAAATTATCAGACAATATCTGAGCCCAATCCATAATAGTGGCATTAGTGGTTGCATCTAATAGGGGTAGCCACTCATATGAGAACTTGCTGATGTCGGGCCTTCCAAATAGTCTAAAGAGCATAGAAGCAGCAAAGCAATATGGGGAAGAGAGGGAACCAATACTGTACATACCGTGTTTATCCCTTTTTAATGGTTCTTCCCTTGCCGATCGGTCCTTGGTGCACTCCGCCAAATCTTCGTTTTCTTTAGTGAACTTCTCTATGAACTACTTGTTGTAGGTTGCCTGCGGCTCTCGTAGATGATACATAAGCCTTAAATCTTGTGGAGTAAATGACCCAATGAGGTCTTGGCTCTGAGACTTGAATTTTCTGTCTGATATATCAGCACTGTCCAGTACCCACTTGACCATGTCTATGTATGGAAGAATCTTAGGTCTTGCCGCTATCCGGTGCAAGAACGAACATGCAAGTTCTGTGATTGATGCCTCAGACGACCCGCGTGAGTCTGTTGTTGCTTTAACCTCCATAACTCTGGGACTTTCTTCTTCGAGCAGACTGTACATGCCTTCCCAAGTAGTTATGCCGACATCTCTGTTGCAGGTGGTGTCTGTGTATAAGGGCGTCATTTCTTTTTCCTCAGCAACCGGAGCTTTTCCCTTCTTTCCCATTACGCTTTGAACATTGCTCCGTATATTATTCTACTTTCCGCTCCTGCAAATTTACAAGTAATGAAAGAATAATGGTAAGGGATAAGGTGACGGGAAAGCTCTTAATGTCGAAATCATATCAAATATATCGCCCTACGTGAAACAACCTTTCGATCAGATTTAAATCTTATCTCATAAACGACCATCAACTAACCATTAAATTGACATTAATGCCCATAACTTGGTATCAGATTACGAGAAAAACTTTATCGAATGATGAGCCCTACAGATCTACGATAAAGCAATTTTGTGATTTGCTTCGTAATATCGTAGATCACTATATCGCTAATCCGTTTCGTTAACAATCATTTATCACCTCATGTTTCTACAAGATGTGATTTGTGATATGCCCTATCACATATCGCTGGGTCGAGATATTTTACCTTAGGTGATACTTGCGGCATATGAAAGTTGCAATGCGCGATGGGTCTTTAAGGCGTGCGATCTTGCATCGCGTTTTCGCAATTTCGGAAGTTTGCTTATATGATGTCCTCCATTACCTTTTGCGATGCGATGTCTTTTTGTTAAGAGAACGATTTTATTCGGAACTTATCATAAAACTTAAGTTCTTTCGGATTTTGAGGGTGTTTTCCTAAGTTTATGATAGTATGTTTTATTCAAAGGAGAATATAAGTGCTACTTTTTATTTTTTTAGAAGGGCCCCCATTTATTTAGTATTAGTAATAAAACTAAATAAAAAGGGGGGTTGTTGTTGACCACAACATAAGGCAAGGGGAAAAGAAGATGAGTTTAGACATAGAACCAGGCGCGACACATACTAACTCATCATGAAAAATTAAACAATCTTAATCAACAATGAATATGCATCAAAATGCCACTTTCTACATGTTTCCCAAGTACTACTAGTGTAGTGTGTGCGACTGCTACCCAAAAGAGTCATTTGATAACACAAAGATGTTATGACCATGAAATGCACCAAAAGATGTTCTAATCGATGTGAGGACACTTGAGAACATTCAATAACACTTATAACATATAAAGCAACATGAAACAACACTTGAAGAAGGAGGTGACACTTGATACGACAATGAAGTAGGCTCCAAAATTTGAATGTAGTGAAAATTTTGGAGGGTGTTGTAGCAACGACAACACTTGGCGACACACTAGGTGAACTTCAACTTCTCTATCCAAGAAAGTTTTTGGTTGAGGGTCAAACCTTTAGGAATTATTGATTGCCCTGTGTTCCCCCTTTCGACCCCTTTTATACATGGCATCATACTTTTCCCTACTTGGTCGACACATATATAGAATATACACTGCATCACAATCATTTCAATATAGGAAGGGGTAATGTGCACGACACGTTTATGATTTTCAGAGTATGAGTTTTCATCTCTGGTGTTACTCCGCTACTAGTAGGCCCGAACAGTACCTCGACGAAGTCACTTCACGGGCACAAACATTGCTTCACTGCCAGCGAGCCTGGATAGTAGCCCTACGAAGTCGTGTTTCACCTCCCTACACAAGAATCCTTTCACTTCTTTCACCCTCTATTTATTTATTTTAATAAAACTTTTCATTGACACTTATTATTTTAACAGGCGGAAGAGGGATACTGACCTATTGAGAGTAGAGGAGGTTTCCCCTTTAGAGAAGTATATTTATACCTCTAATTTTGGTTTACGTGCAACAAATTTTCCCCTCATCCCTTTTCTACTAGATTGGACAAGCATTAACACACAAGTAGATTTACACCAAGTCGAGCAGTTTAGATACCAATATAGGCATGGATCTAATAGGTTCCTTCGAGGTTCTCCTATTGGACGAATCATATTTTCCATCTGGGCTTAGCTCAATCTATGGCATTTCCCAAATAAAGAAGAAGAACAACAAAAATCCAAGCATTGTGGTTGTCACACTTCTATTTTATAACATTACAAAGCCTCTCGAGCTACACACTTTACACAAGGGTCTTATTTATGTACATTGACTGAAAAACAAGATGCAACAAGACATGACTACATAACAGACACGATGGACACAAAGAAAATAAAATAAATAATTGCACAAGAAGTGCAACTTGCAACTGCTATTGGAAATAATGTTTTAAATCTTGACCATTCATGGAAAGACGACCAATCCTCTCACCTAATGATTCTAGCTTGAAGGAATTAGGGTCGAGCTTTTCATCAACAGCATATGGTCCAATCCACAAAGGCTGGAACTTTCTGTGTTTACCTTTGTCTTCATGGGGTTTATCCCATTTCAAAACTAGGTCCCCCACGTCAAAGCTCTTTGTCCCTACGGATTTTCTGTCAAACTAGAGCTATACACTATTTTAACGTACAAAAAAATGTTATTTGGCCTTGTGCCTTTCTTCCTCAAGTATAAGTATCATATTTGTACTACTCTAAACCTGGAGGTAAGGTTTACCTTCTGACTCTTAAGAGAGTTTCAAGGCCAGAAGATATAGGTTCAGAGTTAAGATAACTTTTTTACATTAAACTAGGAAGTACAGTGAGGTTTTCAGGGAAGGTTTCAGGATAACATAGTGAGCCCGTAGAGAATTGGCCAAAGCTTTATGTCAATTCCCTTGTTCAGAGAATTTTTTTTTCTTGGTTATATGGATGATATTCTTATTTGTTGATTCATCAAGGCCATTTCCCCGCATCTAATAATTATATGCATTCTTTAGAAAAATCCCATTCTCTAATTCAAATTAATCAATTTGTAATGACGAAAAATATGTTGCATTATCAAAGACAAGTGACATAGGAACACCAAACCTAGTTATGATGTTCTATTGTAAAAAGTGGATGACTTCCTGGTCATTTACTTGTCTGAGAGGAACTGCTTCTAACCACCGAGTGAAGTAATCTGTTGTTGTTAGGATATATTGGTGTTGCTTTAACGAATGAGGAAAAATTTCTCCGATCACATCAAGGCCCCACTATTGGAATGGTTCTTCAACTGCTACGAGTAGCAGTGGGGCTGCTGACCTGTGATCACGACCGACACATCTCTTACATGCTTGGAACTTGCGCACATAAGTGTGAGCATCCTTAAATATATTAGCCCAATAATAACTAACCATCATAACCTTATGTTTCATGGTGTCACCCACATAATGGCCAACTATCGGTCCATCATATAAATCTTTCAAAACCTTCTCTATATCTTGTGGCTCAAGGCACCTTAGTGGGACACCATTGTGGTGCTTCTACAAAATCACTCTATGAACCAATTGGTAAGATAAATATTTTAAATGGATTTCCCTTTTTTTTTGTATTCTATAAGTGTGAGGGAAAGGTGCCATGCTCCAAAAATTGTCGTAGGTCTGCATACCAAGGCATTGTGGATGTGGACTGAGGAACATAATCAAGATTGTACATTTCGATCTCTTGCTCCCACCTTGAAAGATCTTGTTCAGGAGCATCTCTTGCTTCGGTGGCTAGATTACAAAGGCCATGACCCTTTATGGTGTGAACTGGTTTGAATTCCAGATCATACTCTTGAAGATAGGTCATCCAATTAGCCCTCTTCTCACCCAAATCTTGTTGCACGAACAATGTTCTTACTCCTGGATGAGGTATAGATACAATTGTGTGAACTTTCAATATGTAGGTCCCGAAATACTTAAATGCCTTGTATACTACATACACATGAATAATTTAATTCGAGCCTTGTAGACTAACACTCATAAAATAAATAAGTTGCTCATTTCCTTCACTATCCTTTTGATTCAACATAGCGGCAATCGACAAATCTGAAGCGAACGTATAGAGCAAGAAATCCTTGCCATAATTTGGACTAAAGAGTGCGAGTGCTTCGACGATAGCTTGTTTGATTTGAGCGAAAATGTCTTTCTCTTGCTTGTCCCAATTATAAACTACATCTTTCTTAATCATCTCATGTATGGGTTTGACTATTTGAGCGTAATCAAAGATGATTTTTCTTAGGAAATTGATTTTCCCTAAGAAAGACTGCATGGCTTTCTTGTTCACCAGAAATGGGATCTGTGTGATAGCCTTGACCCTCTCGGGATCAATTTTAATTCCACTCTTCACTATGATGTGTGCTAGTATAATCCCTTCGAACACACCAAAGACACTCTTCTTGGGATTAAGAGAAATCCCATACTTTTGGCACTACTCGAATATCTGCTTCATATGACGTATGTGATTTTCTCGTTTCTTGGAAAACACGGTAACATCATCTAAATAAACAACAATGCTTTGACCTATAAGGCCACGAAAAGCGATGTCCATTGCTCTTTGGAAAGTTGCACCAACATTTATTAGTCCAAATGGCATTCTCTTGAAAGAAAACATTCCCCATTTAGTCTGGAAGGTAGTCTTCAATTGGCTAGGTTCCACTACTAGTACTTGATTATAACCTAAAAATCTATCTAGTAGCGAAAACATTTCAGACCCAGATACTATCTGGAGTATCTGCTCCATGGATGACATTGGATAGTTATCTTTATCAAAAGCTTAGTTGAGATTCAGAAAATCAACACATAAACGTGTTTCACCATACTTTTTTCTAATTGGGACCAAATTGGAAACCCATGTGGAATATCTAACTTTGAAGATAATCTGGTCATCCAACAACTTTCTCAATTCCTTCTGAATAGGGGGTTCTAGTGTTCGGTGAATTTTCCATAGTTTCTATTGGAACGGTTTAACCCCTTCTTTTATAGGATTTACGTGTTGGATGATACAAGTGTCATAAGTATTTAAATCATCATATGTCCATACAAACATGTCCCGACATTACTTGAATAGGTAGATAAATTCTTGTCATTTCGATGGAGAACAACAAGTACTGAGGTTCACATGCATCATATCTTGTGGGGTTCCCATGTTGACTTGTTCAAATGCTAGCTTTGAAATCTGAGTTTTCATGTCGGTTGGTCCTCTAAATCGATTCTGCAGATCATATAATCTCTCTAGAGGCACTAGACCTTTTGGCATAGGGTTTCCTTTCGTTGCATTGGATGCTTCATGCAGAGCCCGATCATGGTCAACCTCCCTTATGCCAGTGTCGTTGAATATACTGGCATTAAACATAAAGTGTAGTATATGTTGGTTGTCATTGAAAACGTGTAAATTAGTAACGTTTTCTAGCTTAGATGGTTTATATAAAATATCAATAGAAAAACCATTTTTCAATGGTGACATCCTAGTAGTCGCATTTTCTAATGCATTTGTTGTCCCGTTTCTAACTCTAGGAACAAAGACAATATTGAAATTTTTAAAATGATTTATCAAGAACCATACCTCCTTCTGGTAGTTTTTAAGATGCGGCGAAACACATTGTATAATATCTCTTACTTGACGAGTAATCACCTCTGATTCACCGATTACCTTTATAGACTCTACCTTCAGGTCAATGACTTTCTTCAATTCAAGTATTAACGCTTCATATTCTGTAGTGTTGTTAGAGCACTCGAACTCCAGGCAACATGCAAGGATATCCTTCTTATTTCTTGGGTATGTAAGAACACAACCTGCTCTAGAATCATCCTGTGTCTTTGAACCATCAAAATATAAAGACCAAATATTATGAGTTGCTAAGCTACTTCCTATACAACCATTATTTCTAATACTACTACTATGTACATCTATATTACAGATTTCATTTGCACCATTTGGAGAATAACGAAGGAGTTTCAGTTGTGTATCTGGTGGAATGGGTGATGGCTGTCCCTGATAACACCCGAGGTCAGTTTCAAGAAAGCAATTCCCAAAAATAAAATCAACAAAAGTGAGAGGCTCGTTGTGGCACTCAAGTGGTGTCATAGTGTGCTTCATGCATGGCTAACTGTTCACTTGAATATAATTATTCCTTCCCTTGTATGGAAGCCACAAATGTGACTAGTTTGTTTCAAAATATCCTTGTAATTTTCTAGACCAGTCTCTACTAAGTAATACACCATAGGCTTTTGGTATGTCCGCGATTATAATGTTTATACATTGGTGAACTTGTTCGTCCTTTGATAATCTAATAAGCACATTTCTAAGCTCACCAATAGCTTGTACAAGAGATCTGTCCAGTTGGACAATCTATGCATCAGTTTTCTCCCATTTTGCATTTATTTTCTTTGCTACTGATAAAGGCATTACATTTACAGATGCACCAGAGTCTACTAAAAAATTGTGGACATTATAATTGAAAATTTCAAACATTAATAGAGATGACGTGTAGAGAGTGTTAGCTTCTAATGTTAGATCATTTACTACATATTCAAGAGGACCAAAGGAATTACCTAAACACCCTTTGAGAGGAGGAAGCTTTATCGCCTGTGAAGCCACCCAATGGTGTATGGTTGCAGGTGTGGTGTGGTCGATAGGCCCAACCGCTTCACGACCTCTACTGAAATGAGGTTCTTTTGGTTCCCACTATCGACGATGAATTGTAGCGGAGAACCCTTCAACCACATTTGTGAGTGGAAGAGATGATCCCCCTCCTCTCGATCCTCAGGTTCAATATTCTAGATCTTGGTGGTGGAAACAGTGGCATTGGGCTTCACGTCAATAATATTCTTCCCTTTATCATTCCCCTTGTTGGATTTTGACTCAGAGTTAGAACATGCATTTGATTCGAAATCCTTCAACTCGGCCAACAGTGACTTCTTGGCTCAACACTCACTTGTGCTGTGAGTGGGGATCTTATGGAAATCACACCATTTTCCTGTGTCCTTCTTTGTCTTTATAGTGTTGTTATTTGCTTACTGCTTCGACAGATTGTCCTTCATCGCCCACATTGGATTTTGTCTTTGTTTTACGGTTTGGGTGCACCTTTCCCTTGCTTTAGATTCACAGTTCGAAAGTCTCGCTTCTTCTGTTTAAATTTCTCCTTGATCTTGACAATGTATTGATAGACGACACCAAGCGAGGAGATATCCAGGAACTCCATCTTTTCCTGGATGTACTTGTGTAGACAATTGCGGTACTTGAGTACCAAATTCTACTCAGAATCCTTGATACCCAACTTCGTGTGATGGGTATCAAAAATATTTGTGAACTTTGGCACGTCTTGGTCCCTTGCTTGCCATAGCGTGGTCCACTTTATGTATTTATCTTCATAGCTCCCAACAGGGTAATATTGTTCCTTGATGGTGTCTCAGAAAGAATTCTAAGTAGGTGCAACTGAAAACAATGAGGGTTCTCTCTCGTCCTTATAGGTTTCCCACTAGTCCTTGACATGGGGGGCGACTTTGAGGAGTGCAGAAGTAATATTTTTGTCGATTGGAAAAATCATGAACTTAAAATATCCTTCCAATAGGTTTAAGCATCTGTCTACGATGTCTGCATCTATCTAGCCTTCAAATGTGGGAATGTCAAAGTTGACTTGTACCTTAAAGGGAGTGGCGCCTCCAGAGTGGCTACTGGATGAAGATGTGTCACCTGTGGGTAGTCGTCGAAGGATTTGGGAAAAGTTGTCCATCATTGCATTCCTTTATTTCTCTTGGGCTTCTTCGAGAAATATTTGAAAGGATCTCCTACTTCCTCGTCTTTATTTTCTTTTGTCATAGGAGGCCGTCGAGGTTTACAAGTCTCGCCTTGCGAAGGTTCAACCAATTCGAGCCCCAACTCCTTATACCCTGACTTCATTGGGGACATGCAAAGAAAGACAAAGAAAGATCAGATTGCTCCGATACCACTAATCTAGACTTATGCTGGAACACAACAAAACACATATATAAACATAAATACAAAAATGCAGCAGACATAAAACCTCATTTTATTAACATTAGAGAACTGAAATATACTTACATACAAAATGGAAGTAAACTAGCTCGGGCGATGGTAGCTTAGCTTTGAGAAGAGATGTGGCGGCTACATGCCTCTGAATTGTGTTACAATGAGGCTCAAGGGCGTTTTTATTATTGAACAGTAAAGGGAAACTCCAAACAACCAAAAACCTAACCCTAGGAGATGGAACACCAAGAGTTTGTGGGCCCCATTGGGGTTAGTTGGGAAGCCAACTTCCTGGGGTCGTAACTTGGTCATATGATCTATGTTTAGTGTGTATGACACCTCGTTAGAAATATCTTTCCGAGTACCATAGGATTTGTGACAGGTCCCTATCTATGGCAACGGGCCTCAAGTGGACCTAAAAAAAGAAATAGTTTAGGGGGTCAAAATAGCTCTGAAGTTCACGACTCGAAAGACTATTAAAAATAGTAAATGTTGATATAATCAAGGAAATTGATGAAACCGACTGGAGGTCTATGAGGAATAGGTAGGTGGCCACTAATATCCACCTAGATTAGTTGATCTATATTTTTCAGCAGCATTCTTGCAGAAGACACACCAGGAAGGTCAAACAATTCCACTTTTCAATAAATTCTCAGTTTTTAGGATCTTCCTATGAGCTAATGTCCAACAAAAAATATAATTTTTTGGGAGGCAGTTCGATCTGCAAATAAAGACCCAATATCGAGAAGAGGGAGGTATAATGTCAGTCAATATCAAAGATTGATAACCCACTTTAACATAATAGAAATCATCTGCCCGACCTTGAGATTTTTGATTTTACAGGGAGGAAGGAGGACATCCAACAAGAGAAGATTCGAGAGATATGCAAATATTAACTAGGTGACCTGAAAGTTTACTCTAGTCCCATCTCAATTAGTGCCTGTTAGACGACTAGGAGGATATATCCCACAATGATATTTTACGTTGTTAAATAAACCAATTAATTAGGGGATGAATAAGGGGTTTGAGACCAAAGGTGGATTTCCCATAGTCCCCTCACTCCAAAAATTGATTGATATGCCATTTCCTGGAATCCAAGTAAGTTAGTTCTAATTAAAGGAATAAAAACCAACATCAAACACCATATATGGGAACTACCTTTATTCGGAGGGACATGATGAATACAAGATTCTCTCCCCCCATTAAGATATTTTTATGAAGCACTTGTTTCCACCAATCATTACCCCCTATGATTAGCCACCAAAATAGGTTTTCCCCAAGGGCTATATTCATTAGAAGGGGGTCTCTTATTCCTAACCCACCCATGGATTTTGGGAGCCTCAACACGTTACAATTCACTAGATGAAACTTTTTAGGGTTCATCTTACCTCCTTTCTAGAGAAACTGCTTGAGTTCTTGAGCTACTTGTTGCCTGATTGAGATGGGGGCCAACACAACTAGGAATTGGAATATAGGAAAGACTGAAAGGACATATTGAACTAGAATTAATATTCCAACCATATTTAGCCAATGAGCCTCCCATTACTCAAATTTTTATTTGAACATGTCAATATCATAATCCCAAGAATGACAAGGGAATGTTTTGAGACATATGGGCAAGCCCAAATATGTAAATTTGGTCCAATCATCGCTTCCTTCTATCCCAATTTTTCTTAAGATCCTTCTATGCAATATTTTGCTGACATTCCAAGAATACATATGAATTTTACCCTTATTTATCAATCCTTCCGAGACTCGAAAAAAATCATCAAAAATAAATTTGAAGCACCTTGCTATAATACAAGAATCACTGCCAAGAAGGATTATGTCATCAACGAACTGCACATGATTTATGCTCTTTATTCTTTATGAGAATCTGATTTCAGGTATGGGATGACATCTTTGTTCAAATTTCAGCTTCCTACTGAAGAATTTAGCCATGAGAATGTAAATAATGGGGTAGAGAGGGCACCCCTACCCAAGGCCCTTGTAAATTTTAAAGAAACTAATTGCAGATCCATTAACAAGGGGGGTGATCCAAGGCTTAGAAAGCAAGCATTGATACAAGATATAAAAACATAAGAGAACTCCATTTTTCTTAAAACAACAAAGAGAATAGAATGACACACACAATCAAAGGCTTTTGCCATATCTAACTTTATGACCATCCCTTTGTCTCCTCTGGACTTGCTGGAGTGGATGACTTCCTATACTAAATCAAAGTTTTCAATTAAATTCCTCTTACTAACGTACCCTCCTTGATTTTCATAAATTAGATTGGGAAGAAGAGTCATCAACCTCTAAGCATTAATCTTTGTAATAAAATTATATGAAAAATTACAAAGAGAAAGAGGTCTGAAGCGAGAGAAAGAAGAGGGCCTTACATATTTAGGAACCAAAGCAAGGAAGGACAAATTGAGAGTGCTCCCTATTCGGCTGGTTTTTTGGACAAAGTTCACCATTTGTTTAGATCATATTTAATTGTGTCCAAAATTTATGATAAAAGTGTCTTGTGAATCCATCAGGACCATGAGTTTTATTTGGATTGAAGGACCAAACCACCTTCCGTATTTCTTCTTCCATGATACGGAGAAAAAGTTTGGCATTATTTGATTATGAAACAAGCTAGGAATATGACCTATTTTTTTTCCACTAAATCTATAAGTGCATCTCTATCTTATTTATATAAGGACTCAAAGTGATTAAAGTGATATCCTTTATTCTATCCAAATTTGAAATATTCTCTCCATTAAGCTCCATATACTTGATTCTATTTTTCCATTCCCTCATTTTTTGTTGTTTCTGGAAGAAACTAGTATTTTTATCTCCTGATTTAAGCCACAAATTTCTTGATTTTATTCTCCATATCTCCTCTTCTTCCTATAATTCCCTACGCAATTCTTCAAAGGTTTTTCGCTCTTGAGCAAATAAAATCTCAAATGTTATTCTTAATGTTAGTATGTTAGTTTTTATGTGTTTTTAAAATGGTTTTGTATGTATCATATCATATGAATATATAGCATCAATGTATTTTTAAATTATCTTCACAACTTAATTCAAATTATATTGTGTTTTCTTTGTTGGTATATATATATATATATATTTTTTTTTGAGGAATAAGCAAACAAATCTTAATGTTAGTATGTTAATTTTATGTGTTTTCAAAATGGGTTTGCATGTATCATATCATATGAATATGTAGCATCAATGTATTTTTCAATTATCTTCACAATTTAATTCAAATTATTTTGTCTTTTCTTTGTTGGTATTATTATTTTTTTTTCGAGGAATTATCCAAGCAGATCCGCCCGAAGGGATCACATCTTGACCTCGAGAGCGTCAAGGAGAATTGACATCATGACCTCCCATTAGCAAGGTGCTTTAGCAAAGGGAATTTGACCAATTGAGCAATGTTTTTTTTTTTTTTTGTTGGTTTACATTTTATGATTATATGGAATAGCATAAGATAGCAATGATTTTTCCCTTTATGATGTAAGTACCTTTTTAAATAAACTTAGGTTTTATTTTCATTTATATATATATATATATATATATATATATATATATAATTTTAAATTTTATTTTTCCAAAAATACAAATCTATACATTCCACATGAGGAATATATGCTTTACACCCAATATTGTCATGTCAATTGCGAGAATTGAACTTGGCTAGAAGGATTCAATTTCTACCTCCCAACCACCTAGGATAACCCTTCGTGACATTATCTATATATATATATATCAAAAAATTCTATTAGTTCATAAAATTCTATTAGTTCATAAAAAATGTACATCGTTGAATGTTTTTCAAAAGCATACCTCCAACCTCATTCCTACTCGACTTATTGGCCAAGTGATAAAGGAAAAACTTAGTTGACCAAAATAACAAAAACTACAAGTTCAAAAACATATTTCCTAGCTTGTCAAAAGAGACCAAGTACCCAAATAAAACCTACAATCATATTCAATCCACATTATTGCCTAGAACCTAGTTGCAAGACCGTTGTCATGTTGCTTATGGAAGGCTTAATGCAGGTGAGCCTGTGTGTGTTCCTCTCCCTTCAAGGTGATCAAAACATTCATGAAAGCACTGTTGTCCACGTCAAAGGGAGGCCATTTGATCCAACATTTGCTATTGGTTGTGCTAAAGGTCATTCATAAAAGAAATAATATTATAATTTTATTAACTAATTATTTTAAAATATTTTTTTTTTAGTTGATATAATTTTGTATTAGAGGTGGAGGGTTAGCGGGCTATGGTGCATGATCCTGGGCACACCCGTGGTCGTGTTACCTAGTTTAAGCAAACTTTGTACCTGTACTGGTCCATGAAGGGTATCTTTGGAAAGGCCTTGGAGCAGATCTCTGTGAGCATGGCAAAAACAATGCAGGACTTCCCCAACTATAAACATAACTTCTAGAAACTACAGTTTCAGCTGCAAAAACAAGATGGCCGCCTTCGACGAATTGAAGATCACCTCCCTTGCCTTCTCTCACAGACAGTGCTTCCGGGATCCAATGCTAAGGATCCAACTCTAGTAGAGTCTGTGTTTGCTGAGGGAGAGGAGTAGTCTGCTAGCTGGTTTCTGTTTTGTTTTATTATATATGTGGATAGCTTTTAATTTCCAAAATGTTGTTTCTTATGTTCATAGGCAAATAGTATTTGGGCAAGGCAAAGACATACAGACTTATATAACTTGGGTAGAAAGACTAATTATTTCTTGCTACTCGATGACTTATCATGCTGTTAGGTGATCAACAAACCTGATTTCCCTGTAACAAAATTGAAGCCACATAACTATTCATATGTGAATGTAACTTACTTATATTTTACTAAAAATAAAAAATATACCAAACCTTTATATATATATAATTTTGTATTAAATTTAATTTTAAAATATAAATATAATTTTTTTAATTTAATAACTATATTATATTATATATATATATATATATATATTATTTAAATATATACAAAGAAAATTAATAATAATCTAAATTTATTATATCATTTATATCATTCAAATTCAACCAAATATCATACACATAAAACAAAATTTATAATCATTTTTATAATTTTTAAATAAATATAATTTATATAAATTAAAATATATAAACAAAATTGATTAATCACTGTAGTATTTTTTAAATAATATAAAGTTATTACAAGTTGTTAGCAGATAATGAGTGGCCAATACACACAGAATGTAATTTTCTATTTAATTTTGATTTTTCTTACCTAAATAAAATTAAAATAATCATATTTTTAACTTTATTTTATATCTATCATTTTTTTTCCCAAAATACAATTATAATTTTTTTTATTTCCCATACTCATATATATTTAATATATCATAAAAAAAAATTATATTTTAAAAAATAATTACAATTATAAAAACTTTTATTTCCCGTACTCTCATATATATATGTAATTAAAATGTTAGTTTATCATTTAAATAACAAAATTTATTGAAACAAATCATTATAACGGATAATTAGTATGTTAAATGTTAAATATAATAGGTATTTAAAATATTTAACATTTTTTTAATCATATAATTTTTGGTTTTTTTTTTTCATAAACAAGGTGAAAGATTATAATATAAACCAGAGTTATATAGCGTCACTCTCATATAAACATAGGCTTAAACCACTGCACCGGAAGGCGAGCTGAAGAGACTAAAAAGCTCTCCTCAAAAGGATTATTTCCAGATTTTACATTCTTGGCTATTTTTATAGGATGCTTTAAAAAAATAAAAATAAAAAACTATTCATCTCACTGGGTTATATATCTGCTTGGATTTGGAAAAAGCAAAGATGAGGAAACGATGTACAGGATGGGTTTAGGGTTTTGTCCGGATCCTGTAGTCTACACAGCGCCTACGGTCGTCTGATTACGCTGTTGCTCCTCACCACCTTCCCGTACACCAACCCCGTTACTCACCCTCCGCCCACGTTTACGTCGTGACGGTCACTCCTCCATTCTTACCACTTTGAGTTTTTACCCTTACCCTCCTCCTCGACTAACCCCCGTCTGTTACCCAGTCACTACAGCGACATGTGACCTTGGTTTCTGAAGGCAGCTGGCGCGGGAATATTGTGACGGTTATGGAGGACCTAGTAGACTACTCGGAAGACCCACTAGCGGGTACCTCCATCTGGACATCTCCCCAGGTAAACCCGAAAAATAATTACCATTACGATTGCGAATTCACTAACACCACTGCCTCGCTTCACTCGATCTCAGGGCCCTTGTGCTTGGTAGCTACACTCTCAAAGGCCTACCCCTCCATTCCTGACCTCATTGCTCAACCTTTGTCTCCTTCTACCCTAAATTTCGTGGATCAAACCCTAGAACCTAGTCTGGGCATCTCCTTTGAGGGTATCTCATCTTTCCCTTCCTCCGTCGGCTCCCGTGCCCTCTCAGCAACGACCACCAGCGATCTTGTAGCCTCAGACCTAGGACATCCCACGCCGCCCCCATTGGCCTCCCCATTTGGGAATTTTATGGAAGTCCCTCCCATATCGGGGGTCTTTCCTTCTGAACCCCTCTTGGACGTTCCGGCATTTGAGACCGACCCTACCCAAGGCGCCCATCAGAATTCCATACCCGATGAAGGAACCCGGAAAGTGAAGAAACAAAGGGTCCTGAAACCAAAAGCATTGGAGGTATTCCTGAGCTTGGGCAAGGATTTCCAGTGGAGCAAGGTGATGGACACAACCGAGCAAGTGCTGGTTGGAAGAGTCAGGGGTCGTTTCTACAGTGCCACTAGATTGAAGCAGTGGGCCACGGAGGTATGGGGGCATCATCTAGCCGAACCACCGGTGGTTCAAACTTTTGTTAAAGGATGGTTCACGCTTCGTTTCGCCAGGGCAGAGCACACCAACTAGGTACTTTCAGCGGTATGGCATATTGAACAAGCATCGGTGCTCCTTCAGAGGTGGACACCACTTTTCGACCCAGAAAGAGAACAACTGGGAGCAAGCCCTCTCTGGGTCAGACTACCTGGCCTGCCTCTACAGTTCTGGTCAGAGGACATCTTTAGGCGTATTGGGAACTCCCTGGGAACATACCTGGAGTATGATAAATCCTACCTCTCGACAGGAAGGATGGCGTATGCAAGGATACTGGTACACATTGATACTAGTGATGGGCTTCAGGAATATATCACAATTCAATGGAGGAATTTCTCTCGGAGATAGAACCTGGATTATGAAGGGGTTCCATTCAGATGCAGGAGATGCCACAAGGTTGGGCATCTCTACAAGGACTACCCTCTCAATAAAAACAAGGATAGGGGAGAAGCTGGAAGGACAATTCCCCCAAAGGCAGATCAGGAACAGGGGGATTAGCCCCTCAACAAAGAAGATGGGAGCCAAGGCGACCCACCTCATGCAGACATGACGCTCTCACAGGGGACCCCAAAGAAACGAGGCAGGCCTCCACTTCGACCTCCCTCTCCTCCTCTCACCAGGGCAAGAGCGGCTGCTGGGTCGGTGGTTTCTTCGGGTATGATTCCAAACTCTCCTAATCCCTCTAATATACATGCTTTCGATGGATTAAATGATTTTCCGGTTGCTTGTTCATTAAATGGAATCGTGAACCCTCCCTCTCAACCCTCTCTGGCCGTCTCCTCTCCCTCACCTGATCACACCTCCTTTGATGCCTGTCCATCACTCCCGAATCCCCCCCCCCCGACATCACTCCTATACTTGTTGCTGGCCCTACTTCCCCTCAGTATCAGACTCGATCCAAGGCCAAGCAGAAGTTAAAAACCCCGGATCATATCGGGCTTGATCTATCTTTATCCCCACTTCCTCCCAAGCTTCCGGGGTCGACCCTCCTCCCTCTCAAAGGCTCAACTTCGGGCCGGAGGAGAGATCACCTTGGGCAGGAAATCAACCATTCATAGGGCACTTAGAGCATCGAATCCCTCATCTGACCCCCCCTCATGAAGATTGCCTCCTTCAATTGCAGAGGGTTGGCTAGACCCGATAAAAAACTAGCCCTCCGCAGACTGATACTTTCCTTTCCCGTTGATGTTATCTTCCTCCAAGAAACGTTGGGATCTACAGACACCATTACACACCTTCTCGAAGCTATGCTCCCTGGATGGAGATTTGTAGGTATAGATGCTAATGGAAGATCCGGAGGCCTAGCCCTGGGATTCAACACCCGCTCCATAAAACTCTGTAACTGTTGGGGAGGTCTTGGGCATATTGGGGCAGACCTTTTTTCATCTGATTTGGGCTTGGAGGTGCGAGTCATAAATGTTTATGGGCCTTGCCAACACAAGCCTACCTTCTGGGACCATCTCCTAGGCTCAGAAGCTTTTCAGAAAGATTACTTAATCATGGGAGGGGACTTGAATTTCTCCATTGGACACTCTGAGTCATGGGGACATCATGCACAACTGGATCCTTTATCTGCCTATTTCGAGAATCTGCTGGACACCCATAATTTGTTGGACATCCCCTCTACCAAGCTCTTACCTACCTGGAGGAACAATAGAGCCGGTGAGGACTGTCTTGCTCAAAGACTCGATCGCTTCCTTATAAAGGAAGGACTTCTGACCTTGGGTTTTCTTCATAGACAATGGGTGGGATCGGGAGGGGTCTTTGATCACCTACCTATTTACATGGAAATCAGTAGGGGACCTCGGAAACCCAAGGGACCTTTCAAGTTCAGCTCCTCTTGGCTTAAAGACCCCACATATAATCAAATGATCAAGGATTTCTGGAAGGCGCATCCCCCGAGTGCTAGTGGGAACATAATAGAGGAATTCGTCCATAATCTCACTGAGATGAAGAGACTATCCAAATCCTAGGCCCACAATAAGAGAATAAAAGATGATCAAACTTTATTGAATGCCGAGAAAGAAATTGCTGAGATCGAAAAAGACCTGGAAGGGGCCTACAGAGTGATCGATCAAAGGAACAGACTTACTGAACTATATGCCACCAGAAGGAAAATCCTTAAGGAACACGAAGAAGTATGGAGACTAAGAAGTAGGGTGATCTCGCTGCTTGAGGGAGATGACAATACAAAGTTCTATCACAAGTTTGCAAATGGAAGGAAATCCATCAATACCATCTGGCAACTCTCGAACGAGCAAGGTCACATTGTCAATACTTTCCCTCAGTTGGCTTCTTTAGCGAACTCTCACTTTAAACAGACCTACAGGGCCCCCCCTATTGCAAATCTTGCTGAGATCATTCAAGTAGCTCAATTATTCCCTCGCTTTGTGGATCAGGAGGTAGGCAAGGAATTGACCAAGGAGATTACTATCGGAGAATTAGAAGCCACGATCAAATGGTTTAAGAGGGACAAGAGCCCAGGGCCGGACGGCTGGTCGATCGAGTTCTATTCAACTTTCTTTGAAACCCTGGGGGAGGATCTTCTTAAAGTCATTGAACACTCTAGATCCAGTGGAAAGATTCTTGAATCCTTCACCTCCACCTTCATCGCCCTCATCCCGAAATCCGACAACCCCACTACCTTTGATGATTACAGACCTATATCATTATGCAACTGCATCTATAAGATCATGGCAAAGATTATTGCAAACCGAATGCGACCCATATTATCCAAGTATATTTCGCCGGAGCAATTTGCCTTCCTACAAGATCGCCAAATCCATGAAGCAGTGGGAACTGCCCAGGAGGTACTACACTCTTTGCACTCCAAGAAAATCAAAGGTATGATCCTAAAGGTAGATCTTTCAAAAGCTTTTGATAGAGCAAACTGGTTGTATATTAGAATGCTTTTAACCCACCTAGGGTTCCCTTTTGATTTCATTAAATGGATCATGAGTTGCATCACTAACATACCTTTCAACGTGCTTATCAACGGGGCAACTTCTCCTTTTTTTATTCTAAAAAAGGTCTTCGACAGGGTTGCCCCCTATCCCCTCTGCTTTTTCTACTGATAATGGAAGGTCTCAGCAGGCTGGTCAAAGAAGAATTCAAAAGAGGCAGACTAAAGGGAATAAAAATCACGGATGATTGCACTTTAACTCATCTGTTATTTGTGGACGATGTCCTTCTATTTCTTAATGGAAGCATTGGAGACCTGACAATCATGAAGAACACAATGGCTTTATTCCAAACAACCATGGGCATGACTGTAAACTACAACAAGTCGACCCTCATAGAGGCAGGATGTTCTCCCCATGAAATACATTATGCGCTGCAAAGGTTCCAGTACACTCTCCTTAGGCTAGAAGATGGTCTCAGATATCTGGGCTACAAGCTGAAACCTCTGGGATACAAGATTACAGATTGGACCTGGCTCATTTCCAAAATGGAGAAAAGACTAAACATTTGGTACTACAAATACCTCTCCAGGGCAGGCAGACTTACTCTCATTAAAGTTGTCCTAGAGGCCACCCCGGTTTACTGGATGTCACTGGCATGGATCCCCCGGAGTATACTATCCAGAATCCAGGCCTTATGCTGCAGATTCCTTTGGAAGGGACAACAGTCAGGTAAAATATTCGCATGGGTAAAGTGGGAGGCCATAAATCTGCCCAAGAAATGGGGTGGATGGGGCATAAAGAAATTAGAAGACTTCTCCACAGCTCTGGCAGCGAAACTAGGGTGGCAACTTATTACAAAAAATAGCCTATGGACTAAGGTGGCATGGTCAAAATATATTGCCCCCTCAAACCTGATGGATTGGATAAGCCAAACACAGAGATTACATTCAAGGGTTTCAATTATATGGAAGGCGGTAATAAAATCACTTGACATCATCAGGGCTGGCATCACATGGAAAATTCAGTCCGGAATGAAAGTAAGGATTGGTCTAGATCCATGGATTGGATGTGGGAACATATATAGGCTGCCAGATGACCTCAGATATTTCCTCAGAGACAACAACATCACTCATATTGGCCACATATCAGACTTGGAGCACTCCACCCCATTTCAGCAAGCCTGGAAAACAGCCCCGAGATTAAACATTCCCCATCAATGGACACAACAATGGAATACCTTCATCAGGGCCCTCACTGAGGCACATGTCCGGATTAGGGAGGAAGAAGATGAAGTCATATGGGCACTCTCAAAAACAGGGAAATACACACCTAAGGAGGGATATCTAGTTCTAGCTGAAGATCGTCACCCACAAGTTCTAGAGTCATGGTGGAAGCATCTATGGAAGCTAAAGTCCCCCCCTAGGAGCAGACTTCTCATGTGGACTATACTCAAGAACAAAATCCCCACTGGAGACAATCTACTTAAGCGAGCTCATCATGGCCCTTTCTAGTGCCACCTATGTAAATGCAACAATGAATCCGCATCACATCTTTTTATTGAATGTCTGGCTGCCCGAGAGTTATGGCAATCGATCTCAACAATGATTTCTTCCCCGACAAGGTGGCAAGGTGCTTCTGTAATGGAAGCTTGGTCGAATTGGTGGACAAGCGCTTGCCCTCAAAAACTCAAAAATCTCCCATTACTTATATGTTGGGGACTGTGGATAGCTCGTAATAACCTCATATTCCAAAACACCTCACCGCACTGGCCCTCCATCGCCTCCCGAATCATCTCCGACTACTCCATCATTCCAAACGACGAAGAGACAACCCGACCCCGAACCATCATTCCCGAATCCATTGACCATACAAAGCCTTGGGCTTATTTTGATGGGTCTGCCCAGGAGGACGGATGCGGGGGAGGGGCCATTCTTCACCTCTCTGATACTCACTCCCTCCATATACAGATGGGTCTAGGGGGAGGTACAAATAATTTCGCAGAACTATCCTCTGCAAAATTCCTCATACAACACGCACTGCAAATCCAATGCCGAGACCTTCAACTCTTTGGAGACTCAAAAATTGTTTGTGATTGGATTAACAAAAAATCTAGATGCTCTGCATACACACTATCACACATTCTAGAAGAAGCTCATCGTCTTATTACTTCTTTTGACACTTTTACATGTCATCACATTTTCAGGGAGCGAAATGCAGATGCTGACAGATTATCCAAAGAAGTTGCGCACAGGCCATCCGGCACTTGGATGATCCAAGAACACAGAGAAGGAAATTTCTACCAGTACTACCACCGGCCCTTCATGGACATAGATGCTATAGAAAGCTCACAGGGAGCTTAGAACATTGATTTTTGCCTTAAATTACCACCTGTAAATATCCATATGTTTATTTTCTTCTTAGTCTTTCAGCAAGAACTATGGACATGCTATATAACTACAATCTTATGTTATGTTATTTTTTTGGTAAAACAATATGATGAACATATCAGAAAAGGATGCCTCCCTGTGTGGATAAAAGGCATCAATTTTTGGTTTTCTTTTTGGAACATAATTATTTGATAGGCACTGCCTCTTACAACATATGCTTATGCATATACAGCATGTAATTTTTATATATCAATGAAAATTATGTTTTTTCCAAAGGGAAAACAAAAAAATATCTGCTTGGATTTTAAATTTTATGAGATTATGTTATTTTTATGTGTGAGAATGGTTTTATAAATAAATACACTATTAAAGATTATTATATTATTATTTTAAATGATTTAATTTAATTTTAAAATTATTTAGGGTTAGATATTATAATGAATTATATATTTTTCAATATAATATAAATTATTGTTAAAATTGATTATTAATTTTGTTTGTTAGCGTTTGATTTAATAAGTTATGAATGGGCTATATATTCTTCAATATAATGTAAATTGTTGCTGAAATTGATTATCAGTTTTGTTTGTTAGTTGCTTGATTTAATAAGCGATAAGGTTTTATGTTGAATCCATGGACATGGTTATGCCCCAACTCAATAGGAGTATTACAGATGGGTATCCAGAAGAGTCTTGATGTAACATTTGGCAACTCATTTCAGGTGGTCGAAAAATTCTGTCAGCCAATCTTGGAATTTACCAACTCCTCCTATCCATTGAAACATCTGATTCATTAGAGAAACTCATCATGAAAGACATAAACCACACTTTGCTATCACAAGAATTATTTCAAGTGAAATATGAGCTTGGAAAAAGATCTCTGCACAATTTGCAGGGGATGAATTTCATGGTTGACATCATTCTGCTTCACATGAACAAGGAAAAAGCCTTTTGGGTTATGGTGGCACTGCTCAAAGGAATTGTGAATTGACAATCTGGGGTTTTTATTTGGAAGGTTTGCCTCTGCTACAAGATTACTTGAAAGAGTTGGAAGTGTTGGTGAATGAGCAACTTCCTGAACTGGGTAGGCGTTTTGAGGAGTAGATGATCACACCTTGCATGTATGCTAGTGGGTGGTTTATGACTCTCTTTTCTACATATTTACCGTTTCCCTTCAATGTTTGGATCTGGGATGTTCTGTTGTTTGAGTGGGTGCAGAAGATTGTCTTTAGAGTGGGCTTGGCACTACTGAGGAACATTGAGGATGATTTGTTAAATTTTCCTTTTGAAGAACTGTTATAGCTCCTACTGCACTTGCCTGAGCAGAGTTTGGATCTGGATATATTGTTACTAATTGTTAAAGTAGTCACATTGGAGAAGCACCATTATTTGGAGGAGAAGAAACTTGCATGGAAAAATATTGTTTCCGAATGTGAAGGAATGTTGGTGAAATAGTGAAAAACATCGTGTTGTTATTTGCGGGCACAAAAGTTTGCATGGAAAAGCTTTGGCTTCAAAAAGTTAATTGAAGGAATTATATCAAGCTTTGGCTCCAAAGTTTTAATTGGAGGAATTAGATGAGGTTCTAATTAGATCAGCGAGCCTACTTTTCTTTTGTGTTATATTGATATTCACAACAAATTTATTGGTGCCACCAAGGGTTTTATTGATCCTAATCATATATTGTATAATTTATATGGAATTCCCAATAAAGGTCTAAGAACCATTGCACTTGTCACTTAGATCAATATTTTTAGTAGATTTTGGCATGAACAACTCGAATATTCGAATAAATGGAGCCTGAAATTGATGGTGAAACATAACATGGCTACTAGACCACCTAAGGTTGTTCCCGCTAATGAAGTATTTGAAATATGAACTTGGTAAGCATCATCAAGATGCCTTTAAAATAGGGAAAACATAGAGAGCAAAGACTTAATTGAACTCATTGGTGCAAACAAGGTCTTGAATTTCATTGATGACTTTTATAGATATAATTAACTATGTTTCTTGAATAATAACTGGCATGTCTTTACACATTCAAGGACTTTAGTGAATTAGATGAAAAACAATGTGTTAAGTCTATCACTGTTTCTCTCTTCTTATCTCTCCATCCTCGCTCCCTCTCACGCTACCTACGTCCCACCCCCCTCTTCAACCTTCTCTCTCTCTCACTCTGTGTGTGTGTGTGTATGTATCCATTTTTCTCTCTATCCTTAAGTCTCCCTCCTGTATCCCTATCTCTCCCCTTCATTAAGCCACATCTCTCTCTCCCTCCATCCCATTCCCTCCTTTTGATACTTTTCTCTCTTTATTTATTTCGTTAGGTTATCATTATGTCTCCCTCCTATATTCGGCTCTCTCTCCCCTTCACTACCCCCCCGTCTTCTATTTCTAGCTAGCCTCCCCCCCTATCTCCTTTTCTCCCTATCCTTTCTCTCTCTCACTCTCCCTGTGTTTCCCTCCACTCTTTCCCCTATGGCTTCTCTCTCCACCTCTCTCTCTCTCTACCCATGTATGTTCCCCCCTAAATCCCTCTCTTTCTTTCTTTCTCCACCTCCTGACCCTCCCCACCCCATATGTCTCCCTTTCCTCTCTCGTCTCTCTTTTCCTTTCCCCATATGTCTCTCTCTCTCCCCCCTTCCCTATTTCCTATCCTCTCTTTGTCTTTTTCTTTCTCTGTCTTCCTCCCCCATCTCTCTCCCCCATCCCCCTCTCTTACCCTGTCCCCCACCATAAGTCTCCATCCTATATCTCTTCTCTTGCTCTTTGCCCTCTCCCTGATCTCTCTTCCTTCCTTCCCCTGACTCCCTCCCTTTATGTCTCTCCCTAACATCAAAATGAACTTTTGAGATTTGCATCTTTATGACTAAATATTATGCATGTGTTATTAGCTAACTATACAAAACAGTATTGAAGTATGACCATATTTTAAAAGATGTATCTTTTTAGTTACCCATAATTCCTATAGAATAAGATTGTACATATCTAACCATCAATTAAATACCAAAAAGAAAAAACAATAAACTCCCAAAAAAAACAATAAACAATAATTTAGTACACAATTTTTTTTTTTATAATTATTAACTTCTCCATTTTAATCTCTATAATAAAATACTTTTTTATCTGGTCTTTAATTTTTCATAATTTTTGTATGTCGATCACATAATACAAATACTTAAATTAAAGGTATTTATCAATAAATGCTTATTACCTTATATCTTGGTAAAATAGTACTATTGCACTTAATATAAATATTATTTTATATTGTTATATTTGCACATGTTAATGCTTCCCTCTCATAATATTTGGGTGAAATGGAAATTTGGAAAAACTATAACATAATTATAAAAATACATGCACAAGATACTAGAATATGGAAGGCAGGAAATTAGAGAAACGACTATATAATTTAGAAATGTTTTTTTTAAGTAGTAAATGGTTGGTTTCTTTTAAAATATAATGTAGATATATGTTTGTATTAAAATGTTAATGCATGTAAACAGAATTTTTTGAAACAAATTTGCTCATTAATTTTAACCAATAGTCAACTTGTGCATCAATATTTTATAATATTTATGTTTTAAAATCAACACATAAAAAAATTAATACCATTCAACATTTTTTTTGATAAACAAAGTAATAGAAGATTATGATATAAATAAAACAAAATTACTATATATTAAAGTTACGTAGTGTCATTCTCAGAGAAATATACGCTTAAACCATCGCATGAGAAGGTCAGCAGAAGAGACAAAAGCATAGCCAGAAAGGGTTATTTCAAGATTTTACATTCCTAGCCATTTTTGTAGGGAGTTTTTCTATTTTTAAACCATTCACCAAATTGGGCTATATATATTGGCTTGAGGTTTTGCATCTCTGAGTTGCCTTTAACTCTATAAGATTATGTTATTTTTATGTGTAAGAATGACCTTATCTATAAATACACTATGCGAAATTGTGTTTTTTTCATGACAGTATGAGATTATGTTATTTTTATTTTTATACGTGTAAGAATAATTTTATTTATAAATATACTATGAAAAATTGTGTTTTTTTTCATGACATTATCTTATTTTTATGTTGTAGCATTTTTCATTTATCTATTTTTAGAGAGGAGAAGAGTCTATCTATTCCTTAATATAATGTGAATTGTTGTTGAAATTGATTTTTAGTTTTCAGTTGGATTCATGGACATCACTACATCCCAGATTAAAAGGAGTATCAAAGATGGGTATCCAGATGAGTTTCGGGGTAATGTTTGGCAACTCATTTTAGGTGGTCGAGAAATTCTGTTAGCCAACCCTGGAATTTACCAACTCCTCCTATCCACTGAAACATCCGATTTATTGGAGAAGTTCATCATGAAAGACATACATCACACTTTAATAATTATTTGAAATGATATACGGGCTTGGACAAATTTCTCTTCACAATTTGTTGAAGATGTAAGCTGTGTATGACAGAGATGTGGGGTATACATAGGGGATGGATTTCATAGCTAGAATGATTCTGCTTCACATGAATGAGGAATAAGTCATTTGGGTTATGGTGGCATTGCTCAAAGGAACTGTGAATATGCCAATCCAATGTTTGTATTTGAAAGGTTTGCCTCTACTACAGGATTAGTTGAATGAGTTTGAAATGTTGGTGAATAAGAAACTTCTTGAATTGGGTAGGCATTTGGATCAAGAGTACATGATCACACCTTGCATGTATGCTAGTGGATGGTTTATGACTTTGTTTTCTGCATATTTTCCTTTTCCATTCACTGTTAGTATTTGGGATGTTCTATTGTACGAGGGCACGCGAAAGACTCTTTTCAGAGTGGCTTGGCACTACTGAGACACTTTTAGGATGATTTGTTGAATTTGCCTTATGAAGAAATGCTACAATTCCTACTGCACTTGCTTGAGGAGAGTTTGGATCCAAATATGTTGTTGCTAATTGTGAAAGTAGTCTGGCCGCTTTAAAAAAATGTTGGTGAAATAGTAAAATGGTAGTACTATGAAGAAACTTGCATGGAGGAGCACTACTGCCAAATGTTAAGGTAATCTGACCACTGTAAAGGAATGTTGGTAAAATGGTGAAATGTGTAGTACTATTATTTACAAGATCAAAATGTTGCACAAAGAAGCTTTGGATAAGGCCTAAGTCTAGAAATCGACTTCAAAGTTTTAAGATTTGAAGAAATTAAAATAGTGAAATTGTTATTGTTGTTGTTTTTTTTGTTTTTTGTTTTTTGTTTTTTTGTTTTTTGTTTTTTTGTTTTTTTTTTTTTTTTTGTTTTTTTGTTTTTTGTTTTTTTGTTTTTTTGTTTTTTGTTTTGTTTTGTTTTGTTTTGTTTTGTTTTGGTTTTTTTTTGTTTTTTGTTTTTTGTTTTTTGTTCTTGTTTTTTTTTTTGAGTAAAGACTAATTCTATTAAAATAAGAAGAGTATCGTACAATCAGGCTTGCATACAAGCGAATCAGAAAAGCAAGGGAGCCCAAGGAGATAGGTTCCACCTTGCTCCATGGCGAAGAACCAGGAGAGGGCTATAGAGAACATGGAATAACAAAGAACTGGAACTGAGCAGAGATAACTACCTGAGGGGGCTGTTACTATCACCCAACTTTTTTTTCCTTTTTCTTGCTAACTTTGACCCATTCAGAGGAGTTTGGATGAGCTGAAACAAGTTGGAGACTATTTTGCCCAGGCGGCGGAATATCCTTCTCAGAGTCTGAGGACGAAGTGAGATGAGAACGTTTCTGGGATATCTGAGAGACGGAAGGGTTTACCGGATCGTCCAAGGGAGCTTCCAGCGGAATCTCAACGTTCTGCCCATCTGCTGCAATTTCCTCCTCATCCGAACTGGAGGAATCTGAATCGTCCACAGGGGGAGGAGGCGCACAGTGGTTCCAACTTTTAGACTTGGGCTTGCGCTTCAGATTCTTCTTTTTGTCGAGATACTGGGGACAAGAACTTTGGAGGTGTCTTGTTTGATGACAATGGCAGCAACGGAAGGCTGTATTCTCGTAATCCAAGGTTTGAGTCCAATGGAAATCTCCATACTTGAGATTAATCTGATCCGGCAATCCTCTGCTAATATCTATTTCTGCACAGATTCTACCATAGGTGTAGAGCCCATTTTCCTTCCGAGAAGAATCTACAGACAGGTAGCGTCCTAAAGTTTCTGCAATGGCTATGAAGACCGAGACGTGCCATAGATGCGCTGGTAGGTTCGGGAGCCTGACCCAAATGGGAATCTTGGTGATAACAGCTGTAGAAGGGTCGAAGTCTGGAAACCAAGGAGTAAGAAAAAGCCCAGCCGAGCCCCAGAACCAAGGGCCTCCCGTTAAGGCCTTCTGGTAATCTTCATTTAGGTCAAAAACCACAATGAAGAATCCTTTTGAACATAAGTATATCTGGCTTTTTTTAGTCCAGTTGGTATGAATCCATTGGTATAGATCTGATGTGCGAGGCCATAGCCCATTAAATCTACATACAAGTGTGGATTTTGCAAAAAGTTGATATCGATCATTAATTCCAGGATGGGAAAGATTGATGGAAGGAATGTCCTCTGATTTGTCTACCAGAAAAGGCTTTGGAGCCTCAAATGGATGGCCTGCTGTTGAAGAGGGCTGTGTATGTGTAGCATCTTTGCGGACAACCTCTTTATAAGAGAAAGAAGGGGCAGAGGAGGTCTGCCTGAAGGAACCCCCTCTCAAACGAAAAGTAGCTACAATAGAGGCATCCCTCTGAATGCTGTAATAAGAGAGAGGAAGGGTATTCAGAAGTTGCTTACCCTTGTATATTAGTCTGAGGCAAGATGAGGGGATCCCTAGCCGGCCTTCAAGATTTTGCAAGAGGTCCTGCACAAGATCCGTTGCGCGTGCCCATTGCATTGTTGTCTTGCCCGAGAGGTTGACTTGGATCTGGAAAACATGTAACTCTTCATACAGATCTGGTTCAGATCTGGCCCCTTCTACTCGGCTCCAACGGGTCCAGGAAATCTTAGACCCATGGCGAGGATAGGGAGGGTTATTCACCAGCGATTTAGGTTCTGGTTCTCCTGCGGACTCCTTTCTGTTGTCCACAAAACTCCGAGGGTAAATGTCAATGCCGCAGTCATTGATGGCGAAATTGCCAGAAAACCTGACAATAGAACCCCGGACGCAGACCGAGGCTCCCTCCGGAATAGGTTTCAAATGCATCCCAAAATCCGCATTCATATTAGTTTTCTTTTCACCATGAAAAGACGGATCCGTGTTTATCTCTTCAGCCGCTACGAGGATCTTCTCCTGTTGCAGACTTGCAGGGAGACGCGTCGGCTCCTGGTTCACATATATTTGCCGAGGTGATTCCCCTGTTCCGGCCTCTGAGTCGGCGCCAGACTTCGCTCCTGCTTCCTCAGTTTTATTCAATACCTGCCTCCATATTACGGCCTCTACAGCCTTAACCTGTACAAAATCGGTGTTTGACAATGGCGGCCGCACCTGTGCATCTTCAGGGATCTTCGACAACGGGGTAGGGTTTGCTGCTGCGGCGGCCATTCTCTAAAATGCGTAAAACCCTAGCAGACTTTTGATTTGTTTTTATTAATAATATTATTATTATTTATTTATTGATAAGAAACCCGAAAAGCGGGGAGCACGCGATTCCCCATTCTTGGTCCAGTTAAAGTAGATGTTCTTTTTCTTTTTGAAAACCAGTTGAGTGAGTGCGTTGAAGTTGTATGCCTACCCGCGCACCTGCCTAGTTTATATGTACACATATTTTTTATGGTTTAGGTGACTCTTGAATTTGGTAAGTTATATAAATTTGGATTATATGGTTTATAAATATAAGTATTAATGTTCATGTTTACTTGTTTTTTAAAGTAGAAATAACCGCCGAGTTTCAATTTAGCATATCATATGACTATGTATCATCACAATGTTTTTTAATTATTTTCGTTGATATTGGATGAACTATTATTTATTGGTTATTGAGCTACCCAACGACTACTTACATTTATATCATTATTTGATTTTTAAAAGATATAATATTATTTATTTGTTTTTGTTGACGTCGTATAATTTTTCTAAAAATGTTGACATCATATTTAATTATGGAACAATGTTTTTTTTTCCTTTATTTTCTGTGCAAATATTTTTTATTTTATTTTATTACATAACCATTTTAAATTTAAATTTTCATTTTTATTCTATTTAAATTTATTCATTCTTTTAGCATTATTATTTTTCATATAGCCCCTTACAAATTTGAGTATTCTAAAATTAGAATACTCAGTGGTTCTCCTTCCCCTTCGCTTTTTCAATTTCACTTTAAATAAATTGTTAAAGGTTTTGGGGTGGAAAATTCCCATTCGTCCTCAAATCTGATCCCCCATATTGTGCAATGATGATTCCAATTTCTTTAATTCTTAGAAAAAGGATTAATTGGTATAGTTTTCCTCATTTAAATTGCTTTCAAATCTACCACAATATTACATTGTGGCACTCTCACACAAATATATTCTCAAACCATCATACAGAAAATACTGAAAAGCTTTGCCAGAAAGGGTTTGAGAATTCGTATTCTTAGCTATTTTTGTAGGACAGTTTTCGATTTCTAAACTATTCACCAAATTGGGCCATATATCCACTTGGCTCAAGGTTTTGCATCTAGAGTTGTGTTAACTTTGTTGTTGCTTCCAATGGCACCTGCAACACGAGTGCTTCAGGAGACATAGAAAGCTTCCTAGAGACAACCTCTAGGTTGATTGTAGACTAGTGCCTAGGACATCTTAAATAGAGGAGTGCTTTGGAAGATTATGAGTGAGGGGTTTCGGCAACACTCAAATTGTCACATTATTAAAAAGATAATAAAAGGGGGCTTGGTTCAATAGGTCTTCATGATAGTAAACTCAAGCTAAGATATGGATCTGAACACTCAGAGGGAAGGGGGGGATTAGGCCAATCTTAAAGAGAAAGCCTTGTTCTGGTGGTTGACACACAACAACAGGCAACTTAATATTGCATTTGTAGTAAAGGTGAAGAGGAGGAGAGAAAGAAGGGGATTCGATGCACAGGGCTATAGCAGAATCCTAATCAATAGTGTCCCGACAGAGGTATGGAAGATGAAGGAGATGAAAGAGCAGCAGGAGTGGAGTGCTAGTCAAGGTTTCAGGCCATATAATCATGGGCACATTTGTATCCAAAAGCTTGAGCAAATATGTGCACATTACAGGTACTTAAGTAAATCCGTATCTAACACAAGTATTGTTGCTACTTGGTAACAAATATACAATCATGAATAAGGGATAAAATGACAGCTTCATCACACTATTTTAGAGAAAGAAAAACATATATGGAATGATATTATAGAGGGGAAAACATACCGCGCATTTCTCTGATAGGAATCAAAAGAATAGTTTCATTAATCTTCCAGTCCCAATACCCAATCCATTACATTCATCATGCATATCGCTCTAGTCCCTCATGAACAAGCATTAGAACCAAATGGAACCAAAGAATTTGGACCTCTTGGTGCATAATTCTGGAACCTCAATTAAGTGTCTCTCCCCCTTATTTATACAAAGAGGGGGGCTTTGAATCTAAATTTACAAAATATCTCATCCAAGGGCCAGCTGTCTGATGGACTAGCTGCCTCGGCCTGCGATAGCTCTACTGCCCAAAATGATTTCCAAGGATTTGATTCCCTTCTTGGAAATAAACAGAAATTATAGAATAATCAGAAATAAAGAAAAATGAAAGATGATGGGAGGAAGTATCCCTCTACTGTTCCTGTGAAAACCCCTGGCCAAGCCATGTCTCTATGATCATGGGTCCCTCTAGTTGCTCGGCTGGCCCCTATCGCTTTTGCCTTAATTGCCCGACTTCCCCACTCTCTAAAGTTGATAGTGATCGACTATGGTTTCCTGTTACAGAGTAAAAGTGGAGGTTGTCCTCACAGTCCTTCGGTGTGTATTTGAGTGGAGGCCCATGCTGAGCCATTAAGTCTTCTTGAGCCCCATACCTCCATTTACTCTCCGAAGATGTGCAGCGAAGCAAATCAAATTCATTTTTGAGGGGATTGTTGTCCTAGGTTTCTTGTTGCGGAGGTTTCCACAGGATTAACCCATATCATTGTCCACTTGCTTCATGCCTTCATTTAATACCTCAGCTACTGACCCATATGTCGAAAAATATCCTCCCCGTTCCACTGAGCGGAAGCGAAATATAAATTTTAGTGTTTGTTGATCTGGGCTGTTGATCCGGGCCGATTCAATCTAGGAAATTGATTTGGGCCTGTTGGTATCATAATCGAAATATAGGAGAGGGCATTTTTAACATATTTCATAGTGCTTGCCAACGGGCAGGACCCGAAACTCTAACAAACTGCACTATATAAAATATTGCATCCATCGCAATTGCAAGTCGGAAGGGGCTTCAAAGGAGGAGGAACTTGTGACTTGAGCGGTCCTTGATTGCGATATCACAATCAGCGGGGGACGACTTATCGCTATTGGCGAGGGGAGACGAAACTTTGCGATATCAGCGGAGGAGGGATTTATGATTGGTGCGATCCCTGAATGCGATATCGCAATCAATGGGGTGAGGAGTTATCGCAATTGGTGAGGGGAGACATAACTTTATTGTGGTAAGCGGGAAACTTTGCAATATCGCAATCGTAAAAGAAAAAGGGAGACACACAGATATGTATCAAAAAGGGAAAACTCTGATTGCGATTTGCGATGGGCTCTCAGACCTCCAATATGCTCTTCTGCTTCATTTCAAAGGCAACAGAACCCCTGAACTTCAACAGGCCATACCTTCTAATCCAGAAGTCCATTGTCGGACTTCCATATACCATTGGAAAGATCGTTCCGAGCACTATGCAATGGAGAGGGGCCAATTTAGCTTTGGGAGATTCTATGGCTTGGGATATGGATTCAATTTCACAGCTCTTTTTCACCCTTCTCACAGCTGAAAACATATTTAGCAATGAGTGACAAAAAACTTTGTGATATCATGCTACTTTTAAATGTGTAAGAATGACCTTATCTATAAATACACTATTAGATTTTGTGCCTTTTTTACATTATTCTATTTTTATGTTTTAGCCTTTTTCTTCTTAACATTATCTATTTTTAGACCAGAGAATGCTCTATATATTCCTCAATATAATGTGAATTGTTGCTAAAAATAATTATTAGTTTTGGTTATTAGCTACATTTGATAAGTTATGAAGTTTTGTGTTGGATCTATGGACATTAATATGATCTATCTTAAGGGGAGTATTAATCATGGGTATCTAGATGAGTTTCGGGGTAACATTTGGCAACTCATTTCAGGTGGTCGAGAGCTTCTGTTGGCTAACCCTGGAATTTATCAGCTTTTCCTATCTTTTGAAACGTCTAATTCATTAGAAAAGATCATCATGAATACATACATCACACTTTGTCATCAAAAGAATGATTTCAAGTGATAGAAAAGCTTGGACACAAATCTCTGCACAAATTGTTGAAGGCGGATGTTGTGTATGACACAAATTTGGGGTATACACAAGGGATGAATTTCATAGCTGGCATCATTCTGTGTCACATGGTTGAGGAAGAATCCTTTTGGGTTATGGTGGCACAACTCAAAGGAATTGTGAATATGCCAATCTGGGGTTTGTATTTGGAAGGTTTTCCTCTACTACAGGATTACCTAAATGAGTTTGAAATGCTAGTGAATGAGAAACTTCCTGAACTGGGTAGGCATTTTGAGGAACATATGGTCACACCTTGCATATATGCCAATTGGTGGCTTATGACTCTATTTTCTACATATTTTCCTTTTCCCTTCACTATTAGGATATGGGACGTTTTATTGTACGAGGGCATGTGGAAGACTCTTTCCAGAGTGGGTTTGGCACTACTCAAACACTTCGAGGATGATTTGTCGAATTTTCCTTTTGATGAATTGTTTTAGTTCCTACTACACTTGCGTGAGGAGATTTTGGATCCAGATATGTTGTTGCCAATTGTTAAAGTAGTTTGATCGCTGTGAAGAATTGTTGATGAAAGAATGAAAAGCATAACACCATTCATTGTTTTCTTGGTTGGTAATTCTAGGATTAGGTATATCATTATTTGTGTCTTACACTGTATGATGGCATGGAATAGAAAAAGATAGAAATACATTTTTCCTTATATATATATATTTTTAATATAAATATTTAAATTTATAATTTCATTAAATTACTATTTTAAATTTAACATTTTTGTTAATATATTTTTTATAAATTTAATTTTAACATATAAATAAATATTTTTAATTTTGATATTTTCAATATTTCAATAATTAATCATTATTCAAATGGTAGTTTAAAAAAATGATATACTATATAAATTTAATATATTCTTTACATATTATATATATTGTATGGGTAAAAATGCTTATATTTTTTCTTCATAAAGTGAAGTTAAAGAAAATTAAATATTTGTAGTAAATGATTTGGAATTACTATTATGAGTCATGGCATGTTTTAATTTTAAAACAATCACGTCGTGTTTTAATTTTAAAATAGTATGATTATTAATGTGTGTCATGTACCTAGTTTGTGTAGCTAATTTGTTGTTTTTACTTGTTGGTGGTCTTGGACCCGCCAACGTTCATGGGATCTCCCCGGTAGTAAGTCCCAACTAAACCTTAGATCATTTGGAGTAGGAGCCCCAATAGTGGGTGGTAATGTAGTGCCTTGACCATGGTAGCACGCAGAGATAAGTAAGATGACTTTGGACTGAAGCAAGTGTGTGACCTTGCAGCGAGTCAAATGAGATGCATGTGGGTTATAACATATGGAGGGGAAAAGGAAGTGTGCCCCTTAGAAGCCTGTAATAGTACGCAACCTAAAAGGAATACAAAAGCGAAATGACATCACAAGATGAAATGCAGAATAGTCCACAAACCATAATGATGAGTTAATCCAACAACACACATCCAAGAAGACTCATACAATTGCATATAAAGTAGTTCATAAGAAAAAATGTAAGTTAAACAACATACATTGCTAAAGAAACCATAATAGTCCAACTACAATAACAACATATGCATGAAAGTGTTATGGCTCTGTTATTATTATTATAAGTGAAAGTTCCATCCATACATACACCATTGACAACCACTAGCCCCAATAGTGGAACATTATAGTCAAGAACACCTGCTCCTCCAAAGAAGTATACTCGCTCTACGTTGTGGAGAAGCCAAGGCTCGTCACAATACTCCCAAGCCTTTCCTAAGCCTAAGCTTAACCAAAAGCTTGACTCCCAAAATCTTGTTCTATGAGTTATGAGGTTCTATTTTTAACAAAGGGTGGAGTGACCCTTGACATTCCCCTTTGTGACTCTTTGACTACCCTCATGACTCTTCAACTTCTTTACAAATAACTCATTACATTACATAGTGATTGTTCACATTCCACTAGTGACACTTGGAATTTCACTTACAACACATTTACAAATAATATACATTTTCCACATGTACCCACTTGAGACAAAATAGGCTATAGACAACCTAACAAGACAAAACAATATGACTCTGAAGTTTGGGGAAGTACCAACTTGGCAACCTCCACTTGAAGCTTCTTGGTCACATAGTGATACTAAGCTTGGTACTGTGCGATGATGTCCCCAAAATTCTTGATGGTGTCTTTCTAATAGCGGACTCTTGCCTCCATAACTTCTAGGTATATGGTATTGGAACATGGTTTTGACCATAACAGGACCACCAATGTACTTTTACATGTTTTGTGCACTCAGCTCCAAGTCATCGTTGGTGGTCTCTCGCCTCGACTGCTCCATGTACCTATTGATCTCTAGTTGGACTTGGTTCTTATGCTTAGCTTCGTTGAGGGAACTGATTGACGATATCTTGTGCATCCTTACCATGACATCCACACTCTTATACAACCGTGCATATGAAGCTTGTATGTTGCTGACGAACGAGGTGAGCTGCTCATAGTTATGGATTAACATACAGAGCTTTTCTTTGTCTAGCTCTCCTTGTATATTCATCATCTTTGGCAAGTAAAGCAGGGCTCATTTGTACCATATTGTCCACTCTTGTGCATGGGCGATGACAGGATGTATGTCTTTGAGAGTTTGGACAAACCTTTTGCTCCATTGTTGTAAGCCATGTAGATGGACAATTGCCTTATGCACGGTGACAAATCCATCATAGAGCTTCCACATGGTAGTCTCAAGTGTTGATACTTCAACAAGTATCGCTTTCCTCATCTCTACCATTGCGGAACTTGCGCTCTACTCTCTAGATTGTTCTGCCTCTTGCCTAGCTGCCTGCAAGTTCTTTGCCATCTGTTCATTCTCGGCTAACAGGAACTTGAAATTTGAGATCGTGCCTCCTACATAAGCCAAAGAGGCATTAGCCATGGCAACTAGATGCTTTTTGACATCTGACACTATCACCCTTTCCTTCATGAATGCGGGTGACACATGATCTTCTGGGAAATGCTTTCTCCATGACTATACAATCTTCTTCTGCAACTCGTCAAATGATAGATTGTACACATCCATCACTGGATCATCATAAAGGAGAACAACCTCTCTTTTCTGTCTCTAGATTGGTTCTGACACTAGAGGCGGTGGAGACTGAAAGGTGACCTCGGGTGCTGTCAGCATGAGGTTAGTGTCTTGGTCTTATGGCTCCTGCCACACTCCATGTTTGTCACTTCAATCAGTTGCTTAATCTACTGAGAAAACACTCGATCCTGCATCTTCTCACCCTCTTCTTCAGCTGCTGACTATTCTGACTCCTCAACCTGTATGGGTGCTATTTGTTCTGTCATCGCACCTTGCCTTTCCTCTTCTTCCTATTTCCGCTTCTCTTCCCTCCCTCTCCTTCTCAGCTCCTTCTCTTCCTTCAACTTCTCTGTTTCTTGCAACTTCTGTTCTACTTCCTCCAACCTTTGCTTTTCTTTCTTTCTTCACTTTGCTCTCTTTAGCTACCGCTCCCTCTTTGCCTCCGCTGCCAAAGTGGCTTTCTCATTGATAGGATGTACTTTCATCTTGTATATTTGCTTAGCCTTTGGGTTTTCGACAATCTTCCTCTTTCATTTGTCCTGCATCAAAATGATACTTATTGCTGTTGTTGATGTTGCTTCCTGCGTTGTTGCTACCTGCAGAGCAACTTTCCATGTTGTGGCTATACTAACCGATTTGTGGAGCTTGGAGTCATTGTAACAGTATCTCTAAGGGTCCTCCTCGTGTCAATGAAATGTCCCATGGATCCATGGATAGTATACCTTCTTCACTGTGGTTCTTGCAAATACCATGGGGATCATACAGATTATAGTCTTTGGTGTCGAATTGGAACTTCATTATCTCCTTAGCTTTGGCATTTGCATCCTTCAAGTTCTTAATCTCATATAATCCAATCCACAAATGAAGGGTGGGCCATGGTCCCTTCTTCCTCCTATGCAGTCGTGTTGATCACCCTGTGGAGATGTGGTATGAGACCTCTTGCATGTACAACTTGTCCATGACATACCTTGGTAGAACATGTAAAGGCTTCTCTCTGCCAAACATCCCGATGAAGGTGACACCAGGTCAGGCATACCAATTTGCAATTTCAAGTATTGCATCCATCACTTATTGGGAGATGCAAGGTGGATCCTTCTCAAAGATCAACTTGTGCAATAGGATGATGCAATGGTCAGTCATCCTCACAATAACTACTCGGTAGCTGCAATCAGAAATAAACTTGCAATAAATGTTGACGACAGTCTCTTTCAGTGTCCATATCCAACTCATGCCAAGAAACTGATGCTGGGGACAAATTGCATCAAGTAAATATGAAGACATGTAGAATCTCACTTGCTTATCCTTGGGCAAATTCTAGATATTAGTCACATGGACTTTCAACTAAAGAGCTAATGGATCTGACCAGTTGAATGGCTTTCCATCACTCACCAACTAGTTCAACATAACCACCCAATTTTCAAGAAAGGTCTCCATGCTCTCTTGACCATATAATCAACATGTAAAGATGATTAAGAACTGGTAAGCTTTCCCGAGATACTTTTTCTTATAAACATGATTGAGTGTCATTTTGAACTTCAACGAATATTTCACCCAACACTTTACAATATCTTTGGTGTTCATAAAGATGTGGGTGGCATAGAAAAGTGAGTCCGTGCGGTTCACCAGCTGAGGTAAATGATACATCTGCTGATAATTCTCTGCCCTGAAGGTGGCAAGCTCTATCACACTAGAATTGCTCAATGTCATAGTCTCTGGATATGTGTGTGAGATAATCTAGTGGATGATGTCCACACATGGGAAGGTGGGGTACTTGAATGCAACCTTGTATAAGTTTGACTGATGGATACTGATGTAAACTTGTCAATCCTCTAAGTCTTCCTATTAGTCCTCTGCAAAGATATCCTTGATTTCCTGCCATGTTAACTTCATGCCCTTCTTAATGAACAATTGAGTGTTTGCATAAACTGGCAAATTCACTGACACCTGCTCAATTGCTTCGCTAGTGCTACTATCGACCATATCCTTTGATGCAGCTCTCTTGGAGGCCATGTTACCTATAACTACTAAAGAGTTTCTCAACAACTCCCGTACTTGGAGATAGAGAGGACACTCATGGCATGCAAATGTTAGCTTGAAACCAAAATCACTTCTAGAACAAACCAAGCAACAAACTGGAAAAATGATGGGAGGGATTTCACAATCCTAGCCCACAGAGGTGGCTAGCTTCTAGATAAAACTGTGCACTATGTAGTCCCAACAGTCAGTGGGAAGGTCTTGTTGACTAGAATTGCGTAATTCACATCTCAATCTGGGCATAGGCTAGGAGAGACTACATATTATGCAGTCTCAGTGGCCAAGGCTTGGGGTTGGGTCCTGAAACTGCACAATGTGTAGTTGGAGCCAGGCCTAGGCAACCTCTGCACAATTCTAGAAGCCAAGGCCGAGGCCTTGAGCTCTAGAAATGTGCAGTGCATGCTTGGGAAAATGAGATCTGAGCCAAGGAAGCCCAGATCTACCCAAGGGGAGTGAGAAATCGAACAGATCTAAAGGGTAGTGTGATTTTGGGTGCAGATATAAGTGAATGATGATGCATGTGAGTGAAACAAGTGTAGGAATCAATCAAACTGAAGGAAAATGAAGCATGTGGAGAGAGTCACCACAACGATGACCATTAGTGCAAAAACTGGGTGATGCATGCAACACTTGGGAAAGGCAATGAAAAACTTAAAACAACACTTCTACAAGCTAAAACAAGTTAAAATTCCAACAATCATTCAAAAAAATGAGTGAAATAACACTCTCACAAGCTAAACAAACAAAAGCGACAGAAAAAGGAGTAAGGACCACAAAAGTAGGACTTATCCAAAAAAGCAACGACGATCGCATTGGAGGTTCCTTGATCTCCTCAAGAATGCCATTACTCCAAGATTGAATGTGAAAATGAGCTCTGACAACGTCGATTAAATAGATTTGGTCGATTTAGGGTTTATGATGCGAAGGCCAAAAATCAAGGAAAAAGTAACACTTGGCGACAGTTTCCAAAATAACTCAAGTGTTTCCTCCGGGCTGCTAAAACAAGATCCCTATTTTCTAGGGATTTTTTAATTTTTATTTTATTTTTTTGGGAAAAGCTGCCATGCATGGCCTGGAGAGATTGCGCAGTTTTGAGAAGGACTGGGCAACTCACTTTCTCATGCACTGAGCAACTTCTGAGGGAGAAGCTTATGTGCAATTTCTAGGCTGAGTGGCTGTGGGCTGCCTCTCATGCTCTGCACAGTTTCCTAGCTGAAGGCTGGCTGTCAGCTAGCCTTGCATAATTTTGGAGCTGAAGGCTCACTGTTAACTTGGACTACGTAATTCCTGAGAGCAAGGATGGTTTCCCTCAAGGGTTGTGTAGTTCACTAAGGAAAGCCTGGAATTGGGTGAAAACCAAGTCAAGACACTGGCTTGTGGGTTAGGCAGTAAACCAAGTAAGAGAACACAAGCCAAAAATGCAAAATATAAAGCTCAATCAAAGCACAAGTACTTGGGTCAGTGCGAGATGAGCTGCTGTGGTTTAGGAGGGAGGCTCCAAAATGAAGCATAGGCAAAATTTTGGAGGGTGGTTGTAGCCACTACAACATTGGCAACACACTGGTAGAACTCCAGTTCTCTGTATGAACCTTGTCTCATATAAAGCGAGTCTAACTCTTCCAGAAGTATTGTTCAATTCTTCGATTGTCATAGCTTCTTCACTTGCTTGAGCTAAAGATGTAGTACCTACCATTCTCTTTATCGGTAGCACACATACCTGTTGGCATTATGATACAGGTGTTGTCCTTGATGGCAACTCACTCAGATGAGAGTTCACAGTGTAGCAGGTCAATAGTAAAGGATTACAAATAAGAGTCCAAAGAATGAAGAAAGAGAGGTATATGCTGGTTCACTTTGTCCAAGGCGCGTATACACGCGGTTTAATAGAACAAAGGTAGCGTATAATGTATACACGCACTTTCGCAGGAGGAAAAGTGCGTACATGTTGGAAAACCAAGTTTTTGGTCCAAGGTATTTGATCCAAGGTATTTTGGTCCAAGGCATTTGGTCCAAGGTATTGACCTTAGGTATTAGGTCCAAGGTATTGGTCCTAAATGGTTTTGGTCCAAGGTATTGAGAAAGGCCTAAGAGTATATAAGGAGGAGAAGATCATGAGGCCAATGTGTGCAAGAAATGAGATTCTAAGGAATACTTCTATCTGAAGTATATATTATGTTGCAGGGTTATGTTTGGGACTGGATCTGAAATATTCATGTGCACCTTGAGTTCAACATTGGATTAGGAATCATGAGACTTGAAATGACTTATTCTTGAATGATCTGATATTGGTTGAGACCAGATTTGATGTTTTGCACATGTTCTATTTGTTATCTATCATGATCTGGGTTGTCTAAAGTCTGGAATTGCAGCAAAGTTCTGAGTCAAAATTTGCAGATCTGTACGCAGGTTCGTCTCGGCCAAAGGGCGTGTACACGCAAGTTCGACTCTTTCAAGTAGCGTATACAAAAAGAAAAGCTTCTTTTCAGATCTGACTGATCTATCTGATCAAATTCTGTTGTTTTACTATTGTCTGTCAATGAAGTCTTCTTAGATCTGAACATAGAACTATTGTATAAGGAAATTGAGTTTGATTGATTGATTGATTAAGAAGGAAGGGTGATCCTTGTTGCTATCTGTTTTGAACTCTGTAATATGACAGTAGATCTTTAGAATGTCACTGATTGGTATAGTCTGTGGTTTAGAAGTTTATGATTCAGTATCTTTAGAGATATATGCAGGTTGGGTTAAAGGAAGTAGCGTATACACGCAGGTTGGGTTCAACCAAGTAGTGTATACACGCAGGTTGGGTTCAACCAAGTAGCGTTTACACTCTAATGCATGATTTTTGAGGTTACAACTGGTTCAGAATGATGATGCAGGGTTTTGGGTTTAGCACAGAGTTCTGGTGTCAGTGATCTAATTGTTCAGATTAATTGAATATTGGTTGATGCAGTGGGTCTAGTGTGAAAATTTGATGAAACGTGGCCTTCAGATTGTGGTGTTGTGATCTAGGAGTATCGAGTCTGAAAAATTCATGAAACATGGTCCTTGGTGGAAGAGTGAAGTTTTCTATAGGCTGGCACCTACGTAATAGTAAATATATTGGATAGTACAAGAGCTAGGGGGTTGTAGCTCCCTTCCAGTAGAAGCTAGAAAATGAGAGAAGGTTGTAACCTTCTGCAGGTAGAAGCCTACGTACTGGTATGAGTATGCACTAGTACAAGATTGTAAACATATTTTCTTATTATTAAAAGAAGACAGAGATGACAACAGCAGGTGGTTTTTACCCACATTGGGTTTCCACCTTAAATCTTGGTGTTCATGTGTGTTGCTTATGTGTGATGATTTATTCTTCTTTTACTGCATTGTCTAATAAATCTTTGATATACTGGTTTAAGCTCAACACATGATAAACTGTCTAAATCACAAGTTCTCTGCATATACGCTGGTTTCTTTAAGCACAGTCGCGTGTACACGCTAGTTCACTTCACTGAAGTAGCGTATATAAATCTGTTTGGGACATAAAATTATTGATCTGATAATACTGATTCACCCCCCCTCTCAGTATTATTTCCAACAATACCAAGCCAAGTCAACTGAATTTTTTTAATTGGGGATGAGGAGTATATTGATGAACATGTAATATAGACTGTTAGAGTTTTAGTTTCATCTCCAGTGTTGCTCCACTGCCAGTAGGCCTAGAAAATACCCTGGTAGAGTCACTTCAGGAACACAAGCATTGCTCTGCTGCCAGCGAGCCTGGACAATACCCTGACAGAGTTACTTACATCACCTCTCTGTGCAGGAAGCATTTCTCTTCTTTCAATTTTATTTTATTTTTTCATTTCAATTTTCATTTTCAAAGAACTATGCATAAGAACTTATTTATTTCAGAGACGAAAGAGGGATCCCAACTTATTGATGGAAGAAGAGGTTGTCCCTTCAGAGAATGATGTTTATATATATACCTCTGACATACTTGTTAAGCCCCTCCCTCTCCTTACTCTACTTGATTGAGTTGACAAGGGTTAACCGAATATAGAAAACCGATTAGAGTAGGCAGTACTAGTTAAGAGTGCAAGCGTCATGATTTCACCATGACTTAATCTGAAAGGAAAATATTTTCCATCAGGGTATCAAAAATTAGAAGAAATTCAAGATCCTCATAAAGAGAGGGAATAGACAAATAACCAAGTGTTGTTAGCTATACAAGACCTCTTGTATTTCACCCTGCTTGTCTCAAGGAGCCAAACATAGTTTCATGTAGAAACTAATGCTACGGGTGCACAAGCAAATAAGCAAAGGAAAGAAGTAAGACAAAACAAAACACAATAAGAAAGAAAACACTACTACTCCTAAGCTAAGCAGAGCATGGGCCAAATCACGTGAAGTGATATGTTCATTGCAACCACTTACACATTTGTTGACCCATGTAGGCGATAGTATGATTGATAAGAAATATATTCAAGCATACCAACAGACAAGAAAGATAAAACAATGCAAACCAAATCGTTCGAAGTTTAAATGCGTCCACAGAAAAGAAAAGATTGAAAGAAGAAAGGAACTCTACAGATTTATCACGGTGTTCTGTCACATTGCGCATGGAAGACAAGCATGTACACACCTTCGAACTTGACAAATGAGAAAACATGAAGAAAGAATAAAATTTTGATTTTGCAATAGTGTTTGCTACGTATGAATCCTCCAATGCATGAGAAATAGGATCGTGTGATTTTGGTGGAGGATGCGAAAATTGTGAATTGGATTGATTTTCAATGTGAACAGGAGAGTGATGAGGAGCCTGGAGAGATTCAACAGATTTCTGATTGAAAGTGGAATTGACCTCAAGGCTACGAAACCCTGACATAACCATTAGCTCACGCTGAAGTGCCTTGACAACTCGAGGAGTTTCCACTTCATCAGAAGATGGATCATCAAAGACTAGTGGCTTAGAAAGATCAATAGTAGGTGAACCAGAATCGTGATCAAATGAATGAGTGAAAAGATCACGATAGCCATGACCAGAAAATTCAACATGAAGAACGACATCCTCATGATCTGAAGAATCACAAAGAGGGGGTGATGAAAATAAAGAATTTCACCCTATGAGTATCTAGAAATGAAAGATGAGAGATCAAGTGGGTTTGGGAAGCACCAAAAGAAAAAAGGACATTGGCGAGGGGCGAAAAATGTCACCATAAGCTCATTGGTGAAATTAACACACATAAAAAATACCAGAGACATAGAAATGGCGGAAAAGGCATGAGAGACTTTCCTGTAGTCTCCCATTCTCATGAATTTCATTTTTTAAATAATGTTTATGATACATATAAATACATGAGAAATTTGTCTCAAGGTAGTGCGTCTATCTTGAACAAACTTGGTTGAGATACATTTAAAAAAAAACACTAATCTAGGAGAACTAGTTGGAGAGAATCTCTCATCCTAACTAAACTACCTAGTTTGAGGAACTAACTCCTAATTCTCAAGATTTGATTTATTTAATTATAATTTTGGATTTATAATTGCTTTAAAGTGAGGCTAACATTCCCCCCCTAATGATAAATCCAAAATAAGAACAAGGAACCCTCTTCTAAGTTCTCAAGTTGATCCTCAAAAAACATTTGCCTGAAAAACCACCAAAGCTGGATGCTGAAGAAACTGCAATATGAAGAGACCATGAGTCAACTGCATGTATGATTCATCTCTGAATGTCACTTGACAACTCCATCACGTGCCAAGCTACAAAAGGATCCAACTGTCCTTTGCTTGAAATCAGCACCCTGTTTCCACTGAAAAATTTGATGAACGCCCACTGGCATATTTGTTTGTCCACTGACAAAGTTGATGAACACCCATTGGTGAATCTGCTGATTATGATCACCCACTGGCTGATGACATTGAAAAACAACTCACTGTTGCTTTTGTTGTGTTTGAAAACTGCTCACTGCTGACTTTGCTGTCGATCGCCCACTGCGAATTTTTTGATGCTCACTTGCCGATGAAAATGCCCACTGGCTACTTTGATGATGTTGTCGAGACTTTCAGTTTAACAACCATTGTCAATTTCATTGACATTTCCCCCCTTTGTGAGCTGAAAGGAGAGACAATCTTCTTCAAATTATTTCTGAACTCCCCCCCTTCAAGTGTAGGAAAGTTTCACTGGTGTACTCCTGCTTTCAGGTGCATGAGAGTACCATCTTCAATTGACTGTTGGCTGCAATAGTTGATATTGAATGCTATTATGAAACTTATACAATCGTTTTACGATTGACGACCATTCCCAAGGATCAATCCATGCATAATTGATCTTTAATCTGGTAGGTTTGTCTTGTTTGCAACAACTCTGATGAATGATTCTTCTTGTCACAATGGTGACAAGGATGGAGATCAAAACATTGATCTTCGATGTGACCTTTTCTTTGACAATGAAGGCATTTTCGTTTGACTGCAACTTTAGTTTGCGCGCATGTCTGTTTGTCTGCAACTTCAGTTTGTGTGTATTTCTGTTTGTCTTCAACTTTCTCAGAACTAGCCGATGTGATTTGTGCAAGAAACCCTCCACTGACAAACTTAATGGGCCTTGAATAGTCTGGGATATGCAATTTGGCGTCATCCCCGACATATCCTAAGCCTTGTCGATTTCTGTTACTTTGGATTTCTTCCCATGGATTGATGATTGGTTTGGAAGAAAGTTGAACTGGATCAGGGACCACTTCGACACTTGAAGTTGGTTGGATCAGTGACTTGGAATCATCAACTGTATTTGTATTGTTCAAAGACTTGGAAGCATCACTCTTCTCTAGCAACTCAATTCTTTGTAGTTGCGGCTCCAGTTGAAGGAACTTAATAATTTCATGTGCATGTTGAAGATGCACTTGAATATCAACAAGAGTTGTTTTGTTGATGTTCACCATGTCGCCAGCTAATGATAAAATCAAATTGTTAATAATTTGGGACAGTTGAATGTGTGTTGCCATGTTAGCTTGCTCACTTTGAATTCAGGCTCGCTTGTACTGTTGCTTATTGCTGATGCTTTAAACACTTGCTAGATTTTTATAACTTGGTTGCTTGAACTCTTGATTTCACACTCGCTTGATGACGATTGCTTTGCTTGAATGCTTCACTGACACTTTGTGAATGCTTCAATCAAATTCACACTGGCTCGTTTGTTGTAGATGTCATGCTTTGAACTTTCGTACTTGATTTTGACACGCTCGCTTTCTTGGTTGTTTGAATGACACGCTTGCTTGCTTTGTTATTTGAATGACACACTCGCTTGATTTATTGTTTGAATGACACACTCCCTTGATTTATTGCTTATTGCACTTGCATTAAACACTGGCTTGATTTGATGCTCACTTGAAGAATAGAATACTAGAATTCACACTTATTTGATGATGATTGCTTGCTAGATGGCTTTCTTGAACTTGCTTGATTGATTACTAACAATTTCTGCTTTCTTGAATGTACTCACTAAATGAGCTGATTTTAAAAAAGGAAGGGTGTCGAACACTGTCGAAAATGCACCCAAGAGACAAATGACAAGTTCAATCTTGATGAATCAGTTGAAGAGTTACTTGAATTAATGTATTCACCTTAACAATTCAAATTAGGGTGTCGGATACAACCGAGAATGCACCCGTACACTTCAGATAAAAAATGTTTATCTGCAAGTGATACAAAAAGTGTTGATGATGTTGATGTCGTCTTGGATTGAAATGCTTGATTTTGTAGTGTCCTGAACTTGATTGCTTTGATTACATGATGTGAAATGTGCTTGCTTGGAAGATCATCTTATCAAGTTAATGATGTGACGCTTTGTGCTTGTGTACTTAAGCTTGATTACATGAGCTTGATTAAGCATTCTTATACTTAAGCTTGCTTAGGTGCATGTAGTTGTTTAAGCATAATATAAAGAGGGCGTTTTTATAATATGAACACAAGTCATGCACACGCATTCATTACACACGATGTACCTAAGATCCCCTTGTTCAATTTCGGGCGGATCTAGTACACAAGCACCACAAAAATTATGATTTTATTAATTATTGGAGTACATCATTCTTCAAAGTCACAACTTTGTCGTGGAAGCTTCTCAATGAGAATGTCATACTTGAAAACTTTGGAAGCAATTTGTCTTCAAAAACTGCCTACACTGACTCAATCGCTCTCAAAGTAAAATATTACTTTGAATTACAATAATGAATTTCACTTATCACTCCAAATTCACTTATGACTTCATTACATAAAAAATTACAAATACTCCTTATCTCTTCAAAATAAAAAATTTAATGCACCTTATGCACTAATCCTCTTTCTTATGTCACTCCTTATATCTCCCAAAATTCACTCATTTAATTTTTAAAAATATACCTTATTTCTCCAAAGGCTTGATATCACTTTATATAAAAAATCTCTTTATGATGTAACTTTAAAAAGTGAAATAAAGTGTATGAAGTCACTTATACAAGTGCAATGATTTCAAAAATTAAAATTTTGTGCTCGTTCCCTTTAAAAAAAGACGCACACCTTTAATCCAGTCCTCCTCCACGCAGGTTTCAGAAGGTGTAGAAGCTGAAAATGCAAGGCTTATTTAGCAGCTAAATTCATTCCTTTCTTTCACTCCTTTTGGCGATTGCTGAGTACTCCTGTCTTTTTCTGCTTCACAGCTGGGCGAGAAGCATACTTCATTCTATCTTCACAAGAGATAGCCTCTCTTAATTCAGTTTGCAGGCAATACTATCAATACGGTATGTGCCTGAAGTTGTCTTGCACTTCAAGAGGTGATGTTGGTGGTGCACTTTTGTAAACTAGTTGCTGGATCCTCTGATTCTCGGGTGAAGAACAGGGTCGTCGTTGCTACTTCTTCCCAAGAAGGATCGACTTCACCATATGCAAGTTTTGAATCACCATACAATGCTTCTCTTCTATTGAATTGATATATTGACTTAATACCCTCGAACCTTATATGTATGCGATGTTCCAGGCGAAGAAAAAGAAAATGAGCCTGTTTTCTATGGAACTGAAAATCCTGAAGCCGAAATTGGACGATCTCCAGAATCTGATTTCGGCGTGAGAGGCGTTGCTTGGCCGAAAAAGGCTACGGCTCTAAAGAAATTCTTCATGGAGCACGACGTCATGATCCGGAAGTTTTCCTAGAAGAGGGGTATTCCAAATGTTATCCGTCGTCTTTCCCTTACGAAGAAAGATGAAGCCGATCTAAACGCAGCATTCACCGAGGGTAAAAATGCCACCGGAGAAGGCAAAATCTCAACAGAAGATAAAAAAGAAAATAATGATGGGAAAATTCTCAAGGACTGGAGTGCATGGAATCCCAATCACATGGCATCCCCTTCAAACCGCCGGCTTTGTATATACCCTCGACAATCCAACAAATACAAAAATAGGAGTCGCCGTTATAATCAAATCACTGTAGAATCCTCATCAAAACTCATCCAACTCAAACCCTGGAAGTGTCGTAACATGATAAATTTTATTTTGGTACAATTTAAAGAATTTTAAAAATTAAAATTTGTGCAGATTATGCTTATTTTCACTCAAGAAACGAGATTGGCCATGATTTAGGCAATTTTTGCAATCGCTGCTTCATTCAAAGGCTACCGGCTAACGAATTGAATTATCAGATGGTTCTTGATGGAGAGAGGCTCAAATATGGCAATTTGTACCTGGTTTCGATGAAATATTCATGGAATTTTCGTGTAGAGCGATCCTATGAAGTAAAAGAATATCAAAAGCTGAGCACCGAACTCATTGGAACAAGTCCTCAAAATGATGCTTCTTCCATTATAAAATCTCTTCGGGAAACGACTCTCTCCTCTTCAATCTCACTCAAGATAGTGCGTCTATCTCGAACAAACTTGGTTGAGATACATTCTCAACAAAACACTAATCTAGGAGAACTAGTTGGAGAGAATCTCTCATCCTAACTAAAATCCCTAGTTGGAGGAACTAACTCCTAATTCTCAAGATTTGATTTATTTAATTATAATTTTGGATTTATAATTGTTTTAGAGAGAGGCTAACAAAAATATTATTTGTCACCAAAAATTGAACGTCACCAAAGGTGGTGTTGCCAAAAGCATAGGTGTTTTTGTGGCATTCAAAGTCTGCCACCAATAATTATTTATAATGACGGATAGCGACCGTCACCGTTTCATATGAGCAATAGCGACGCACCATAGCCTTGGTCACAAAAAACTGAACGTCACCAAAGGTGGCATCGCCAAAAGTATAAGTGTTATGGCGACATTCAAGGTCCATCACGAATATTTATTATAATAACGGATAGTGACCGTCACTATTTCATATGAACAACAATGATTTATTGTGATGGATCTTTCATGGCCATCACTATTGGTGCATATATATGGTGACGTTCGTTGACCATCACCAAAAGCTACATTGCCAAAAGTATAGGTGTTGTGGTGACATTCAAGTTCCATCACGAATAATGACTATAATGACAGACAATCATTGTCACCATTTCATATCAACAACAATTTATGGTTATATACCTTTCATGGTCGTCAGTATTGATGTGCATATATGGTGGCGTTTTTTGGCCATCACCATTTCATATTTTGGTGAGGGTCAAAACATTTCATCATAAGCTCATTGGTGATGGGAAAAAGAGCCTCCGTCACCAAAAAATGATTGTCGCCATTCCATATGGATATTAGGGCACGATGGAATCAAACCACCAACCTCTTGCTTGTAAAGTAGGTGCTCTTCCATTGAGCTAGCACCCTTTAAAGAATTAGACTTTTAAAAATTAGACCTTGAAACTTCATAAATTGTAAATTCTACAACTTTCAATAAATTAAAGTCTCGACAATCTTTTACTAAAAAAGTAAAGCAACATTGAAGCTGCAGGTCCCTACCTAATGGTTATGGAATTTATGAAAAGTGGGTGGAGGGAAAAATAGTTATGTATAAGAGAATCAATATGTTCAGTTGAATACTCAATTAGAAGTGAAACTCTGAAGACATTTATAACCTATAAATGACCTATAACTAGAAAATGCACCAAATATTGCAAAGGAAATGTCATAAGTGGATAGCATATGGAAGAAGAGCATTGATGAAGATAGATGCAATATGTTATAGGTTGAGTAAGAGAAAAATATCAATGTTGTTGTTGTTGGGTGTTTAGATATCTGAATGATATCTAAACTTCTGTGCAAATGTAACAAGGATCTCTGGAAACCATGAACGACATAGGATAAAAAAATTATATATATAATTTGGAATTTCACAAGTCCGCACTCAAAACATGATAGAAACCAACAAATAAAAAAATTTGACTTGGATAGAAAGAAATAGCTTCACCTTCATTCTTGAGTTGCTTCTGTTTATTTGAATTTGGCTTGTGACGTTATTTATCTAACAAGGAATGAAAATCATCACTAGTATTAAATTCATCCAATGCGGACTTTGGAGATCCCACAGACATCTGCATTTTTGTTGCCATACCTAAAAACCATGGAAATCCCTGTCGATAGTAGAATAAGATGTGTGCTTGCTGCTTAAGAACACATTCCTTATTAACCATTGTTACCTGACAGAAACCAAAGAGACAACACAATCTCAACGTACACAAAATCCCCTATTGAAATATAATCATAACTTAGCTAAGAAGTCTAAAAGATGTTCTTAATTAATAAACTTTGTATTTGGAAATCCTGTTTATTTAGATTTAAAAAAGACTATGTTGTACAACACTTCTGTCTATTTATCGAGGCAATTATATCATAGCATATGTCACACAGTAGCAATCTATAGTACCTAAAGTAAAAAGACAAATTTTCTCAAGAAAATAGATTTAGAAAAGAGCTTTGAAAACTATATGTTTGTCATCAAAGCTTTAATTAGTTTAACAACAAACTAGTTGGAGTTTGAAAATCAAAATCATTCATAGGAAACGAATGGGACAATGGCCAAAGTCGCTATTCATACAAATAAAGCTAGAGTCAGTATTGCCATTGCAGATAACTGAAATTTGGGCAGTGGTCTAATAGTTAGAGCTTATTTGCAGGGGAGACTCGTCAATACCATCATTTTTTTTCCATGGTCTGTTGTGTCTCTAGATCCAGATCAGATAGCTTGCTATTCTCAAGTTCTACCTTTCAAGTACTGATTTCTGGCTCACCCTTTAAAACACAATTCTACCACTCCATTTGATTTTGTTTTGTCAAGAGAATTGGCAGGACCTTCCCATCCTCTATTTTACATCAATCAATAACCATTCATCAATGATATAAATAATAACAGATACACAACAAAGGCCAAAGATGTGCTTGTTGTATACCTATGTTCTAAGACTCATCTGACCTTACTGGTGCAAAGAGCTCACCTTGAAAAAATAACATCCACATGGAATTTACAAAACTTTTTTAAATCAAGCTCCAAGTAAACCAATCAAAATATGAACATCCTTTTAATCAATAAAATCTTGGACTTAAAATAAAAGTGGCTTAGAATTGAATGTTATATCAACCATGTCAAGTAACTAACATCGGGTGAGAAATACAAGCCATGCATATTAAATTAGTGAAATAATTGATCTGATAAAGGTAAAAATCAAACAAATGACTTACAACTAAGAAACATAAATAAATGACTTACAACTAAGACATAAGGTTGCCCTTTCAACCCTGCTGTTAAATAACTCTTCTTTATGTCACAGATCATTAAACTTTTTCTAATACCAGGTGGAAGTGATATTGTAACATTAACTTTTGATAGAGTTTGTGTCCATGATTGATGGTTATTTTTGTTAAAAATGGAAAATATGGCCAAATTCCACTTTGAACAACTCCTTTGGGGAAGATAATTGTGGCATTGAATTCCTCTTTTCAAGAGGCCTACTACAAATAATAGATCCATTGTAAGAAGAAAAAGGCTGCATTATTTGCAGATATTCAAGGGCTGAAGTAGCATGCTTCAGAAGCCCTAATCCAAAACCACAAAGATAATATCAACAATGACCTTAATGTGGTCATAAACTAGCTCCTTAAGCCAGCGAAAGGGAGCATCATGTGAAATAAGGAAGGTCGCAATAGAAAGGAGGGTTTTTGGATCAGTCAACTTAGAAAGGAGTGGACTGTTGTTGCCCTAACCAGATCGATCTTCTACAACAAAATGATTTGTCCTCTATGAACATACTGTCGAGATTACAAGATTGAATGGATCTAAGAGCAGTGATGTCTAATCTTTATATTTGCAAGTTATTTTATATCATTGTATTATCTCTATTTCTCTGTTGAACATTTGATGATAATAATGAGAAGATCTAATCAAGGGTTTCCCCATCTTGGGGTTTTTCCATGGCTTGAGCCATATTATTGTGTCTTTCTATCTTAGCTTGTCTTCTTCATCTATCATTTATGTTATTTCATCAGTTATTTTTATATAATGTCTAATGTAATTGGTAAATGGATTAATGGGCATATGGTTGAATGAAGTATCTAACCTAAGAAAATAACATGTTAGTTGAAAATTAACATGGTATCAAAGCTCAGGTGAGGACAATCCCAAGCTTAAAGAGATTGCAATCACTAAATAATTTCATTGATACCTCTAGCTCTATGTGGTAAATCAAGTCAGAGTTCAAATTTGGGTTATTTCTTAAGGCCTTCTTCAAGCCCTAATAAAAAACATTGGAACCAATCCTAAAGACATTCAACTATCACGGGAAAAAGTTGGAAGACATCAAGGTATGTTCTTGTACTTTATAACAGTCCTACTCAGCAAGCTTGAGACTGTATCATCATCGTAAGCTTATGGAAGATATTTTCTATGATCCCTGGAGGTAAGGTCAATCCTCTACAAATCTCTGTTTGAAGTACTATTCTCATCTCTAGAGTGCTAATCAAGTGTAGGAGATATCTATCTAAGATACCTAGAATAATTTAGATAATAGGCATAGGCTTGCATTCATTCTATCATTACTTTGGAAGTTGAGATTATTTCCTAAGAAGTTACAGTCCTGGGCATCGATCAAGAGTACCAAATCCTAGACCAAAACATATTTCAGAAGGGTCCAAGAATCTAAAATTCCTACATCAAATTCTAATCATGATCACCATGATCATTGATTAGTATCAATTATTCAACACTATTCTCTCTATCAGTGCCTCGGGTTTAGGAAGGATATTTCACTTTGAAGATAGAAATTTTCTGTGATAGGGTCAAGTCATTATGATTCCTTGCTTGAAGGATCGAATCATATGACTTGCTGCAGGAATAAGTCTAAGGGATTGGGTAAGAGAAAAGTTAAAGGATCATATTGAACTCAAGAGATAGATTATGGTTACGTTGGAGGTATCCCTAAAAGAAGGTTATCGATAATCTGAGCAGAGGAAGGTTCGCTTAGTCAAAACTAGGCAGTCAATGGTCACTTTACACAATCTCTTGGCCTCTTTAAAGATCATTGTTGCAGTGAAACTATATAGTATATTCTAGTTGGTGAAAGCTGCAGTAACTATGTAGACTTGGTTATTATTATTTGGAAGGCTCATATCTGAACCCTGTGGCATATTGAACTTGCTTGCTGATAACCTTGTCATTAACATAAATTTGGCCTCTTTGAGAGAGAATTGATTCATTATACAATCCTGCAACTCGCAAGTTGATTGGCTATTACCTTTAGATCTATGTGAGCGTGAAAGTTTAAATAAGTCATATTTGTCAAGATTCTGATAGAGGTAGACTATAGCAGCAAGACCAAGATGACTCTAGGGCAACGTATTGAATAAACAAAGGTATGTTTACAATTATGAATAATTGTATGAAAATTCTAGTTATAAATATGTGTTGTTGCATTAGTATAAAGCATATCATTGAACATGAATGCAACTAGAAGTAACATATACCTGAAGTAGAGGATAGTGCATGGGATCATTATGATGGGATTGATGGAAGACTGATATGCACATTTTTCAACCAATTGGAGTTGGGCTTATTCTTAGATTGAAACAACACTTGGCTGGGATGAGAGGCCAAGTAAAGACACGTGATGCACCAAAGGAAGTCGTAGGTCCTGTTAGGGCAGAATACCTTGCCAAGTTTGAGAAGTTTGAGGAGAATAAGGTTAGGGAGAAGGCTATCCAAGAAGAAATTGCATGTAAGAAGGAAAATTTACAAGCCATGAAAGAGAGTGGGTATGATGATTTTGAGATTCAAGACTCCTCTTTTATCCCTTCCACCAATTACCCCTTTCACCATGTTCCTCCTGCTCTTGGGTCTTATCGTCAAGGCCAATAATCTGAAGGAACAAAGATGTTGAACATCCAAAGTTATTTCTCATCCTCTGCCACCACTGCCTCTGTTAATTCCACTTCCTCCTAGCTAAGTTGCCAACCCACTTTGGATGAACATTGGAAAAAAAAATGCAAAGAATCTTCTTTTCAATACATTGGTAGATGGTGGTATGATGTAGATATCCCATTTAATGTTGCTTGCTCACCTTATTTCCAAGCTATGTGGGATTCTATGATAGCTACATGAAAGGCTTCAAAGGCCCTACTATGCATGACTTGAGGGGAGCTCTTTTGCAAAAAAAGATTTCTTCTATTGATGAATATTTGGCTGAGTATAAATAGTCATGGCTTAAAATAAGTTGTTTAATCATGTCAGATGGATGGACCGATGGAAAGACTCACACTATAATTAATTTCCTTCTTTGTTGCCCTCAAGGAACCATTTTTGTGAGATCAGTTGATGCATCTGATAAGGTGAAGGATGCAATTGTTCTATGTGAGCATTTGGATGAGATTATTTAGGGAGTGGGTGAGTAGAATGTTGTGCAGGTCATCAAAGATAATGCCTCAACCTACATTCTTGCTGGAAAGATGATTGAGTCCAAATATAAGACCATATTTTGGGCTCTATGTCACACATTGCATAGGCCTCATGCTTGAGGACATAGGCAAAGTGGAGTGGGTAAAAAACACTATAGAGCATGCCAAGTGCATTATAAAATACATTTACAACCACTCATTGTTATTGAGCCGAATGAGGAAAAACATTGGGGGAAAAGAGCTTGTTAGGCCTACAATTACGAGATTTGCAACTCACTTCATCACATTGCAATGACTCAATTCTTAACAAAAAATCCTGTAGAAAATGTTTTTATCTAATGATTGGACTTCATCTCGGTGCGCTTGTAGACAAGAAGGAAAATACACCAAAAAGAAAAAGTTTCACAATTATTTTTGGAAAAGGTCTGCAGAGCTTGTGAAAATTATTGAGCCCCTTTTTAAGATGCTACAGATGGTGGATGGGAAAAATTGGCCATGGGCTACATGTATGAGGCTATGGATCAGGCAAAGGAGTAGATACATGCAGCTTACAAGGATAAGTTATCTAAATATGGGCATATATGGGAGATCATTGATAACATATGGAACAATCAACTCCATCATCCTATACATGCAGCTGGGCATTTTTTTGAAAAGCTCGACTAGGAGACCTGCAGGTTGGGGAGGTTAGAGATAGATTGTATGTTTGCTTGGAGTGGATGGTCCCTAGCCATGCAAACTAGTTGGAAATATATAAGTAGCTTACTCTTTTCAGTATGGAAGCATGTACCTTTGGCATAAACTTATCAAAGATGGCAAGAGATGTGGATCAACCAGTTAAGAAATTCCAATTTTTATTTATTTATTTTAAAGTTCAATTGTTTACAAATTTACAATTCAAATTGTCTGTAAATACTTGTAAAAAAGTAATGAAATGAACTAAGTTACTAATTAATGTGTTTTTCTTTGTAGCACATTGGTGGGAGTCATTTGGCGGCCAATGTCCTCAATTGCAAAAGTTTGCAGTTAGAGTCCTTATCCAAACTTGCAGTGCTTTAGGTTGTGAGTTTGGTTTGTTTTTTTAGCGCATACACACGAAGAAGAGAAATTGTTCGGAACATAAACGGTTAAATGATCTTGTCTTCATGCAATACAACCTTCGACTAAGGTGAAATCAAATGATGAACAAAAGACCTGATCCAGATCCCATTGTGTTGGACGATATTGATCCAACATCATAATGGGTGGAGGATACAAAAGATCCTAGGTTTAAGGTTGATTTTGATATTGACATGGCGTTAGGGGGGGATGAAACAGATTTGGTAGCACCATTGGAATTAGAACTAGTAGCCGCATCAAGCAAAGGCAAACAACCAATGTAATTCACTAGTTGTCCACTTATATTGTTATTGGTAGCAGTGCTACTAGTGAGGTTGCAGATGAGGCTGAGGCATCCTCAGACTCTGATCTAGATGATGTTTATGTAGCTCCTGTTGATGATCCCATGTCTAGTAGTGGTGATGAATTTGATCATGATGAGGAATGATCATGTTGATCATTGATATGTACCAGTAGACTTGTAGTCTTGTATTAGGCCAATGGCCCCATAGCTTGTAGCATTGTTTTTGGACTTTATAGTCCATTTAGAGCTTCATTGCTTATTTGTTCTGTTGATGATATGTATTGCACTCTGTGCCATTTTAATATATTCAACTTTACATGGTATATAGATGAGAAAACTTTGCATATTTTGTCTTTATTGGTTTGTAATGATGGTTTTAAATCTTAAAGATATTTTTTTTCATTAAAAAATATATTTTTCATGTATTTTTAAAAAATTCGATTCATTGTGATTTGACTAGTCTCGGTTTAACCAGTTCTGGTTTGAAACCCGATTTATTAGGTGGACCGGTCTGGTCACTAGTTCCAGTTTTTAAAAATATGGTTAAGACATGCTTCCTTATACGTAATCTAGATTCCAACATATAATATGATTTTTCTTTTTTCAAAAATAGATGAGTAGGACATGCATTTACAGACCCGATATTTTAGAACTAAGTAAAATAAGTAGGAAATGCATTTATGGACCTGTTCTTTTAAAAATCAAACATATGTAACTGCTTTAGGAAACAAGAATTAATGTGAATAGAAGAGAAGAAGAAGCAATTGCACCCATTTCAATGATGAGACTACAATGCCATGGAGACTCAATTGTTGATGTTGTAAGCAATTACAGTGAAAAAAAGTGATATTGACATCAAAGAGGCTTTAGAGTCCATGGGGGCTTTAGAAGTATTTAAAATCATGTTTTTCAATGATGATAGAGGTGTTTGGAGGTACATTCATAATTTCATAGAGTAGCAATGACTATTTATTGTGTGAGAAGGTTGTGCAACAAGCATGAGATTATCATGGGTGAGATTGGTAGTTGGTGGTTTATTTGGATGGGGAGTTTCTAATGATAAGATGCATAGTCTCAGGGCGCAAGTTTCATATATTTTGGTTTTAGTAGCACTACTTATGCTTATTTTTTTAGCATTGGTTTTAGTAGCACTACAAACGGTATATGATTTAAAATGCACATATAGAAACAAAGCATAAAAGGTTTGAGCTAGAACTCAAAGAATATTTCAATTACATTGCAAAACAAATATAGAAGGCCATGTCTAATAGCATGTGAATTTCATGTAAGAGCATGGCCATCGCAACTCCATTATGAAAGCCATACAATGTTAACAGACATGGAGAAGCAACCAAATTATTTCTCTCTTCTACCTATCTATCATATTCTACAACACTCTGCAATCTGATCAAGAGATATCATCAGAAGAGAGGTGGATAACCATGAAGCTAAAAGAATTGTAAGAATAAATCATTGAGAAAGAAACAACACCAGTAGCACTATTATTGCCATTTTTTGGATGAAATGTATGAAACTCCAATAGGAGATATAAATTTTTGACAGCGCAAAGTATTTTGTGCACAATATTCGACAGTTGATCCTTCAGACGTAACTGGAGAAGAATGGAAATCAAAATAAATTGTCTAGCATGACAAACTTCCAAGCTTGTTTCAAGTTCTATTGAAGAGGGTGCAGTTGACGTTATGGGTTCATGCTCGTACATTTCCTTAAGAATTCCCTGATTAAAATTTATTGGAGGAAGCTACTTACTTAGAAGAACTCTGGATTAATCATCCTTGAATTCCCCCCCAGATGAAGATTTCTTCCCTTCCAGTCCTCCAGAAGGCACCTTACAAGCCATGAAATAGAGTGGGTATGATGATTTTGAGATTCAAGACTCCTCTTTTATCCCTTCCATCAATTACCCCTTTCACCATGTTCCTCCTGCTCGTGGGTCTTATCGTCAAGGCAAACAATCTGAAGGAACAAAGATGTTGAACATCCAGAGTTATTTCTCATCCTCTGCCACCACTGCCTTTGTTAATTCTACTTCCTCCTAGCTAAGTCGCCAACCCACTTTGGATGAACATTGGAAAAAAAATGCAAAGAATCTTCTTTTCAATACATTGGTAGATGGTGGTATGATGTAGATATCCCATTCAATGTTGCTTGCTCACCTTATTTCCAAGCTATGTGGGATTCTATGATAGCTACATGAAAGGCTTCAAAGGCCCTACTATGCATGACTTGAGGGGAGCTCTTTTGCAAAAAAAGATTTCTTCTATTGATGAATATTTGGCTGAGTATAAATAGTCATGGCTTAAAACAAGTTGTTCAATCATGTCAAATGGATGGACTGATGGAAAGACTCACACTATAATTAATTTCCTTTTTTGTTGCCCTCAAGGAACCATTTTTGTGAGATCAATTGATGCATTTGATAAGGTGAAGGATGCAATTGTTCTATGTGAGCATTTGGATGAGATTATTTAGGGAGTGGGGGAGCAGAATGTTGTGCAGGTCATCAAAGATAATTCCTCAAACTACATTCTTGCCGGAAATATGATTGAGTCCAAATATAAGACCATATTTTGGGCTCTATGTCGCACATTGCATAGGCCTCATGCTTGAGGACATAGTCAAAGTGGAGTGGGTAAAAAACACTATAGAGCATGTCAAGTGCATTATAAAATACATTTACAACCACTCATTGGTATTGAGCCTAATGAGGAAAAACATTGGGGGAAAAGAGCTTGTTAGGCCTACAATTACGAGATTTGCAACTCACTTCATCACATTGCAATGACTCAATTCTTAACAAAAAATCCTGTAGAAAATGTTTTTGTCTAATGATTGGACTTCATCTCGGTGGGCTTGTAGACAGAAGAAAAATACACCAAAAAGAAAAATTTTCACAATTATTTTTGGAAAAGGTCTGCAGATCTTGTGAAAATTATCGAGCCCCTTTTTAAGATGCTACAGATGGTGGATGGGAAAAATTGGCCATGGGCTACATGTATGAGGCTATGGATCAGGCAAAGGAGTAGATACATGCAACTTACAAGGATAAGTTATCTAAATATGGGCGTATATGGGAGATCATTGATAACATATGGAACAATAAACTCCATCATCCTATACATGCAGCTGGGTATTTTTTTGAACCCAAAGTATCATTATAAAGCTCGACTAGGAGACCTGCAGGTTGGGGAGGTTAGAGATAGATTGTATGTTTGCTTGGAGTGCATGGTCCCTAGCCATGCAAACTAGTTGGAAATATATAAGTAGCTTACTCTTTTCAATATGGAAGCACGTACCTTTGGCATAAACTTATCAAAGATGGCAAGAGATGTGGATCAACCAGTTAAGAAATTTCAATTTTTATTTATTTATTTTAAAGTTCAATTGTTTACAAATTTACAATTCAAATTGTCTGTAAATACTTGTAAAAAAGTAATGAAATGAACTAAGTTACTAATTAATGTGTTTTTCTTTGCAGCACATTGGTGGGAGTCATTTGGCGGCCAATGTCCTCAATTGCAAAAGTTTGCAGTTAGAGTCCTTATCCAAACTTGCAGTGCTTTAGGTTGTGAGTTTGGTTTGTTATTTTTAGCGCATACACACGAAGAAGAGAAATTGTTCGGAACATAAACGGTTAAATGATCTTGTCTTCATGCAATACAACCTTCGACTAAGCCGCAACCAAATGATGAACAAAAGACCTGATCCAGATCCCATTGTGTTGGACGATATTGATCCAACATCATAATGGGTGGAGGATACAAAAGATCCTAGGTTTAAGGTTGATTTTGATATTGACATGGTGTTGGGGGGAATGAAACAAATTTGGTAGCACCATCGGAACTAGAACTAGTAGCCGCATCAAGCAAAGGCAAACAACCAATGTAATTCACTAGTTTTCCACTTCTATTGTTATTGGTAGCAATGCTACTACTGAGGTTGCAGATGAGGTTGAGGCATCCTCAGACTCTGATCCAGATGATTTTTATGTAGCTCCTGTTGATGATCCCATGTCTAGTAGTGGTGATGAATTTGATCATGCTGAGGAATGATCATGTTGATCATTGATATGTACCAGTAGACTTGTAGTCTTGTATTAGGCCAATGGCCCCATAGATTTTAGCATTGTTTTTGGACTTTATAGTCCATTTAGAGCTTCATTGCTTATTTGTTCTGTTGATGATATGTATTTCACTCTGTGCCATTTTAATATATTCACCTTTACATGGTATATAGATGAGAAAACTTTGCATATTTTGTCTTTATTGGTTTGGAATGATGGTTTTAAATCTTAAAGAAATTTTTTTTCATTAAAAAAATATTTTTCATGTATTTTTAAAAAATTCTATTCATTGTGATTTGACTAGTCCCGGTTTAACCAGTTTTGGTTTGAAACCTGATTTATTAGGTGGACCGGTCTGGTCACTAGTTCCAGTTTTTAAAACTATGGTTAAGACATGCTTCCTTATACGTAATCTAGATTCCAACATATAATATGATTTTTCTTTTTTCAAAAATAGATGAGTAGGACATGCATTTACAGACCTGATATTTTAGAATTAAGTAAAATAAGTAGGAAATGCATTTATGGACCTGTTCTTTTAAAAATCAAACATATGTAACTGCTTTAGGAAACAAGAATTAATGTGAATAGAAGAGAAGAAGAAGCAATTGCACCCATTTCAATGGTGAGACTACAATGCCATGGAGACTCAATTGTTGATGTTGTAAGCAATTACAGTGAAAAAAAGGTGATATTGACATCAAAGAGGCTTTAGAGTCCATGGGGGCTTTTGAAGTATTTAAAATCATGTTTTTCAATGATGATAGAGGTGTTTGGAGGTACATTCATAATTTCATAGGAGTAGCAATGACTATTTATTGTGTGAGAAGGTTGTGCAACAAGCATGAGATTATCATGGGTGAGCTTGGTAGTTGGTGGTTTATTTGGATGGGGAGTTTCTAATGATAAGATGCATAGTCTCAGGGCGCAAGTTTCATATATTTTGATTTTAGTAGCACTACTTATGCTTATTTTTTTAGCATTGATTTTAGTAGCACTACCAATGGTATATGATTTAAAATGCACATATAGAAACAAAGCATATAAGGTTTGAACTAGAACTCAAAGAATATATCAATTACATTGCAAAAGAAATATAGAAGGCCATGTCTAATAGCATGTGAATTTCATGTAAGAGAATGGCCATCGCAACTCCATTATGAAAGCCATACAATGTTAACAGACATGGAGAAGCAACCAAATTATTTCTCTCTTCTACCTATCTATCATATTCTACAACACTCTACATTCTGATCAAGAGATATCATCAGAAGAGAGGTGGATAACCATGATGCTAAAAGAATTGTAAGAATAAGTTATTGAGAAAGAAACAACACCAGTAGCACTATTATTGCCATTTTTTGGATGACATGTATGAAACTCCAATAGGAGATATAAATTTTTGACAGCGCAAAGTATTTTGTGCATAATATTTGACAGTTGATCCTTCAGACGTAACTGGGGAAGAATGGAAATCAAAATAAATTGTGTAGCATGAGCAACTTCCAAGCTTGTTTCAAGTTCTATTGAAGAGGGTGCAGTTGATGTTATGGGTTCATGCTCGTACATTTCCTTAAGAATTTCTTGATTAAAATTTATTGGAGGAAGCTACTTACTTAGAAGAACTCTGGATTAATCATCCTTGAATTCCCCCCCAGATGAAGATTTCTTCCCTTCCAGTCCTCCAGAAGGCACCTTACGATTAAACTTATTAGATGACTTACGTTCAAGCTTAACAGTTCCAAGAGGGCCTTGAGCTTGGCTTGGAATTCTACAGAAAATAATAAAATTATTTAATGTCCATTTTCACTTTGAAATTGAAGCATTTTGCAGGCAACAAGAGTCTCAACTTGGCTTGCATCTTTGAGACAAAATTGCTAGAGAGGAGGAACTTTAAATCATTATGCCATAAAAAAAATTGTAATAGTTTTCTTAGCTCTATCCTTTTGATAATATTCCAATATTTTCTAGTTTAAATGCTATCAGTTAATTATGGATGCCATCCTCCAATGTTCCAAAATAATGAGAAAAATAATTAGAACAATAAGCACAGAGGCAAGTTACCTTTTCTCAGGAATCTCTAACATCCTCCGTGGTGGATTTTTGATTAGTGATACATGTTCCACTAGGGTCACAACAACCACATTTGGTACCTTGAATTGCCATAAAATATATGCTTCTAATGAATCACTTGTCAGATAGCCATCCTTGCTTCTTGCATCTTTCAACCTCTAACTCATCAGTAGTTGTAGCTTCATAAGGAGTTCTTCGCCCATCAAATTCACGTTTTTTTTTCTAATAGGTCTTCTGCTTTTAATTATCCGCTGCATCTCATGAATCTGTTTCCATATACTTTTTCATAATACACATTGTTGTATTTCATGTCCATAAACAAAATGAAGTCCTTTAAATTCAATAAGCTGATAGAAAACATTAAAAATTTGAAATTTGAAGCTTGTGCTAAAAAGAAGATAACAATTCTAGACATATGTTAAACATTGACAACACAAGCTTTTGTGCCATAGCTTAGAAGCATTAATCATATCACTTACATAATTTATAAAGTAATAAAACTGCAAAACATTGCCAGAGCTATGAGATTGTAGAGGATTAGAAACCCTAGCTCACTAAGTTTTCTTCCTCCATGAAAGGTGCTCAACCCATAGCTTCACGGGTTCAAAAAAATGCTAAAGTTTGGATTTGAATGAAATACAAAACAACCTTACTCAAATACCAATAGTAAAGAAAAATTCTTGTGCGAAAGATACAGGGAAAAAATATGAGGAAAATAAAAGTAATATATTAAAGGGTTCATTTAAGTCATTTTTTCTTCATTTCAAGATCTCCAGTAACATTGATATTTAAGGTCTCATTTATAGGTCATTTTATTTGGCTAGGGATCTCTAATGGATTTACAGTATTGAACTTTAACATGGGTTTCCATTATGAAACAATTTTCATTTCCCTAAGAGATGTTGAATGGAAGTATTGGTACAAATATTCTTCAAGATAACATCCCACTCTACCTCCACTACAGAATGACATTATTTTGAACTTAATGAACCAGATATTAACCAGAGATTCAATCATAATTCATCAGAGAAAAATAAGAAATAATAAATGACTGTAAACATAGATATGGAACAAGGCACCTTCAGTACGTTTCAAGAAAGTTAAAATCTATGGAGGATTTCAAACACTATCCCTAATCATTTTTCATTGTTATCATTTTTTAGATCCTTAAAAGTCCTCAAAATAGAGTCATGATTTTAATACTTTTGATTTCTTTGATTTCCTAAAAATATGGAATAGAATTTTATACTTTTGATTTCTTTGATTTCCTGAAAATAAGGAAACAGGGATAAAAATTGGAAGTATTACCACCAATAGAATATTAATGGACAAACAAGTCTAATATACTCAGATATCATCAAGAAACTTGGCAACAACCATCACACTAGTTATTAGAAGTCTATGTACATTCTGAGAAGTAATCCAAAACCTTGAATTGAGTTGAAACAAGTGGTCGATATACACATATGCAACTACAAAAAAGGGACTAAAATTCATATACTTAAAAATGATCTCGAAATATTTCTCAATGCTGATGTCTGTAATTCAAATGCCATGGAAAACCCACAACCTTGGTGGTGATAAGAATTGACTTGAAGATGTTGATTGTCTCTCATTCCTAACCACAACGGGATGAGAGAATTGAAAGGATACAAGGACTACTTGGTTCTGCAAAACTAATATCAGAAGCTGAAAATGAGTATATGTCATACCAAATCCTTCTTGGCGAGATGTGCCTCATGACAAAAACCATTTGTGTGCAAAGATACAAGAATTTATGTTTCAAAGGGATTCTGCTGAGAACAATAAAACGGGTAAAGGCCGATGGCATCAAACTCTACCTACCTACCTACATTGTTTCTGGAAAAATTCACATCGATATCTAACAAAAGTGCACCACCGACCTTAGTCACTATCTTTTCCTTTCAAAGAGACCAAACATGGTTAAAGTGGTTTTCTGTTTCTGTGAATGGACCTAGAAATACAAAAAAAAAAAACTAACTTGAATTGTCTTCCATGGATAGATGAAATCATAGATTTTTGTTTTACCAAATTTGGGCCAAGATTGCCTGGAAAAGGGTTTTTTCTTTTTCAACTTCTCATCAGAATGAAACCCAAATGGGATTAAACAAACCATCATAACTACAATAAAATTACACTAAAACTACAACTTGTGATGGATTGAGAGAGAGTTAAATAAAGTACCCACGGGTTTCCCAATGGTGGACTGGAAGTGGGTCTCTAAAAGCTTATACACCTTATTACCAGCTTTGGTGGCTTCAAAAAGTATTCATACAGCTTTCGGACCACTACTCCAAATCCTTCTAGGTCCTTGAAATAATCATGGCCAAATCTGAGTCTTTAGTATATCAACTACTGACCATGGAGGAGTTATCGTCCATCTGAGGTTTTGGAGACTTTGCATTCTCATGATGGACCCTCTCATGCTCATATTCAATATATGTGGTAGTGGTGACAGTGGTGGTATCTTCACACTCCTGCACCGACACCTCTGCCTCGGCCTCCCATTCCTGCACGCGCCCATGCTCCTAGTGTGAAACTTGAACCTCATTGGTTATCATTCTGCCCTCATTTCCCTCCTTTGCCGATCAAAAGGATTTTTCACATTGATAATTCTCAAGGCCTTTAACAATGGACATGGAAAAGGGTCGTAGACTAGGAATATGTAACCATTAATATTCTTTTTATAATAAGAATTAGTATATATTAGAAATATATAATAAGAATTATTACGAGCGAAGGGCATAATAAGAATTAGTATGATGAGGGAAAGGAAAAAAGTTTTTATTTCTAAAATGAAGCTTTTTATGTTTAAGGGTTATGAATTTGGCATTGAAAAATTACATAGATGCTCCTTAAATAATCTTAGGGGTATATAAGATATCAATTTATTAGGAATTTTTTCACACCATGTATAGGAGTCAAGGAATGTACCATGAGTAGGGGAGGTAAATAATGGCATTAGGCCTTATAAGAAGCTTTTTATTATCAACGGATACGAGTTAGACTTAAAAACCACATAGATCTTCTTTAATGAATATTTGGTCTTAAGTCGGGATATGGGCACCATATGAGGTATTTCTCACTACATATGGGAGTTAGTGTCTATGTTATGGTTAGGAGAGGAAAACAAGGGCCTTATTCCCTAAAATAATCTTTCTCATGCTCAATTGCCATGAACAAGACCTCTAGGTGGGAATATAGGCATTCAGTGTGTTTTGCATAATAAGAATGGGTCTCATGGCCTTTACTATGGCGAAGGAAGGAAATTAAAAAAGGGACTTAAGTCCTAAATAATCAGTGGTTTTTAAAATGGCTTCAAATCGCCACATTAATTATATTCTCTAAGGGAAATTCATTCTTTGGCCTCTAGGAGGGATGTGTCTACCATTCAAAGGTTTTACACACCACGATTGGGTCTTGGAGCCTCATCATTGGACCTTAATGAAATTAAGAGGATTTCAAATCACATATGATGCTTACAAGTGTAGGATTTGTCAAAATAGGAACATAAGGGGCTTATGCCTTATTTGAACCTTTGATTATTAAGCTTTGTGAAATAGTTCTCAAAGAACCACACATGACCTCTATAGGGGATCTTAGGCCTCTATGGGGGATCTTTAGTGATATTAATATGTTTCACATTGTAAGAATAGTCTTAGGCTTGTACCATGGAAAAGGGATGAAAGCAATGGCCTCAAGCCCAAAATGAAACTTATTTGGCTTACACTGCATGAAAAAGACCATAAAATACAATATAAATCTTCATTGAGGGATTTTAGGCCTCCATCTAGGATAAGGGTTCCATTAAGAGGTTTTCCACATCATATATGGGAGTTAGGGCCTATATCTTGGCCAAGGAATGAAAAAGTGCCTTAGGCCTAAAACAAAATTTTCTCATGTCTAATGTCCATGAACTAGATATTAAAATGGGAATATGGGCACAATTAGTATGTTTTGCATAATAAGAATGGGTTTTATGGCCTCTACAATGGATAGGGAAGGAAAAAAGATCCTTAGTCCCTAAACAAAACTTCTCTAGTTCAATGGACATGAATAAGGCCTCAAACTATGACCACACATATCCTATCTAAGATATATCTAGCTTCAGGTGTGTTAAGGGTGTTATTTGAAGGTTTTGTGTGCCATAGTTGGGTCTTGGGGCATCTAAGTTTGGCCCCAATATCATTAGGAGGTTTTTTGTACCATGTATTTCACTTGGGGCCTTAACCATGGTCAATGTAACACTTCAGTGTCAAAATTGCAATTTTCCATTTTCAGAGTGATACAATTAAAAATGACTAGCATAAATAACTAATTCATATACTTGTTTTACTTGTTAGTTGGTCATATTTTTTCTTAGACTGTAGTAGTAATTTATATTAGTCATTTTTAATTTTGCCACTTATTATCAAGTCATATATTTTAGTCCTAGAATAAATTAGTCATTTAAGTTAGTCGTTTTAGTTGGGTCACTTATTGTCTAGTCGTATATTTTATCCTTAGACTAAATTTGTCATTTAAGTTAGTCGTTTTTTGTTGGGTCACTTAAAATTGCTCAAATTTAGTAGTAATTCACTTGAAATAATTGTGGTGACTAGCTTTTTTAGTCATGTAGTCACTAATCTCTCATTTTGTACTAGTGGAAGGTATGCTAGGCAGTGGTAAGTTGGAAGTAAAATTTGAAATAACACAATTTTGGATAGTTGAGAACTTCATATGTGTGTGTAAGAACTGAAATCCATGAACACAATCACAACTCGTCATATAATGCTCTAATTTCTCCAAAACTTGAGATAGAGAAAACAAATAGAAACCCTAGCTCCACCAAAGATATTCCAAAAAGATATTCAAAAAGATTGATTTTTGGAGTATCTTTGGTGGAGCTAGGGTTTCTCTTGGTTTTCCCTATATAGGGTTTTTGAAAGCATGAAGAATTATATGATAGGTTGTGATTTTGTTCATGGGTTTCATTTTTTCGTTATACATATGAAGTTTTCAGGTGAATGCTCCAAGAAGCCCTAACACCTTAAGACAAAAACACATAAAGTACAAAGAACATTGAACGAGAGAGAGAGAGAGAGAGAAAGTAGCACTGCTCTTATATCTCTAACCCAAGTATGAAAAGTAATATGCACAAGTGCATGAACGACTATAATAACAACTCACTCGTTCCTCTATTTATATGAGAGGTAAAGGGGCTTTACAATAACAAGTGGACCTAGTCCACTATAAGAAAACTTGTAAGACACAAGTAGCTCCACCCATGTGAAGCACTCTACTCTAGGTGACATGTGTGAGTCTCAAAGGTGACAATGATTAACAAGCAAGGCCTCCATGGCATGAGCACTACCCCCCAAAGTCCAACAATTCTACAAAGGTCCAAAGCTCCAATGCATCTCCAAGGTCCTGTGTCTCCTTAAGGAAAATGCATATCCAAGGTCACTTGTCACCTTAAGGACTCCCACACCTACATATCCACTCCCTCAACCTAAGAGTCCACATGTCAAGTGTAAGCCTCCATGAAAGCAACCAAGCAACCCCAAGTTATCTAGGGCTCAATGACCTCCTCCGAAATACCCAACTCTATTGAAAGCACATAAACTCCCTTCATGCATCAACAACATGAAGTCACTAAGCTCCATACTTATCCAACACTTCGAGGAAGAATGTCTTTCAAACATCCAAACAAGGTCTAACAACAAATAGTAAACCATCTCCAATGTCCAAATCCATTATGGAAGAGCATGGTCCAACCATACACCATGCACCCCACATCTCACGAAACACCCCCAAGGCCCAAACATGGTGCCCACAAACACATGGAATGGAAACAAGTGCCTAAAGCACTTAAGAAAGACATATGGAGTGCAACCAATGTGAGTATCAACTAAACTAGCAATTGCACTACATGTTGCAATGGGAACGCCGTAAGGCAAGAATGTAGGAAAAAGTAGCATAGAGGACCACATGATAAAGGAGAAGCTTTGTTTAAAAAGAGAAGAATGGAATCTCATGAGAGTTTAGTACTTGAAGTGTGAATTTTCCACTACCCCGTTCAATTATCCCAATCTTTTCTCCTTTAGGAAATTCACATGTGATACCTATAAATACAAATGGCAGATGTGGTCCATATCAAACCTAATTGCATGTCCATGATAAAGTCAAATTGTTAGTAGCATAAGCTTTCTCTTTATTATTAATATTTTAATTGGTGTAGTTGGGTACATTCTATTGAGCATACACCTATTCTTGAAGATGAGGTTTTTGATATACATGCCTTTAGACTTACTAACTAAAATTCCCACAGTTTATATGCCTATGATGAACATATAAAAATAATCAACCCAAACAAATTTAAAAATTCAGTTTAAAAAACTAGTCCTATAATTAACATTAAATTAAAAACGTATTTTATTTAATTTTACAAGTAAAAAAATAATCAACCCAAACAAATTTAAAAATTCAGTTTAAAAAGCTAGTCCTAAATTTTAGGAATACTGTTAAAAATTTAAACATAAAAGCACTAATTTTAATCAATAAAAGCGTGTTAAACACTCAACGTTTTCGATCAAGAAGATGCAGCTAGCAATTCTTAAGCACTCAATAGTTTTAATCAGTAAAGGACACTGCAATTCTTTAAACTGTGAGTAGTTTTTATTGAGCATACACCTATTCTTGAAAATGAGGTTTTTGATATACATGCCTTTAGACTTACTAACTAAACTTCTCATAGTTAATATGCCTATGATGAACATATAAAAATAATCAACCCAAACAAATTTAAAAATTCAGTGTAAAAAGATAGTCCTAAATTTTAAATTTCAAGAATAATGTTAAAAATTTAAACATAAAATTAATGGTTTAATCATTGTAATAAATAAATAAAATATTAAATTAAAAATAATTTAAAATTTTTTTATAACTGATTTATTTATTTATTTAATTTTTTTTTATTTATTTAAATAAAATTTTAAGTTTTTAAAATAAGAAAATATTTCAAGATAATAAAGTTAAACTATTTCATAATAAATAAATAAAAATAGTTTATGCAGCCAACAGTTCTTAAGCACTCAATAATTTTAATCAATAAAAAACACTGCAATTCTTTAAACAGTGAATAGTTTCTATCAAGAATCTGTGCATCGCTTCTTCCATAAATAAAATGCAAATGCGCTGCATAATTCCTATCAAGAAAATCCACTGAAATTATTTTAGCACTTAATAATTTCTATAACGAAAATGAACTGCAATACTTCTAAGCTCTCAAAATATTTATCAACAAAATGACTGCAATCATATCAACATTTAATACTTTGGATAAAAAGGCACCGCAAATCTTTAACAACTTTTATCAAGAAAATGTAGTTCAAAACTTTATCAAGATTTGCAAGAAAAATGAGGTAATGACAAACCTTGGCTGCATGAGGGAAGAGGATGGGAAAGTATAGGAAGAGTATATAAAACAGAAAAGCAATGGCTATAACCATTAAATTTTTTCAATAAGATTAACTTAAAAATTATTTCTACCATTTTTATTTTCCATATTCACCTTGAACTTTGAGCTTCTCTATATTAAATGAAAGTTATTTCTACGATCTTTACTTTCCATATTCACGTTGAGCTTTGAGCATATTAAAGGCATGCACAACCATTCGGTGTTGGTAAGACCACTGTTCACCATTAACAACAAACACACTTCTCACGTGCTTGGAAGATAGAAGCTCCCGGATCAATTCTGCTTCAGTCAAAACAATTCTCACTTCGTAACCAAATCAGATCACAAACTTCTCACCTGCAAAAAGAAATTGAATTTCAAGTCTATAATTGCAACAAACAATCCATGAGCAGCGTATGCCATAAAAATTACTTGTGACAGTGCCACTCAACCATATAAGGGAAAACTCTCTTTCTGAAATCGTGATGTACAAAGGCCATGTCTGTGCGCAGCTCCTTCTGATCATGCTCACAATATCAATATATTTCCGATCATAAAGGGTGGGGCAAGGCCTTTGAATCCCTGGTTTTCAACGCTCCATGGAGAGCCCTCGCAATATCCAATAGATTTCCGATCATAAAGCGTGGGGCAAGGCCTTTGATTTCCGATCATAAACCGTGGAGCAAGGCCTTTGAATCCCTGCTTTTTTAGCGTTCCATGGAGAGCCCATGGCATCGACAAGTATTTGAGGAAGAAACATTTGCAGAAAAGGGGATATTCCTGCAAGAAATAGTGTGAAATAGTGTGTACAACAGACCATTAACAGATTGTAACCGATTCAACGGATTCATACCAGTTTTTCCAATCCAATGGCAGTCACTCTTTCCATCGTCTAACATCGGAATCAAAGGTTGGCAAAGTTACAACTGGCATGGGAGGGGAGTTTGTTTAAGAGGGAACGCCTTACGACGTAATTATTATTGGATTTTTTTTCTAAATTTCATTGATGAAAGTTCTCTGTAATTCCCATCTACATTTTTTGTTTGTTTTATCTTAATGACGAACATTCTTTTTTCTCAAGCATTTATTGAGTATGTAATCTTTAATTGTAAACCAAAAATTAATAAGGAAAGTTGCAATGATGTGATCTATCCAATATTAGCGAAGTCCAAGAAGAATGGAGAATCACTAGAAGACACAATTCATTGTCACCATATTATTCAAATTTTGGGTTTTTGCAATGGACTAATTTTTTGTACTTGTATAGAAAAAAAGCAAAACATTTCAATGGCATTTTCGTCACTTCAGAAGCAACCTCCACATACTAATGGAATATGACAATCCATGACACTTAAAAGACTCTCCATCTCAGAATCTACATCTCAAATATGGAGAAGGAGACCTCAACCAGGTCAACATATTTTCAAGAGACCTCCCATATTAATGTGTTTGAGCGAGCAAGCTGGAGAATCTTCACTTGTTAGTGTCCAGCAAGAAGATAAAAAATAAAAAACTGAACTTACTCAGTTTCCAATTCTTCAACAACCTAAGCAGGTAAAATTACTAATCAATTACATATCTTAAGCTGCATTTCACACTTTATGTGCCTCTTTAGACACCGTCTTTCTTAGTGTACTTTCAAGTCCACATACATATGTTTTAAGTCCACATTGTGACTATGTCAGTCACTCTTAGCATCATCCTAGTAGAATATAAGTGAAGTTTAGTTTGCACATTTTACTTAGCTGAGCTGCTTGAGACTAGTTCCCATTATGATTTTGCACTTTAACAACAAGTTATATTAGGCTCTTACCTTGTTTTACCATCATAGGCTACCTAAGAGGTACTTTCAAGTACATGTAAGAAACTACTGTAATTCGATTTGCTATTGCAAAGTAACCTTTACTACATGAAATTTGTCATCAAGCATATAGCTTATCAGAGAATTTATTTGATCATTTCAACTTGTGTATCATATTCTGTCTATTGTTTCAAACATGTGACAACTATCAAATCTGAAAAATCCTTGTAGTAGAACTGTCTAATATTTAGTTGCCGACATATTTGTCTTTATGAAAACAAAGTTATGGATCAATGCAACATGTAGATCCATGTGCATGCAATACTTTGTGCTATCATGAAACATATATGAAGACATGTGCTTGACCTCCAAAATTGTTCATTATACCTTGTAGCTTTTACATGGAAAATGAAATCAATATTCTCTATACCGATACAAGATGTAGGAAGAAAAAATATTAATGAAGCTAGTAAAGAAACCTTCTTATAGAATTATCTACAATAGGCATGTTTCACATTCTCGATAATCTCTCATTGACTATTATCTTATATTCACTTATAGCTAATTATAGACTAGTACGATGGCTTAACTTTTATGTATTCTAAGGCAGCTAGTGTTGCATGTTTATTATATTTTGAATCATGGGATTCATCCTACAACTAAATTAACATAAATTTTATCGAAAATCGAAATCAACAAAATGCTTTATAGAAGTAGTAGCTGTATTGTAGATGTATGTTACAATCCCAACTAAGGTAAACAAAAGAAAATTAATTGTGGATGCATAAGTAGCTAATATGGTGTTTAAATAATTAATGAAGTTTTGATAATGGAAAAGAGACCATATTAGTCTTAGAAGGCACCCCACACATGGATAATTGACCTCCAAGTCATTCCAATGTGATTGAAGGTTGTTAGTATTATGACAAGGAAAGTTGCAAGGACTCATTCCTTTGCTTTTGAGTAAAGGATTTTCTAGAATGGTAATAAAATTACAAATTTGAAAAGAGGTTTTTTTGCTGCTTTAACAACCTCTATTTCAGACCTAAGGCTGGTTGCACATTAAATCATACTTGGGTTGTGGCTAGTTTGGAAAATACTGCAAACCTGTTCATTGAAGACATGTTGGTATGGTGCTGCCATGCTACTGCTTTTTACACCAGCCAATAGAAAAGAGATATGCCCAGAACTGGTGATGAATGGTCAACATTCTGAGTTCCTGACTCCTACGTCTTGACCGGACATGTTTCTTCTTTTTGAAGCTTAAGGAGCCAAGAGTAAACAATCCCATTGATGCCAAGTTATAAAGCAATGATCCAAGTTCATTGACAAGCAAATTCATGCATATCCATGTGAGATGGTAACAACCACCATTTTTCCCTTTTAAAGGATCCTTATTTATGTTTCATATCATTGTAGCAGTGACAAGGACGTTGCCTTGTTTGCAACAAGAAAAATTTCTGACTGATGATACATTGACATAGATTTTTTACCTCAGAGATGTCCTCTTGCAGGCATGACATATTATAGAAATAGTCTTCAAGTAGGAAAGGATCAAAAGGATCCTTGATGAGAAGGTTCTTCAATATATGGAAGAATCTTGGAAAGAGTATATTCCACTGGAAGTTTAAGGATGCAGTTTGGAATATTATGGAAGCAAGCATCAAATAAGTTTACTAGTTTAGTTGCAACGTGAAGGCATAATTGAAGTATTTTATCATCTTGACAAAGGAGCCTCATCAAAGACATTTTCTTCAAAGAAAGAAGAAGTTAGTGAAATAAGTTGACTAGATGACAAAATGAAGGAAAGAGGTATGCACATCTTTAGATAAGAGCTCTTCTTTAGAAAGTGGAATTCATGTATTCAGAGATATTGTAGGAATAGTTGGATGCAGAAATATATTTGGAATCATGTGCATGGTATGTCTTGGTTAAATATTAGATGAAATAAGGACTCTTCCATATGGGTACTCGATGTATAGAAGCATGAAAATTGTGCATAAAACCTGGTGATATTGATCAACATCCGATATGGTCTCTTGAAAAATGAAAATGAGCCATGATAACTTCAGAGGGAGATGTAAAGACCTTGATGGATATGATGTTGAAGCTTGTTGATTGATTTGTTTCAGGAATATATTGATTTATGTTTGCAAGCTGAAGAACGTGGAAAAGGGAACTCTAAGTATTATGTGAAAATAAACCAAGTAAAGGGATATTGATCTTGGAGGAAGAAAGTAGTAGTATTTGATATCATGACTAAAGGTTTTTATGATTTGGTAATTCTAATATTGATGAGTTTTTTATAGATGTGATTTGGTTGCATGTTGTAGGAGTACATGCTAGAAATATAACAATTGAGATAATATATCTGCAATTGTTTGGATTAACTCTTAATAAAGGCAAACTCAAGTCTTGGAAAATAAAAAACCTTGGATGCTTGAGCTAATTCATAACAATATTTTGGAGAAAAAAATGATTGAAATTATGCTATGATTGGATGGGTTTGTGGAGCAGTGTAAATTGGAGAAAAATTCTCTGACTCCTACCCATACAAATTCAAGCTATGTAGCATAGTCCGCGACATATCTTCAATCTGATGTAACTGTCCAGCATAATAGAACTGTCATTTCCAAGGACCAAAACAAGAAAACTTGTTGATTTCTTAATTGACATAGCTTGCACAACTTAAATTATTAGTTGTCTATGTTAATGAAATTATGTTTTTCTTTATTTACAAGTGAATTACTAACACATGCTATATAGTTCTAAGGCAGTGAAGTACTAACACATGCTAGATAGTTCTAAGGCATGATAGGTATGCCGGGATGTGTCAGGTGCCAAGGTGTGGTGTGAATGCATGCTAGGGAGTGTGAGGGCCAAGTGCTAGGGAAACACAAGGGAGCACTCATTTCTAATGCATGGAAATGAAGTGTTAGTGAGTTTTAGGTGTGCTAAGGAGGGAGTGAAAAGATATGCTATCCAATGCCAAGGCATCACAAGGGAGAACTAAGTCAAAATGCTTAGAAATGAATGAATAAGAGTGTATGCCAAGGAGTGCTAGTGAATTCCAGGTGTCCCAAGGACGAAGTGTGTTAGGAGAAGTTCAGAATAGGACTTGTAGGAGGCAAGCCTATGGTTGTGATAAGGCATGTACAATGTAGTTTCAGACAAAGGGAAAATTTGGGTTGGGCATAACATTGTTTTGTAAATTAATTGGTTGGGTTCCCAAGTCACAAAAAAAGTAAATATATATATGAGGGCATGATATCTAGGGAGTGCCAAGGTGTTCCACGAAATGCCAGGAAGTACTAACACATGCTAGACAATTCCAAGAGATTTTAGGCATGCTAAGACATGCTAAGTGCTAAGGCATGCCAAGAAGTTCCAGGTGCCAGGGTGTGGCGCCAACACATGCTAGGGAGTGTTAGGCCCAAGCTCTAGGGAAAAACAAGAGTGAAAGGAAGTGTCAGTGAGTTCCAGGTGTGTTGAGGGAGTGACAAGATATTATTTGCAATGCTAAGGCATGCTAGATGCTAGGGAAATGATATGCCAAGATGTGGCAAGTGCTAGGGTTTGCCAATGCATGTCAAGGAGTGTTAGGGAGTGACACAAGGGAGTGTTAGTTTGAAATGCATGGAAATGAATGAATAAGAGTGTGTGATAGGGAGTGTCAGTGAGTTCTAGGTGTGTTAAGGAGTGAGTGGCAAGGTATGCTAGGTAGTGCCAAGGAATGCTAGAGTGCCAGGGCGACATGCAAATATGTGCCAGGAAGTGTTAGGGAGTGCCATGGAAATACAAGGGAGAACAAGCCCAAAGTGAATGGAAATGAGTGTATAAGAGTGTGTGATAGGGAGTGTCAGTGAGTTTTATGTGTGTTAAGGAGGGAGTAACAAGGTTATATGCTAGGCAGTGACAAGGCATGCTAGATTTCCAGGGCATGTCAGGGAGTGCTAAATCATGCCAAGGAATGTAGGGGGTGCTAACACGTGCCACATAGTGCCAAGGGATTGTTAGATGTGCAAGGTGCTATGACATGTCAAGATGTAAACTATGTTGCTCAGTTATTTTATGGCCACAGTTGGACGTGAGCCTTGACATTGTATCTTGTTAAGTTGGATAAGTTGAAATTATACATGAGTAGCCTAAGATGAGTTATAGTCAGTTCTTAGGTGAACAAGGCATAGTCTAGTTGTAGTAACTATAACCTGGTCAGGTTGTTATAGTTGAGGCAAGACTTGGTTGGGTTCCCTAGTCCCAAAAAAAGTAAGGGTAGTTGTGAGGGCATTATAGCTAAGGAGTGTGAGGGTGTGCCAAGGAATGAAAAGGCATGCTAACACATGTTGAACATTTCCAATGCATGTTGAGGAATGTTAGGGAGTGTTAGGGCATCACAAGGGAGAAATAGGTCAAAATACATTGAAATGAACAAATAAGTGTGTGTGTCAAGGAGTGTCAATGAATTCCAAGTGTCTCAAGGACAAAGTGTGTTAGGAGAAGGTTAGAATAGGAATTGTAGGAGGCAAGCCTATGGTTACAATTATAAGGGTTGGTCAAAGCAATTTCAGGAAAAGGGAGACTTTGGGTTGGGCACAACACTGTTTTGCCAATGACTTGGTTGGATTCCCAAGTCACAAAAATAGTAAAGCTATCTATGAGGGCATGACAATTAGGGACTACCAAGGTGTGCTGGGCAATGCCAAGAAGTACTAATACATGATAGACAATTCCAAGGCATGTTAGGCATGCTAAGACAAGCCAAATACTAAGGCACGCCAAGATGTGCTATGTGCCAGGGTGTGGTGTGAATGCATGTTAGGGAGTGCTAGCACCAAGTGACAAGGAAACACAAGGGAACACTAGTTTCAAATGCATGGAAATGAAGTTTCATCGAGTTCCAGGTGTGATAAGGAGGCAGTGACAAGGTATATTATGCAGTGCCAAGGCATGCTAGAGTGCTTGGGAACCATACCAAGATGTGCCAAGTGCCAAGGTGTGCTAATGCGTGCCAAGGAGTGTTAGGGAGTGATAGGGAAACATAAGGGAGCACTAGGTCAAAATGTATGGAAATGAATGAATAAGAGTGTGTGACAAGGAGTGTCAGTGAGTTCCAAGTGTGCTAAGAAGAGAGTGACATGGTATGCTAGGTTGCGCTAAGTCATGCCAGATTACTAGGGAGACATGCAGCCAAGATGTGCCAGGTGCCAGGGTGTGTCAACATGTGCTAGGAAGTGTTAGGGAGTGCCAGGGAAACACAAGGGAGCACTAGGTAAAATAAATGCATGCAAATGAACAAATAAGAGTTTGTGACATGAAGTGTTAGTGAGATATATGTGTACTAAGGGAGTAACAAGGTATGGTAGGCAGTGTTAAGGCATGCTAGAGGCTAGGGAAAAATGCCAAGATATGTTAGGTGCTAGGGTGTGAAAATGCATGCTAGGGAGTGTTATGGGGTGCCAATGGATGCTAGGGAGTGTTATGGGGTGCCAATGCATGTCAGGGAGTTTTATGGAGTGCCAAGGAAACAAAGGGATTACTAGTTTCAAATACATGGAAATGAATGAATAAGAGTGTGTGACAAGGAGTGTTGGTGAGTTCTAGGTGTGGTAAGGAGGGAGTGACAAGATATGTTAGGTAGTGTCAAGGAATGCTAGAGTGTTAGGGCAACATGCCAAGATGTGCCAGGTGCCAGGGTGTGCCAATGCATGCCAGAGAATGTTAGGGAGTGCCATAGAAACACAAGGGAGAACTAATTCAAAATGCATGGAAATGAAGAGATAAGAGTGTGTGATAGGGAGTGTCAACGAGTTCCAAGTGTTCCAAGGAGGGAGTGACAAGGTTATATGCTAGGAAGTGCCAAGGCATGCTAGAGTTCCAGGGCATGTCAGGGAGTGCTAGGGTGTGCTAGGGAGTGCAAAGCATGCCAAGAAATGTAGGGGATGCTAACACGCGCCACATAGGGTTAATGGATTGTTAGACGTGCCAGGTGCTATGGAGTGTCAAGATGTGAACTATGTTGCTCAATTGTTTTATGGCCATGGTTGGATGTGAGCCTTGACTTGGTAACTTGTTAAGTGGGATGAGTTGAGATTGGTAATGAGTAACCTAAGATGTGTTATAGGCAATTCTTAGGTGAACAAGGCATAGTCTAATTGTAACTATAACTTGATTAAGTTGTTATAGTCGAGGGAGGACTTGGTTGGGTTCCCAAGTCTAAAAAAAGTAAGGTTAGTTGTGAGGGAATTATAGCTAAGGAGTGCCAAGGCATGCCAAGGAATGAAAGGCGTGTTAACACATGGTAGACAAAGTCAATGCATGCTGAGGAGGGTTAGGGAGTGTTAGGGGAACACAAGGGAGAAATAGGTCAAAATGCTTGGAAATGAACGGATAAGAGTGTGTGCCAAGGAGTGTTAGTGAATTCCAGGTGTCACAAGGATGAAATGTTTTGGGAGAAGTTTAGAATAGGACTTGCAGGAGACAAGCCTATTGTTGTGATAAGGCAGCAATTTCAAAGAAAGGGAGACTTTGGGTTGGGAAAAATATTTTTCTAATGAATTGGTTGGGTTCCCAAGTCACAAAAAAAGTAAGGCCATCTATGAGGGGATGAAAACTAGGGAGTGCCAAGGTGTTCTAAGGAATGTAAGGTTCCCAAGTCGTGGAAAAATTTAATTCTAGCTATGAGGGCATGATTGCCAAGGTATGTTAGGGAATGTTAGGGCATGCTAAAATGTGCCAGATAGTACGAAGGCATGTAAAACAAGCTAATATGTGCCAAGTGTTAAGGCATGCCAATATGTGCAAGGGCATGGTAATGCATTCCAAGGATGGTTAAGGAAACAAAAGGGAGGAACACATTAAACTACAAGGAAATGAACACATAATAGGGTTAATAAGTCACCAATTTACCTTTTCGATGAGAGGCATGCTAGGCACACGACCACTAGGTGATAATAGGTGCCAAGTGCCAAATGTTAGTGCACTCTAAGTGCCAAATATTCCTCCGTTGCTTCTCATCTACTTTCCAATAATTGATCTCGAATAACTTTAATATTAAACCATGCCAAAGCATACCAACTCATCTCAACGCATGCCAAACATGTTAAGACTTTCCAAGTGCCAACACGTGCCAAGTGCCAATGTGTGTTAGGGAGTGTGATGCATTATATGAAGTGGCAGAGCATGTCGAAGAGTTCTAAGGTGTGCTAGAGAGTGCCAATGCATGCTGAGGAGTGTTAGGGAGTACTAGGATAACACAAGGGAGCACTGGGTCAAAATGCATGGGAGTGAATGAATATGAGTGTGTGTCAGGGAGTGTTAATGAGTTTTAGCTGTCATGCCAAGGAGGGAGTGACAAGGTATGTTAAGCATGGGTAAGGCATCCCAGGGAATATTATGGCATGTCAAGAAGTGCTAGAGTGTGCTAGGTAGTTTCGGGGTGTACTAACATGTGCCAAATAGTGCCAAGGCATGCCAAGAAATGCTAGGTGCTAAGACATGATAGGATGTGTAGGGTGCTAGAGTATGCAAATATGCATCAAAAAGTTTCAAGGAAATGAACACATAAGAGGGTTAATGAGTTGGGACTTTATATTTTTCAAAATGGGAATGTTAGGAACACTAATACATTCCAAGTGCCAATGTGTACCAAGTGTTAATGTATGTCAATGCAATATTATGCCAAGGTGTTCCAGGGCATGCTAGGGACTACAGGGCATGCCAACACATTCTAGGATAATGCTATGCTATGCTAGGGCATGCAAACACATGCTAGGGGAGTGCTATGCTATGCTAGGGCATGCCAACATGTGCTCGGGCATCCTACTCATGGCAAGATGTTCTAGGTATAAAGATGTTCCGGGTAAAAAGATGTTCCAAAACATGCAAGGTGCCAAGGAATGTTAGTGTGTTCCAAAACATGTTAGGTAGTGCCATGAGTGTTGAGGAGTGTGCAGACAACCCTGTGACTCTATTATGACTTTGCGCTCCTTGCCCACAAATCGCAGAGTCTTTACAATGGACTTGGTCAAAATTTGGGCTTTAAGCCCCAAAGCATGCCTTGGGGGGGATTCCACGCCCATCATTAGGTCTCTCTTATTAACATAATTGACAGAGCTTGATTATGTATTAAGTAATATAGTTCCTACACACACTAGTGGAACTTGATCTAAAAGGAATTTGCTAGATAATAGACCTAATAGAGATGAATCATGTGTTGACTAATATGAAAACTATATTCTTATGATTTGAGGGAAATGACACACACTAATTATTTCTTAACAAATTGTATGAATCTAACCACTATGGCCTTGGACACATAATTAAAAGGACTCCAGAACATTAGTCTTAAATCGTTATATTTTGACAAAAATATAGTAATAGGTACATAGCATCATCAAAAACTCATTGGAATGATCAATGATGATGAACATTTTTTGACCGTCACCAAAACTAACCAAAAAGAGCATTGGTGAGGGTCAATAAAACATTGTCACTAGAAGTGTCACCAAAGAGAGAATTAGTGATGGGCCTTTAACAACCCTCACCAAAAGTGTCACCAAAGAGAGAATAAGTGACGAGCCTTTAACGACCCTTACCAAAAGTGTCAATGAAAATGGCTATGGTGACAAACCTTAAAGGACCATCACTATATACACTTACAACAACGCTTTTTTAAGGACCGTCACCATATGTGACATAGGTGACAGACCTTAAAGGTTCGTCACAGGCATGACCCTCATTGATGACCTTTTTATTATAGTGAAGATAGATTTTTCCTCTTTGAAATCAAATGATAGACTGACATCCCACACGTTCTGTGAATGATTGGAAGTGGAAACATCCCGAGATGGATTTTCACAAGAGGAATCAGAAATAGTAGAATCACAAAATATGTCAGGATAAAGCAGACTAGGTGCCGACAGAAGGAGGTCATCCTTCAACATAGATTCTTGTTCAGATTTAGACACATACTCATAAAAAATGATAGCGCAGGTTGACTGTTCAACACCAATTCCGTCCACAACTTGATCCTCGTGAACATCACATGTGGACTCCAGAACGGATGAACACAACACACCAAAATCCGGAGGATCAAAGGAACCAGTGGACGGAGGCTGAGTGGATGAGACCACGTGACAACCATCAGGATTGTAGTCCAAATATGCATAGAAATCCAGAGCAGGTGGGGTAGGAGGAGATGGTGATAGTTCAACAGGTGGGGTAGGAGGAGATGGTGATAGTTCAATAGGTGGGGTAGGAGGAGATGGTGATAGTTCAACAGGTGGGTTCACAACTTCTTGCACCTCATCTTGCAGAGCTAGAGTTGTTTGATGAGAAGGGGATGAAGGATCACTTGGGACAACAACCTTGTCCATCTCATATTTAGAAGCTCTAACACCGGGTTATGTTGGGAGAGGTTCAAAAAATTCTAACTCATGTGGATTCTCAGAAATGTGAATAAGATATTGAAATCTTCCTTCCAAACATTTCTAGTCAAATTCATCTTCTGGAAATTCAAAGAAGTGATGAAGAAAACGATCATAAAAGTGCTCAAGTGATTCATGAGGTGCTTTTTGCAATTTTAAAATTTTTGTGATGAAGTGATTTACAACTATAAAGAATGAAATCACAACATAATTATCTGAACATGTCCTCGAAAGAGTGTATAGAGGCTACGAGCAATGTGTGACACCATTTCTTGACGAGCCCTTCGAACGTGAAAGTGAACCACCCACATGCGATTTCATTTGAGGGGACATCATTCCTATCACGGAACCCCAAAAAGGAAATTATGTGAATTAATAGAGGTGTTCTGTTCTGGCCATCAAATTTGTATCTGGACAAGACATCTATAACATCCACCGATACATCGAAATCAACAGCGTGAGAAAAACATGTCAGGGTTGTGATTATAATATAAGTCATGAATGATGTGCAAAAATTCAAAATAGACTTCAAGGGCTCAACTTGTCATTTGGCCCTCCTAGTGCTAGAAATGTTGATGGTGCTGGACTGATTTGAAATGATCATAAACTAAATACTGATGTAGAATTGATTAACCATTATTTATTTGAATGATAACTGAAAGCACGGAAATCGAGGTAAACTGCTTGAGTAGAACACTTTACGACAGTTGATTAAACATAAAATAGATGAATAAAAAAAGTGAAAACAGGAAAAGCATAGCGATACCAGACAACAAATCGATGACGAAGTTCATCCCTGATGGACTATGTCTCTGGGTCCACTTTTAAGATGGACGACTGTTTTTATTATGAATGAGAAGAAGGTGTTGATTACACAGAGAAACGACTAGAATGAATGTGCACACGGACACTTCTAATCACTATCATCAGATAGCCCTATGAGCCAACTTTCCAACACTTCTTATGGTTTCCAAAACTGACCTCGGATGCTCCCGAAACACTGAAAACAAAATTGCCTATGTCCTCCAGAACCTACATACAAAAACCCAAAACCACTCTCCTTTCCTTCATGAACAAAAACTGCCTCTTATAGCCCTGCAAATACACTGAAACCTCCCTGACTACATTTGAGGTGAATGAGCTGACTTTAAGGGTTGATGTGCCCTTGGTCTTGTAGTTCCATGACACCTAGGGCTAGCACCATGGTGGTCGAATTAGTTGTTGTAACCAAAAACACTTAACAAAACCCAAAAATACATTGGGATAACCCTGAAACTATTTGCGGTCAGCATTAACCAGGCAGGGTTGGACAGCTCATGTGAGCAGTGGACAAAGCCCGCGGTCAGCACGCCGATGGTTTCGCTATTTTGTTTACAGATGGTTGGAGGTGAGTTGCACTGTTCACATGTCATACGGTTCCCACTGGCGATTAATGTAACTCCGACTGTAAACAATGCAGAGTCAATCCTTGATGGTTTATCCCTTCCGCTCATGTGGACACGACTAGGTTCCGATGCGGCTAACTCCGCGGTTTATACATACACACACACACACACAGACACACACACACACACATATATATATATAATGTTTTTTTGTATTAAATTAGTCCGAGGGTTATCAAACATAGGTTTTAATGCATTTGTAATGTATTTTTAATACATAGGTTAGGCTTAACGGGTTAGATTAGGATTTGATACATGTTTTAGAGCTTAGGTTATGGTGTTTAGCATAGGTTTAGACTTTAGGATTAATGCGTTAGGGTTTTAGGTCTTAGATTTAGGATTAGGTTTTAGGTCTAGGACTTAAAAAAAAACTCTTTTACAATCATTTGTCACAGTGTGACATAAATGATATGCCTATTGTCAACAAATGACGAAATTTATCTTTTGCCACAACGACAACCCTGATGACATATCAAACCTCTGTGATGGACGACACAACCATGTCGACACCAATCCTGCAAAGACGAACGACAAAACAGATTTCGTCGACCAATCCGAGTGGAACTATCGATGAACACAAGTCGACAACCAGGTGCTAAACCATCTCCGCTGAATGCCATGAAAAGCTATTACTTGAACAACCTGATCATAACCAACACTATCGAAACTGAATGACACCCATGAACTGCATGCTGATGATGACACTTGAACACCTGTATAATTGAATCGACAGATCCTCCTGGATCATTCCTCTCCACTTGAAAGCTTTTGGATGACAAAAGTTTGACTAAACAAATAGTCGATGAGGGTAGAACTCCCTCTCTTTCCACCTTGAATTGACGATGTACCAATACATTCGATCAATCACTTGAAAGTGATGACCTTGATGATGCTGACCATGTCACTTTTCGATTCGGTGACCTGTTTCTTTCATCCACAGTATGAACAACTCACGACGATGGGAAAACAACCTGTTATCAACATGGAAATTGAATGATTTCCACGAAGTATCATGAGTTAGTGAGTCAAAAACATATTTGAAAATAGTATTTGTAGAACTTTGTTCAATACATCTGATGGGTATTAACAATCTACTTTTCGGAATAATTGAAATATTCAAAGACTCCTTTAATTTTGACTTCATATCAATTACTTGACTTGATTTACTTTCCTGTTGAATGATTACTAAGTGAACTTGCTGCACAGAACTCATCGAGCTGTAATGTAAAGACTGGTGCAACTTAGTTTGACTTTGAAAGTATCTAAGTAATTGTTGATTTACTTGAATCACTATTTCTTCGTCTATTAATTAATATCTCCATTGACTAACACTTCCACTTAATGCATTAGTTTTCAAATCATGATAAGGAAACTTTAGATCCGCTTTCGAAAATGCTTTGTCATGAAAAAATATAGACTTCCTCTCCATTTGAAAAGAGGCTTCATTACTTTTTAAAGCATGAAATGATGATGCAATACCAATGAAATGTAACACTGACTTTCTCCAATACTCACCTGCACCCCTGAAACTGAAAATAAACATACCATCTGAAACAAGTCTCTGATTAGACTCACATGTACCATTCCATGCAGTACACTGCTGCTAATGATAGTTTCTAGAATTCAATTGAATGAATGAATTGTGATTCATTTTGTCTTTAATAAGATGTTCATATGACATTAAATGTATCTCATGTTGCTTATCCTGTTTATGAATAAGATTTCTTGGAAAATAATTAACCACCTTGACCAATTGATCTATAAACTGAATCTCGCATTCCGAACAATCATCCTTATGTTGTTCCTTAATAAACATGAGTACATATTTACTTGAACTTATTAACTGCTTAACTTGATTTGTAACAATTAAATCCAAGTTTGGTTTGACTTTATGTGCCCTAAAAATAAATTGAACCCCTTCTTTCTTTAGGTGATATTTATGTTCTCTTCTGTAAAACACTACATCTCTATCATAAAGATAAGGACTTCCTAAGACAACTCCACATATGTCTACTGGGACCACATCTAACTCCACTTCATCAATGTACTTAGATGTAATTGCAAATTTTAACCGACACTGCTTTGTGACATGTATCTGAGTTGATTTATTAATCCAACCTAATGGGTATGGTCTTGGATGATTCTGTGTCTCCAATCCCAATTGATTAACTATATGTTTAGATATTAAATTTGCTTGCGATCCACTGTCAAACATTGTGTCAATCTTTGTATGCTTAGAAGTTATCCTTATGTGGAAGAGTTCAACTCTTTTATCCTCATGTGAAGGATTTATGTTTGAAGAAGATACAATAGTTTTCAAACTTGAACCAGTGTCAGAAGTTTTACCTGTCGTAACCATGGCGGTTATCCTCCTTTCATCACCTGAATCTAAACCTAGATCCTGCTGGACTGCTGTAATGGCCTTCTTTTCATCCTTCACCTTAAGGAACTTTTTGGGCTTAAGTTCTGGATGAAGTTTCCAGCACTTCGATTCATCATGACTGATTCTTCGGCAATGAGAACAAGTAGGTATTTCCTTCTGAACGATTGTTGATTTCTTTCTCTTTGAAATGTTCTTCCCCTTACTGTCACTGGAATATTTGGTTTCCATCTCTTTGGATGACACACCTCATCAAAATCATCAGGATTAAACATCAATAATGCATGCTGCAAAAATGAATGTAAACTACCGATATATTTTAACAAAGTTTCATGTGTATCCAATGAAAGACCAAGCACCAATGCTTTCTTTCTTAACTCCTGAGTAAACTCCTGAACACTTTGCCCTTTACCTTGCCCCAGATGCTGCCAATCAATAACAACTTGCTGCATGTATCCTAAAGGATAGAACTATTTCCTAAGAGCTTTCAAAAACTTAGACCATGAAGAGATGAGTTTTCCTTTATGCTTTACATCTATCTGAGTTTTAATTTCCCACCAGATTAAAGCTGTTCCCCCCATTCTAAGTGTAGCTAACTAAATTTTCGTTTTATCGCTAGAAATGTTTTGAATGCGACAATACACTTCTAACTTCTTTATCTAGTTATCTAACTTTTCACGATTCATTTTGCCATCATAAACAGGGAACTCAAAGTTAACAACAAGTTTCAAAAGAGATGTTTTCTTAGGTTTCTTTTCCATTTTAGATTCTTCACTGGAAGAAGAAGAAGAAGAAGAAGAAGAAGAAGAAGAAGAAGAAGAAGAAGAAGAAGATGATGATGGAGATGATGGAGGTGAAGGTGGTTTATCAACCTTTCCTTTACCTTTGTCCTTCTTCGATGTCTTTGAAGAAGAAGCTGCATCTCTCGCCTTCTTGTCTTCATACGATTCTCCCAACATATGTTGCATAGTTAAGAATGCCTGCTAAAACTATTCTTCACTCATCTTAGTTTCAATGTTTTCACCTGCATCAGGTCTTGACATGGTCGATTTCTGAACGACTCATCACTTTCCAATCTCTGGATTGATCTGCTCAAGGATTCCTTCTCCTCGTTGCGACTTTCACCTGGTTAACATTCAATGGCACATTCTACAAACACAACCTGCTATGATACCAAATTATATGATCTAAATTGATCATAAACTAAATACTGATGTAGAATTGATTAACCATTAATGATTTGAATGATAACTAAAAAAACAGAAATCGAGGTAAACTGCTTGAGTAGAACACTTTACAACACCTGATTAAACATAAAATCGATGCATAATAGAAGTGAAAATAGGAAAAACACAGTGATACCAGACAACAAATTGATGACAGAGTTTGTCCCTAATGAACTACGTCTTCGGGTCCGCTTTCAAGATGGGCGATCGTTTTTATTAGGAATGAGAAGAAGATGTTGATTATACAGAGAAAAGACCATACTGAATGTGCACACAGACACTTTTGATCACTTTCATCAGATATCCCTCTGAACCAGCTTTCCAATGCTTCTTATGGTTTCCAAAACCGACCCCGGATGCTCTCGAAACACTGAAAACAAAATTTCTTATGTCCTCTAGAACCTGCATACAAAAACCCAAAACCACTCTCCTTTCCTTCATGAACAAAAACTGCCTCTTATAGCCCTGTAAGTACATTTAAACCTCCCTGACTGCATTTGAGGTGAATGAGCTGACTTTAAGTGTTGATATGTCGTTGGTCTTGTAGTTCCATGACACTTAGGGCTAGCACCATGGTGGTCGAATTAGTTGTTGTAACAAAAAAAACTTAACAAAACCCAACAATACATTGGGATAACCCTGAAACCGTTTGCGGTCAGCATTAACCGGGCGGGGTTGGACAGCTCATGTGAGTGGTGGACAAAGCCCGTGGTCAGCGTGTCGGTGGTTCCGCTATTTTGTTTGCCTACGGTTGGAGGTGAGTTCAATGCTCACATGTCATATGGTTCTCGCTAGCGGTTAATCGTAACTCCGACCGTAAACAGTGCGGAGTCCCCTCGACGATTTATTCCTTCTACTCATGTGAACATGGCTAGGTTCTGATGCGGCTAACTCCATGGTTAGGGACTGTTTTATATATATTTGTAATGTTTTTTTGTATTACATTAGTCCGAGGGTTATTAAACATAGTTTTTAATGTGTTTGTAATGTATTTTTAATACATAGGTTAGGTTTAAAGGGTTGGATTAGGATTTGATACATGGTTTAGAGCTTAGGTAATGGTGTTTAGCATAGGTTTATACGTTAGGATTAATGTGTTAGGGTTTTAGGTCTTAGATGTAGGATTAGATTTTAGGTCTAAGACTTAAAAAACCCCTTTTACAATCATTTGTCACAATATGACATAAAACCATATGCCCATCATTGACAAATGACGATATTGATCTTTTGCCACAACAAAAACCCTGATGACATATCAAAACTCCGCGATGGACAACACAACCATGTTGACACCAATCCTGCAAAGATGAACGACAAAACACATGTCGTTGATCAATCGTGGCGGAATTGTCGATGAACACAAGTCAACAACTAGGCGCTAAACCATCTTCGTTGAACGCCATGAAAACCTATTACCTGAACAACCTGATCATAACCAACACTGTCAAAACTGAACAACACCCATGAACTGCATGCTGATGACGACACTGAACACCGATGACGACACTTGAACACCTGTATAATTGAATCAATGGATCCTCCTGGATCATGGACCCGCCAACATTCAAGGGATATCCTCAGTAAAAAGTCCCAACTATACCTCAGACAGTTTGGAGGAGGAGTCCCAATAATGGGTGGTAATGTAGTTCCTTGATTGCGGTAGCGTGCATAGATAAGCATGATGACTTTGGGCTGAAGCAACTGTGTGACCTTGCAACAAGTCAAGTGAGATGCATGGGGGTTGTAACACATAGAGGGGAAAATCAAGTGTACCCCTTAGAAGCCTGTAACAGTGTGCAACCTGAAAGTAACACATGAGTGGAATGAAATCACAAGATGAAATGCGAAATAGTCCACAAACCAAAAAGACTGGTTAATCCAACAACATGCATCCACCAAGATTCATACAATTTCATGCAAAGTAGTTCATAAGCAAAAGCGTAAGTTAAACAACATTATTAGGTCCCTATAATACTAGTGTATTCCCTTATTGTTATTGTCATTGTACCCCTTATTATTATTGTTGTGCCCATGTTTTCCCCATATTGTTATTATTGTGCCCCAGAGAAGCCCACTATTGTTATTGTTGTTCCCTTACATTATTATTGTTATGTCGGCTCTGATTATATTGTGACCCCTTACAATCCTATATATAGAAGGGAGCTCTTGCCATTTGTATCATCCAAGAATTGTTCATTTTATGTAATGTAAAGGATGTTCCCCCTTGAAGAGGCTACTTTTGAAGTTGTTTATCTATCTCTTTCTTCGATTTTGTGAGCTAGTTGCATAACAATTGGTATTAGAGCGTTGGATTCTAGGGTTTCGCTGCTTCAAACAGGTCATCGTGGAATTTTCGCTATAACTATTTTTATATGAAGCTTCAAATGCTGTAATTAAAATTAATTAGCTAAAATCATGGTGAACCTCGTGGCTGAATTTCAGATCTTGTTTCACTATATTTTTGGAGATATGAACTGAGGAAGTTAGGGTTTTTGCAGGCTCCCGAATTTTATCTCAAACACATCACCTTGGGAAAATCGTCATAACTTTCTCTCTGAGCATTGGATTTGAATTTCGTAAAAATTGACAAAAAGAGGATGGACTGTAGTTTGTTGGGTATCATATTTAGAGTCGAAGGTCGAAACAGTGACATGTTGCACGTCGAACAAGTTCGCTATACTAAAATAGGTTATAATTGGGGAATCACAAGAGATTGGGCATAACTCTTTCTTGGAGAATAAAATCACGATCATACCTGTGGTGTTGGAAAGAGGACTCTGAGGGATATTAGAAGCTGAAATTTTAGAACTTGGAGATATGAAATTACAGAGTTACAAGCATTTCAAGATCGATCTCATACAAAGTGAAAAAAAGAAAGAAAAAAAATTGTGTAGTTTTTTTTTAAATGTTGCATAAGTTTTGTTTGAGAAAGTAGTTTGGAGTGATTCAGATGGAGTTGTGAAGCATAATTATCATTCATTGATGACTTGAAGAAAGAAAATGGAAACACCTAGTAAGCAACCTGAAATCTCTACTATGACACATGAAGAAGAGGAAGAAATGCAACATGATATATCAAAATTACGAGACCAAGTGCAACAAATTTCGCTCTCACAAAAAGTAACTAAACCTAAGATGGATGCTTTAAAGAATGGAATGGAAGCTAAAATGGATGGCATGGAAGCTAACATGGATGTTATAGAAGCAAAACTTAAAGGCAACATGGAAGGTTTGAAGATAGATTTGACAAAGCTGCTACAAGAATGTTAGGTTGTGTTATATTCTTTACACGTAGTTAACAAGGGGTTTGAGGTGTACCCATAACCCCACTTTATGGGGTCCAGGGCAGTGCCCCGGAAAATTTTGGTTTTGGACCCTATGTTAGGTTGGGCAAACCCACCTATGGTTTTATGCATGATTTTCGCACATGTTTTTTGGATGTGATGGTTTTCGGTCCATGGTATTGGACGTGATGGTTTTCTGTCCATGGTATTGGATGCTTCGGCATGTATAAATATGTATTATAGCATTGAAAGGAACATAATGAAAAATCAAGCTGGTAGTCCCAGTTTTGGGATCTAGGGGAAAATCTCTGTGTATATGTGTTATGCTCTCGCTTTGTTTATTTTCTGTGTTTTATAATTCGTATGCAGGTAATAACTGTACAGGGTTAAAACCTACATTTGGTATCAGAGCAGATTTGGCTTCAAGGGGATGCCTTTGTCGCTGAGGGGTTTCGCTCGGGCCTGTGGTAGACCCTGTTCAGTGGGAGATCTGCGAGATCGATTCTGGTGGTGAAAGAAGATGGCGAGCAGTGGAAAGATAGAAATCGAGAAATTTAATGGTCAAAGTTTTGAGTTGTGGAAACTCAAGATAGAGGATTTGTTGGTGGATAAAGATCAGTGGATCGTGGTAGATCCGGGTACTAAACCAACGGGAGTGTCCGATGAAGAATGGAAGAAGTTGGATCGGAAGGCAAAGGGCACAATACGATTGTGTGTCTCAGATTCAGTATCGCTGAATGTATCAGGGGAAGCTACAACAAAGGCTTTGTGGGACAAGTTAGGGACTTTGTACCAATCTAAGTCTCTGGTGAATAAACTGTTCCTGCAAAAAAAGCTGTATAACCTGAGGATGAAAGATGGAGACTCGATGACAGAGCATTTGAACACATTTAATACTGTGGTAAGTCAGTTAGCATTTGTTGATATTAAAATTTCAGATGAAGATAAGCACATCAGTTTGTTGTGTTCTCTACCAGATTCGTGGGATAGTCTGGTTATTGCAATAGGTAGCAATGCAACTGCCTTGCAGTTTGATGAAATAGTCTCAGCCTTGTTGACGGAGGAGATGAGATGGAAAAATATGGAGAGCCAAAATGGTGATGCCTTGTCTGTACGAGGATAGTCCCAGAACAGAAACAAAAATAAGTCATCGAGTGGGAGATCTAAATCTAGAGGGAGATCTAAATCTTCAGGAAAACCTGTAAAGGTGGTGTGCTGGAAATGCGGAAAGGAAGGCCACTTCAAAAGGGTCTGTAAATCTAAAGCTCCTGACAAAGGAAAGGGATCTGATGAGGCTCCTTCTGTAGAGGCAAAGACCACCTTAGATGAAGGTGGGGATGTGTACTTGGCTTCTTCAAGTACACATGTAGATCATGAGGCATGGTTGATTGACTCAGGTGCATCCTTTCACTTCACTCCCCACAGAGAGTAGTTCTGCGAGTATGAGAAATACGATGGTGGTGATGTCTTCTTAGGGGATGATAGGAAGTCTAGAATCGTTGGTTGTGGAAAAGTAAAGTTGAAATTGCAAGGTGGAAGAGTTAGAAAACTTCCAGGTGTTCTGCATATTCCTGCATTGGCCAGAATCTGATTTCTGTAAGCAAGTTGGATGATGTAGGTGTAAAAACAGTGTTCGAGAAGGATACCTGCAAGATGGTTCGGGGAGCAATGGTATTGATGCAGGGAGTTCGGATTGGAACTCTGTACAAGCTCTAAGGTAGCACTGTTATTGATGGGTGCAATAGTTCTGTGGTTCTTGAAAGTGGAGCAGAAGATCTAGAGGTCTCTGGAGAGAAGACCATGCTGTGGCATCAAAGGCTTGGACATATTGGAGAGAAGGGCCTTCGAATACTTCATGGTAAAATATGGTAGAAGGTATAAGTAATATCTCTCTAGATTTTGATTTCTATGAAAATTGTGTATATGGGAAGCAGAATCGGGTGAGTTTCCCCTCTGGTAGTAAAAGGGTGAAACGAATATTAGAACTTGTGCACAGTGATGTGTTTGGACCTGTGAAGGTTCCATCACTAGGTAAGTCTGTGTACTATGTATCATTTATAGATGACTTCTCAAGGAATACATGGATATATTTCCTTAAGAAGAAATCTGAAGCCTTTGACAGGTTTAAAGAATTTAAGGCTCTCGTGGAAAATCAGACAGAGAAGAAGATAAAGGTGCTGAGGACAGATAATGGTGGAGAGTTTTGTAGCAAGGAATTTGAAGAATTCTATAAGAAGTGTGGTATAGCACGACAGAAGACTACTCCATATACACCTCAACAAAATGGAGTTGCAGAAAGAATGAATAAGATGTTGATGGAAAGGGCAAGAAGTATGCTCAGTGGTGCCGGGTTAGGATAAGAATTCTGGGCAGAGGCGGTGGATACTGCATGTTACCTGGTCAACAGGTCACCTTCATCAGCGTTGGAGGATAAGACTCCACAAGAGGTATGGACTGGTAAGAAACCTCTCTTTCACATCTGAGGGTATTTGGATGTGATGCATATGTACATGTTCCAAAGGAGAAACGAACCAAGTTGGCAAGTAAATCTGAAAAGTGCATCTTTATTGGGTATAAGAATGGTTTAAAAGGTTATAAGCTTTGAAACCTAGTCACACGAAAGGTTGTGTACAATCAAGATGTGGTGTTCAGCGAGGTAAAAGATGTTATTAAACATGAAGTCCAACCAAAGGAACCTGAGAAGATAGAGTTTGAGCTAAAGGAGGAAGAATCAGACTCTACAATGGAGGAGGAATCAAAAGATGAAGAGCCACAAACTCCGACTGTGAGAAGATCAGTTCGAGAAAGAAGGCAGCCAGAAAGGTATAGTCCATCTGCTTTCTGTTCAAATTTTGCTTTGTCTATTACTGATGATGATCACAGAACTGTGAAGGAAGCAGTGGATTCATAGGATGGAAAACTCTGGAAAGAGGCCATGGTTGTTGAAATGGCATCTTTGCACAAAAATGAGGCTTGGGATCTGGTGGAGTTGTCAGCTGGAAGGAAACCCATAGGCAACAAATGGGTGTTCAGGAAGAAGACAAATGTAGAAGGAAAGGTGGAGAAATACAAAGCTCGGTTGGTAGCAAAAGGTTATTCCTAGGTGCTGGGAATTGATTTTGGTGATATTTTTTCTCCTGTTGCCAAGGTAACTTCTATTAGATTACTTTTATCTGTTGCTGCTGCTTTTGATTTTGAGGTAGAACAGATGGATGTGAAGACAACATTTCTTCACGGGGATCTGGAAGAGGAAATATACATGAAGCAACCTGTAGGCTTTGTGGTGAAGGGTAATAAAGAATTGGTATGCAAGTTAAAGAAGTATCCGTATGGATTAAAATAGTCACCAAGGATGTGGTATCATAAATTTGATACATTTATACGGGGACTTGGCTTCACCAGAAGCAAAGCATATCACTGTGTGTATTTTAAATTAATTGGTGACCGTGTTATTTATCTGGTCTTGTATGTGGATGATATGTTGCTAGTTGGAAATGACAAAGAAATTATCCAAAATTTGAAGACCCAATTGTCTTCCAAATTCGACATGAAAGATCTTGGTGTTGCAAACTATATTTTGGGCATGGAAATTAAAATAGATCGGGTAAAGAGGAAACTTTGGTTAAACCAGAGGAAGTATGTCGAGACAATATTGCAGAGGTTTAATATGCAGGATAGTAAACCGATGAAGGTTCCTATTCTTGTAGGTGTGAGGTTATCTACTAAAAAGTGTCCCAAGATACAAGAAGCGGAAGAGGACATGTCCCGTGTTCCATATGCAAGTGTAGTCGGTAGCCTGATGTATGCAATGGTCTGTACTAGACCAGACATTGCACATGTAGTGGGAGTATTGAGCAGGTTTATGTCAAAATCGGGAAAGGAGCATTGGACAACAATGAAGCGGGTTTTCAGGTATTTGTGTGGAACTAGTGATTATGGTTTGTGCTACCAAGGAAGACCAGGATTGGATAGAGTGTTGGATATTCGTGGCTTTGTTGATGCAGACTGGGCTGGAGATCTGGATCAGAGAAGATTTACAAGTGGGTATGTGTTTACCCTATTTGGAGGTGCAGTCAGTTGGATGAGTAAGAAACAATCTGTAGTGGCACTATCAACTACAGACGCAGAATACATGGAAACCACTCATGCAAGAAAGGAAGCAGTTTGGTTGCAGAGATTATGTTCAAGTATGGGGTTAGTACAGGAAGCTATAAGGATAACATGTGACAGCCAAAGTGCAATTTTCTTGGAAAAGAACCCTGCATATCATTCAAAGACAAAGCACATTGATGTTCAGTATCACTTTGTGATGGATATGATAGAAGGAAAAAAGGTGTTGCTGGTAAAGGTGGACACTTTGAATAACACTGCAGATGCATTGACAAAATCTGTGAGCTTTGAGAAGTTCTCTTGGTGTAGAGAGACAATGGGCGTTTCAAGGCTAGAAAAATGACTAAGCTCTCTTGCGGCCCCCTGTGGAAAGAAAACAACAAGTGGGAGAATGTTGGGTTGTGTTATATTTTTTCCACGTAGTTAACAGGGGGTTGAGGTGTACCCGTAACCCCACTTTATGGGGTCTGGGGCAGTGCCCCGGAAAATTTTGGTTTTGGACCCTATGTTAGGTTGGGTGAGCCCACCTATGGTTTTGTGCATGATTTTCGCACATGTTTTTTAGATGTGATGGTTTTCGGTCCATGGTATTGCACGTGATGGTTTTCAGTCCATGGTATTGGATGCTTCGGCATGTATAAACATGTATTATAACATTGAAAGGAACATAATGAAAAATCAAGCTGGTAGTCTGTTGGGCGAAACTATGTTCGTTTAATTCCGTTGTAGTACTTACCCAACTATTTAATTTATCAATCCGAGGTCCGTAGACTTACGAGACACATGCACTATATATGCAGGACTGAAGTGGAACTAATCTAATCTAATCTAAATTACTGAAATCAAATTAAAGCATTGAAACACTAACTAGGAAATCAGGAAATTGCATAAAGGAAAATAAATACAACATGTGAAGAAGTGAATGGCAAACAACAGATACGAGCTCATAACAATAAAACTATGTCAAATTATATTACAATAACTAAATTACAAATCAAGAAAGAGTTAAAGTTAATCTCCATTCTCTATTATTCATTATTCATTCCAATGAAGAGAGAGCACTCTCTTATATACATGAAGAAGATAACCTTTCCATAATTACATATCAAATATTCTCTCAAGCACTCTCAACTAGTTTCCCATTATTACAAGATATCATCGCACAAATCTCTCAACCATGATCCCACAAATCTCTCATATCTTGGATAAGATATGTCTTCATGATTTTCTCCTTAGGATAAGATATGCTTCCATGATTTTCTCCTTAGGATAGGATATGCCTCCATGATTTTCTCGATACGCCTCCATGATTTTCTCGATATGCCTCCATGATTTTCTCCGTAGAAAAAGGCTTGCATAATTATCTCCTTGATATGGTGGAGGAGATATTAATTCTTCACATATTTCCTACATCACAAAACTCACATATTCTTGAGATATATATAAAAATATGTACATTTTCTAATAATTAATCATAAATTCACTTATAATACAAAAATGAATAAAATGGAAAATAAGAAGGTGAAACCCAAGTGTATGTAGGAAAGTGATATGATAACAGGTTAATGGGATGATGAAATGTAAGGAAAAAGGTGGATGAAAATATGACATTTCTGAGTCCCAACATAGTCCCGGTTTTGGGATCCAGGGGAAAATCTCTGTGTATATGTGTTTTATGTGTTATGCTCTCGCTTTGTTTATTTTCTGTGTTTTAGAATTTGTATGCAGGTAATTATTGTATAGGGTTAAACCCTACAAAGAAATGCTTACTAATGGCGAAAGGGTAGTAAATGAAACTCATGATGAGAACAAGACAAATTTTTGTCATGATTTCATAGACTATAACATTGGATTGAAGTCCCACCATGTTCCAAAGATCGATATGAGGAAGTTTGATGGCAAGGATCCCGTAACCCGGATACTACAGATGGAGCAATATTTCGATCTCCAAAATGTGTAAAGCACACAAAAGGTACGGATTAAAACTTTATATTGGAACCCAATCAATTTGTATGATATCAATGGCCTTGTTCTCGTAAAAAAATTGTCACTTGGGCAATTTTTATGGAATAAATGATAGCATATTATGAGGATAGAAAAATAAACATTTTTTTAGCCAATTGATAAATCTCAAACAAAAGGCTTCAATGGTGGAGTACATTAAGGACTTCCAAAAATTGAATATGAGGGTAAAAGATGTTCCAGAGGAGCATAGGATTGATGTGTTAGGATAACATCCAACATGAGGTTCGCCTTTGGGAACCTAATTTATTAGAGAAGGCATTCAAGTTGGCAAGAAAAATTAAAAGAAAAATTATGGCAACAAGGAAGCCTACCATTCACAACTATAAAGATGGAAGTGTTGTTGCCCCTAGCCTTCCACAACCTAAAGGTTGACACCACAACAATTGGAAGAAAAAAGAGCAAAATGAATTTGTTACAATTGTGATAGAAAATACACTAAAGGTCATAAGTGTGCCGAGAAGAAATTATTTTACATAATTGTGAATATGAGGAAGAAAAGGAACAAGAAACATCAAAAGAAGAGGATGCACACAAGGAACAAACCCTAGAGAAAAAAGAAATGAATCCGACGATATCTTGTAATGCACTAGCCGAAATTACCACTCCTAAAACTATCAATATAGGACATATCAAGAAGAAAAAGGCAATAGTGTTGATTGATTTATGCAGTACCCATAATTTTATTCATTGTAAGATAGCCAAGGAATTGAATTGCTTCCTATATCCAACACCCAAGTGTCAAGTGATGGTTACAATTGGAGGAACCATAAATTGCTCTTGAAACTGCCATAATATCAAGCTATCCATGGGAGAATATGCGTTGAATAGTCCAATGCTTTCCGTTCCAATGTGTGGTGCTAATGTTGTACTAGGAGTCCAATGGCTACAATCTTTGGATACAATAGCTTTTAATTTTCAAGAAATTATTATTATTATTATTATTATTATTTATTTTTTTTATTATTTATTTTTTAATTTTTAAATTTAATTTTAATTTTTTTATATTTAATTAATTAATTTTATTTTATTTTTTATTTTTTTATTTTTATTTTTATTTTTATTTTTTTTCGGAAGGAAAGGAAGTTGAATTAAGGGGTATCAGAGGGAAACCAGGAAAGATAATAACCTCTAATGGCATGACAAAGCTTCTAAATAAAGAACAACGAGGCATAATTACACAATTATGTTAACTGGAGGTTCCCACATTGGAATCATCTATTTCTCGAGATATCCAAAAAGTCTTGGACAATCATTCCAAGGTATTTGAGACTCCCAAAGGCATCCCACCTATTCATGATCATGATCATGCTATTCATTTGATTCCAGGAAGTGTTTCTCCAAACATCAGGCCTTATAGATATCCCTATGCCCAAAAGAGTGAAATTAAACGTATGGTTGCAAAAATGCTAGAGGCTGATATAATTCAACCTAGTCAAAGTTCCTTCTCTGCTCCTGTAGTATTGGTGCACAAGAAGGATGGATCATGGTGCACGTGTCCGGATTATAGGGAGCTCAACAAGCTCACTATTAAAGATAAATTTCCCATCCCTGTCATTGATGAATTATTGGATGAATTGCATGGAGCAATTTACTTCACCAAGTTGGACCTTCGTTCATGATATCATCAAATTAGAATCAAGACTACAGACATTCCGAAAACATCATTTAGAACTCATGAGGGTCATTATGAATTTTGGTCATGCCTTTTGGCCTTACCAATGCACCTTCTACATTTCAAGGTTTGATGAATTCCATTTTCAAACCCTTCCTTAGAGAATTTGTGTTAGTATTTTTTGATGATATACTAATCTACATCAAGTCTTGGAAGAATCATGTTCATCAGGTTGAGCGAGTGCTCAAACTATTGGAGGAGAAACAATTATATGCAAAAACCGCCAAATGTTTCTTTGGAGTACAAGAGGTGGAATATTTGGGTCATATTTTATTCATGAAGGTGTCAAGGTAGACCCTAGCAAAATTAAAGCCATTAAGGAATGGAAAATCCCCACATCCATAAAGCATATGTGATGATTTCTCAGGTTGACAAGATATTATAGCAATTTTGTTAAGAATTATGGGAGAATAGCAGCACCTCTAACAACATTACTAAAGAAAGATGCATTTTCTTGGACTCCAGAAGCAACGAAGGCCTTTGAACATCTTAAAGAGGAAATGTTCCAAGCACCATCTTAGCTACGCTAAACTTCACAAAAACCTTTATTGTGGAATGTGATGCCTCAAAAAATGGATTTGGTGTTGTTTTAATGCAAGAAGAAAGACCCATTGCTTTCGAAAGTCGTCCAATCAAAGGAAAATATTTACACAAAGCTATTTATGAGAAGGAAATGTTGGAAATACTACATGCACTTAAGAAATGGTGACCTTACCTGATGAGAATACACTTCAAGGTAAAAACATATCATGATAGTCTTAAATAATTTTGAGAACAAATATTATCTTCAGATGAGAAGCAAAAATGGGTCACAAAGATATTGGGTTATGACTTTGAAATCATCAACAAAAAAGGGAAGAAAAATGTTGTTGCATATTCACTCTCAAGAAAGGATGAGGATGTGGAAGCATTTCTTTGTGCCATTTCTATTATCCAACCAGATTGGATAAACAAAGCAAGGGATGAATGGAAGAATGATGAAGAAGTGTGGGCACTCATTCAAAATTTGCAGCAAGATCCCAATAGATCTCATACATTTAGTTGGAAAAATGATTCATTATGGTACAAAGATTGCTTATACCTCTGTAAGAATTCCCAACTCAAACAAAAGATTCTTTTGGAATTGCACACCTCACCCTTAGGAGGGCATCCAAGATTTTTAAAAACTTACAACAAGGTTAAGAAGGAATTTTTCTGGGAGGGCCTTAAATCGGATATTCAAAAGTTTGTGGCAGAATGTTTGGTTTGCCAACAAAATCAAGTTGAGACAATTAAGACCCTAGGTCTGTTACAACCTTTATCCATTCCAAGTCAACATTGGGAGGAGGTTTCAATGGATTTTATCACAGGTTTACCCAAGTCCAAAGGAAAGAGTGTTGTCATGGTGGTAGTTGATAGACTTACCAAGTATGCACACTTTTGTGCATTATCTCATCCATTTAAAGCCAGTACAATTGCTACTGCATTTATGGAAACAATTAAAAAGATACACGGAAACTCAAATATTATTGTAAGCGACAAAGATCCTATTTTCACTGGAATTTTTTGGACAAAATTATTTTCTTGTTTGGGTACTCAGTTAGCTCATAGCTCATCTTATCATCCTTAATTTGATAGGAAAACTGAGATAGTGAACAAATGTTTGGAAGGATATCTTCGTTTCTTTGTATATAATAAATAGACACAACGAGTCAAATGGTTTCCTTTGGCTGAATGGTGGTATAACATTTCCTTCCATACTGCAGCAAAAATGACCCCATTTATGGCACTTTATGAATATCATCCACCGTCCATCATGTTAGCGCTTGAAATTTCACCTCAGGCTGAGAAAGGCAAACTCCAAGGCAACATCAAACCACTTAGCCTCGTAGCTATCCCTACGGGGCAGGAGAGGGCTCTCTCCGGTATATCTCGGTAAAGATCTTCAATGGGCGAGATAACCAAAAAGGGAACACTGATTTTAGGCTAGTAAACTGATAAAAAGGTTTGAATTGGGAAGTTTTAGGATTTTGGTGGAAAATCGGGGAAAGGCAATTTTGGGTGTCGGGATTGGACACAGTTTTTGCAGGGGGTTCTTTGGGGCAAGGTAGGAGACTGTATTGATGCCTTTGAATTAAGTGAATGGATAGGAATGACCGGCGAGAGGCTAAAGAGAGCAAGAAACCTTCAAGAGTTCTCTTTAGATAGATGAAAACATAAATATTAAGCAAACTTAAAAGCAGAGCATGGCAATCATGAATTCTACTTTAACACTTCATTTTCCTAATTTGCAGAAGGAAAAGTAAGGAGATGATTCACATAACAAACTTACAAGTACAAAGAGAAACACACCATCAATACATGTAACCACAGGAATCCCAAAAAGGACTGCAAAACCCGGTCTTTCTTCCTTTGCCAAAATTGCAGAGATACAATGAGTAATACAATAGAAGCTTCTCCCTCAAGAGTCCAACCCTCCAACCTCTGAAAATGATTAAGAAAATACATAATATAGGCAAGCTAACACCTTTCCTTGCCTCTAGGGGTCGAGCTCACTATCCTAGGAGCTGTTTCAACCAATTCTAAACTAAGCACTAAAATCTAGGCAGTCAAAACAACTTGCCTCTATAAGCTAGGAAACCAATTCATTCATTAAATGTTTGCTATTTCATGAATGAATCTTCTAGAGTAGGTAAATAAGTGTCATGTCAACATGAAAATACATTAATTACATCAAAGAGGGTGAACAAGTCAAAACTGGTCAAAGCTAGGCGAATTCCTGAGCTGTAGATGAATTCCTGTGAAAACTGCCCAACGGGTCGCGCCCTCTTCCTAAACGGGTCGCGCTACTTTGGAGCTGATTTTGAGGTACTTCCATGTGTCCAAATGAGACAAAAGTGGGCTTGTTGGAAAGGTCTGGATGTCTACTTTCCAACCCAAGTGGAATTTCTAAATTTGGTGGTCATTTGCCCCTCCAAATTGCAATCTCCCAAGACTGCTTCCTGTGTGTCAAAAAGGTAGCAGAAAGTCATTTTTTGCTTGTTTTTTGACTTTCTGGAGGCCCAAAACTTGGTGAAATTTCTTGGCAATGGCTGAGCAAGTGTATCTTTGCATGACAAATCCAAAAATGCTGAGTTTTCCCAAAAAGGAGTTTCCCAACGAAAAGGCCGCCCGCGACGCGCGACCCGTTGGTGGAGAAAACCTGTTTTTGGCACAAAAAATTCACAAGTGACCAAAAATGCTCAATTTTTTTTGAAATTTGTGCTGAAGTTAAGTCATTTAGTATCATGCTCCTTCAAGGAAGCCTCAGCCAAGATGTGGAGGGGATTGGACCTTTTCCTTCGTTTTAGTGCTTTGGCCAGCAAGCTCTCCAAATGAGCATTGACCTGGAGAAGCATGGCCTCTCGAGTGATCAAATCCTCCCATGGGATACCCTGCTGTTTTGACTGTTTAAATGCTACTCCAAGGGGACAAAAACACAAGGGAGATGTTAGGGAGGGGGACTTTTGAAGGGATTTAGGGAAAATACATATGAAAGGGGAATTTAGGGAAGCAATTATGAAACATATACCATCACATAATCATATTTTGTAGGGGTTTCATAGGAGGTAGGGTTTAGGGACTTTGATATTTTTGGTAAGGAGATTAGGTGAAAATGACAAGGGAGATGGTTGGGATGTGGGGAAAAAATGGGAGTGAAAGGGATGACCTTGAGAGCAGCAAAAAGAAACCCTGGATTTACTTGCACTTTGACATTTTTAAACAAAATACACATGAACTTCTCCTTTCAAATTGATGGCATTAAAACACATTTTCATGCTCATGCAAGCTTTAGCAAGCAATACAACTTGATGATTAGAGGCCCACCAGCAACCTTGAAGATATTTGGGGTCAATTTGGAGTTTACAGGCAATTTTTGTGGATGAATTCCCAACAGGTAGCGCGCACCCAACAGGTCGCGCCATTGTATTTTCTCAACTGGTAAGACCCCCCTGACAGGTCGCGCGCACCCAACAGGTCGCGCGCTTTTGTAGGAGGCTTTTGGAGGCCTTCCCGGTGTCGGAATAAGGTGCAGGATAGCTCGTTGGAAAGGTATTTGAGTCTACTTTCCAACCCATTTGGAATTGTTTAATTTTGAGTTCATTTTCCTTGTCAAAAATCAAATCTCCCAAGACTGGTAAAAAATTGCCAAATGAGGCTGCCTTAAGGAAGAGTGCTGTTGCAGTCAACTTTTGAATTCTTTCCTCAACCCCAAATTGAGCTCATGATAGCTCATTGGAAATATATTTGTGTCTAGTTATCATTTTACCCATCAAGAAAATCATTTGGCCAACCAAGCTAGGAGAAAACTTGATTTTCCCAAGGTCACTTCAGAGGTGTCTTTGATTCTCCTGAGGAAACGGTATTCTTGACATTTCTCTCAAACCATGACACCTGTGAAAAAAGGGAAGGAGGTTTTTATTATTTGGCATGCTTTGGACAAAAACCTCTCTCAGTTTCCCAAAATTCATCTTTTATTTCTCTAAAACATCTTTCGAGTGAAACTTATCCCGATGTGTGAAACAAGGAATTTTGTTGAAATGAAGCGAAATGAAGGGGATAAGGGGCTTCTAAATTCTTGGGGAAATTTTTGGAAGTAGGGAGGGATGTTAGAAAGTAGGGGAAAGTTGAATCTCAGAGATTGAGCGAGGGGAAGGGGTCCAAAAGGGCAAAACACAGGCCAAACCTAGAAAATTGCCAAGTTGTAGCAAAAAACTAGGGTTTGTGCAAAAATGAGGATTTTGGGGGATCTCAGTGATGGGAAGCATTTGATAAGGTATATGAAGGATAGGGGAAGGTGTATGAACATCAGGATACAAGTTTTTCCAATGATTTGACCGTTCAAGAGAAATTAGCTTTCAAAACCCTAGGAGAGGGAAATGACCTTGCCTAGACGCAACTGAAGCATGAACAAGATGTAAAATGACCCAATGGAACCTAATATGATGATGACAACCCTCTAAATGATGATACACTCAGCTAAATGGTGACATGGACCAACATTTGGACAACTTTAGAAGGAGTGAAAGCAAACCCTAGACCTGATGCCTAGTGACCAAATTTTGCTTGAAGACTCACTGAAATGACAAAATTTGACCTTGACACTCTGAGACCACTTTGTAAGAGCATATTTGATCACTGGAGGAAGGCTGGAAAGACTGACACTAACACATCACATCATATTTAAGAGAAAATTTTAAGGTTCAAGTAGTGGAAGATCACATAAAGCATCAACAAAAATTTCTCCAACTCTTAAAGGATAACCTCACTTTGCCGTATAACAGAATGAAACAGGCAGATCAACATCGTAGTGAAAGAAGTTTTGATGTAGGTGACTGGTTATTTCTACAGCCACAACCATACAAACTAATGTCCCTCAAGCAAGCTAAGGAAGATAATAAATTATCACCAAAGTATTATGGTCCGTACAAGGTGTTGCAAAAGATTAGTACTCTGGCATACAAATTGGAACATCCAGCATCTTCCCGACTGCACCCAGTTTTCCATGTCTCATGCTTAAAGAAGGTTATATGTGACAAGCTCCTTGTTCAAACAAAATTTCTAGAGCTTGACGAGGAAGGAAAAACCATATTGAAACCTGAAGCAGTCACAGAAACAAGAACTCGATAGCTATGAAATCGATCAATTTCAGAGTATCTCATCAAGTGGAACAACTTACCTGCTAAAGGTTCCACATGGGAGGATGATAATTTTATACAGAAGCATCCAGAACTACTCAAGCATTGAGGACAACACTTTTTTGAAAGAGGGGCATGTTAAGTCCCTATAATACTAGTGTATTCCCTTATTGTTATTGTCATTGTACCCCTTATTATTATTATTGTGTCCTTGTTGTCCCCATATTGTTATTATTGTGCCCCATAGAAGCTCACTATTGTTATTGTTGTGCCCTTACATTATTATTGTTATGTAAACTCTTATTATATTGTGATCCCTTAGACTCCTGTATATAGAAGGGAGGTCTTATCATTTGTATCATCCAAGAATTGTTCACTTTCTGTAATGTAAAGGAGGTTGCCCCCTCAAAGAGGCTACTTTTTAAGTCATTTATCTATTTCTTTCTTCTAATTTGTGAGCTGGTTGCATAACAAACATACATTGTAATGAAACTAGAATAGTCCAACTACAATAACAACATATGCATCAAAGCGTGCTGGCTCTGTTATTATTATTATAAGTGACAGTTCCATCCTTTCATACACCATTGACAACCACTAGCCGCAATAGTGGAACATTACAGTCAAGAACACCTGCTCCTCCAAAGAGGTATACTTGCTCTATGTTGTGGAGAAGCCAAGGCTCATCACAATACTCCCAAGCTTTTCCTAAGCCTAAACCTATCCAAAATCTTAGCTCCCAAAAACCTTTTCTATGAGTTATGAGGTCCTATTTATAACAAAGGGTGGAGTGACCCTTGACACCCCCCTTTGTGGCTCTTTGATTACCCTCATGACTCTTCAACTTCTTTACAAATAACTCATTACATTACATAGTGATTGTTCACATTCCATTAGTGACACTTGGAATTTCACTTACAACATATTTACAAATAATATACATTTTCCACATGTACCCATGTGAGACAAAATAGGCTAGAGACAACCTAACAAGACAAAAGACTATCACTTTGAAGTTTGGGGAAAGACAAACTCGACAACCACCACTTGATTATTCTCGGTCACTTACTGATACGAAGCTTGGTACTGTGCGATGATGTCCCCAAACTGCTTGATGATGTCTTTCTAATAGCAGACTCTTGCCTCCATAGCTTCTAGGTATATGGTATTGAAACCTTTGTCCAACTCATCCTGAAGCATGTGCAACATGGTTTTGACCATAATAGGACCACCAATGTAATTTTGTATGTTTTGTGCACTCAACTCCAAGTCATCATTGGCGGTCTCTCACCTCAACTCCTCCATGTACCTGTCGATCTCTAGCCGGATTTGGTTCTTATGCTTAACTTCGATGAGGGAACTGATTGACAAGACCTATGCGTCCTTACCATGACATCTAAACTCTTATACAACCATGCATTTGAAGCCTGTATGCTGCTGACGAACAAGGCAAGATTATCATAGTTTTGGATTAACATCTGGACCTTTTCTTTGTCTAGCTCTACCTGCTGTTTCATCATATTTGGCAAATAAAGTAGGGTCCCTTTGTACCGCATTATCCACTCTTGTGCATGGGTGATGGAAACATGTATGTCCATGAGAGTTTGGAAAAACCTTTTGCTCCACTGCTATAAGCCATGCAGATGGACAACTGCCTTATGAATGGTGATGAATCCATCATAGAGCTTCCACATGGTAGTCTCAAATGTGGATACTTAAGCAAGTATCACTTTTCTCATCTCTTCCATTACAGAACTTGTGCTCTGCTCTCTAGATTTTTTTGCCTCTTACCTGGATGGTTGCAATTTCTTTGCAGTCTATTCATTCTTGGCTAACAAGAACTTGACATTTGAGCTCATGGCTCCTACATAAGCCAAAGTGGCATCAACCATGGCAACTAGATTCTTTATGACATCTGACACTATCACTCTTTCCTTCATGAATGTAGGTGACATGTTATCATCCGAAAAATGCATTATCCGTGCCTATATAATCTTCTTCTGCAACTCGTCAAATGATAGATTGTACACATCCATCATCGGATCATCATCAAGGAGAACAACCTCTCCTTGCTCACTCGAGACTGGTTCTGACATTGGAGGTGGTGGAGACTGAGAGGTGACCTCGAGTTCTCTCGACATGAGGTTATTGTCTTGGTCCTGTGGCTCCTTGCCCCAACTCATGTTTCAACTCCATGTCTATCACTTCAATTAGTTGTTCAATCTGCTAAGAAAGCTCTTGATCCTGCATCTTCTCACCCTTTTCTTCAGATGCTGGCTGTTTTGACTCCTCAACTTGTATGGGTGTTGTTTGTTCTGTCATCATGCCTTGCCTTTCCTCTTCTTCTTGTTTATTCTTCTCTTCCCTCTCTCTCCTTCTCAGCTCCATCTCTTCCTTCAACTTCTTCTCCATTTCATACAACCTCCATTCTGCTTCCTCCAAACTTTTCTCTTCTTTCTTCCTTCACTCTGGTCTCTTTAGCCACTGCTCCCTATTTTCCTCCACTACCAAAGATGATTTCTCAGTGATAGGATTTTATTTCATCTTATAGCTTTGCTCAGCCTTCGAGTTTTCAGCAATCTTCCTCTTTGCTTTGTCCTACACCAAATTGCTGCTTATTGCTGATATTATTGTTGCTTCATGCGCTGCTGCTGCCTGTAGAGCAGCTTTCCATGCTGTGGCCAATGAAATGTCCCATGGATCCATGGATAATATACCTTCACACAATATTTCTTGCAAATACAGTGGGGATCATACATATTATAGTGTTTAGTGCCAAATTGGAACTTCACTATCTCCTTAGCTTCAGCATCTGCATCCTTCAAGTTCTTAATCTTGTACAATCCAATCTACAAAGGAAGGGTGGACCATGGTGCCTTCTTCCTCCTATGCAGTCCTGCTGATAACCCTATGGAGATGTGGTATGAGACCTATTACATGACCAACTTGTCCGTGGCATACCTTGGTAGAACATGCAGAGGCTTCTCTCCACCAAACATCCTGATGAAGGTTCCATTGGGTGAGGTATACCAATATGCAATGTTAAGTATTAACTCCATCACTTCTTTAGAAATGCAAGGTGGATCCTTCTCAAAGATAAACTTATACAATGGGATGATGAAATGGTCAGTCAACCTCGCCATAACTCCTCGGTAGCTGCAGTTGGAAAGCAACTTGCAATAAATGTTGACGACAGTCTCTTTCGGTGTCCATGTCCAACTCATGCCAGGAAACTGATGTTGGGCACAAATTGCATCAAGTAAATATGCAGACATGTAGAATATCGCTTGCTCATCCTTGGGTAGATTCTAGGCATTAGTCACATGGAATTTCAACTGAAGAGCCAACAAATCTGACTAGTTGAATGGATTTCCATCACTCACTAGCTGGTCCAACATAACCACCCAATTTTTAGGAAAGGTCTCCGTGCTCTCTTGACCATATAATTGGCATGCAAAGATGATCAAGAACTGGTAAGCCTTCCTGAGAGACTTTGTCTTGTAAACATGATTGGGTGTCATTCTGAACTTTGATGACTCTTTCACCCAATGCTTTACAATATCTATGGTGTTCACAAAGCTATGGGTGGCATAGAAAAGTGAGTCCATGCAGTTCACTAGTTGAGGTAAATGATACATTTGCTGATAGTTCTTCGCCATGAAGGTGGCAAGCTCTATCCCACTGGCACTTCTCAATGTCATAGTCTCTAGATATGTTTGTGAGACAATCCAATGGATAATGTCCGCACATGGGAAGGTGGGGTACTTGCATGAAACCTTGTATAAGCTTGACTGATGGATACTAATGTAAACCTGCCAATCCTCTAAGTCTTGCTTGAAATTCTCTACAAAGATATCCTTGATTTCCTTCCATATTAAATTCACACCCTTCTTAATGAACAACTGAGTGTCTGCATAAAATCACAAATTCACTGACACCTACTCAATTGCTTCCCCAGTGATACTCTTGATAGTATCCTTTGATGTAGCTGTCTTGGAGGCCATGTTACCTACAACTGCTAGAGAGTTTCCCAACAATTTCTATACATGGAGATAAAGAGGACACTCATGGGATGCAAATGTTAGCTTGAAATCAAAATCACTTCAAGAATAGACCAAGCAACAAACTGGGCAAATGCTGGGAGGGATTGCGCAATCTTGGCTCACAGAGGTGATATGAAAATCACTTGTGAGTGACCTCAGTTAATTAATTAATGAATAAAGGTATTACAGACTCATGTGCTGGTGTGTGTCTATGTTATTTTAGGCAACGGATCGATCAAATTGCAAAATACACAGACACTGGAAAATGGAAAAACAGTAAGAGAAACACAGTAAGCAAATGCAAGAACACAACAATTAATAAGGAGTTCACCCTATTCTTTTGGGCTACATCTCCGGTCCAGCGTTCAGTGGTGGCCTTCTTTTATTGTGTCTTTAAAGCAGAGATTTATAATGAGGAGCTCAATTTGAGTCTCCTGAAACAGATGATGTTGGTAGGGTGGTTCTTGGATTCCCCAAGCCACTAGAGTGCACAGACTCTTTTCCTTACCGAATCTTGACTTCTCTGGTCTTTAATGGGAGGAGCGCAATGTGGTGCTCAATTCCTGACAGATCCTCTCAGGGATTGCTTGAACCTCTCAAGCTTTCTGTCTACTCGATGTTGCCTAAGGTCAACTCGGCTTTCTGTCTTCTGCTTCTTGCTTTACTGTCTTTTCTGTCTCTTGGTCTCACTGTATTTTTCTTTCTCCTTCTGTGTTATGTTCTTTGTCTGTTCATGGCTTAAAGCCAATTTGTCTTCGAATGTTCGCTTCCTCTTCTGCCCTTTCGGATCACCTATTGTTGTTTGTTTGGAGTTCCCTGCCTCTGTGTCATTGCCAACATCTCACAGGGAGGTGGCCATTTATCTTCTCATGAATTGCGCCAGCTCTTCCTCGACGGTTCGATTTTTCAGTTACACTATGGAATGACTCATCCGCCAACTCAGCGGTCAAATTGGATGTCAAACTTCTCTATGCTGCGGCTTAATCCCTTGTCAAATCTGGTTCCTCCATCAGGCACAATCTTCACCGTCAGATCTGGAGTCCCCATATCCTACGATATTCGCTCATTTCGCGCGATTGACTTGCTGGACCGTTAGCGCGCGATGAGAGGCGGTTTTCTCTCTCATACGTTGGACATGCGTCGTGTGCTGAATGGAATCGCTCACTTTCAGCCAAATCTGCTTACCGCCCAAGGATGCCCCCGATATCCTGCTGGTTTTGGAGTGTGGGTCTCACCTTTCGCCTTAGCGCTTTCCCCACGGTTTCCCAGCTCCCTATGTGACCAAGCGCTCGAGGCCTTTCCTTCTCGAGGGGTTTTTCCCAACGATGCGAGCCTCCGTTTCCCGATCTGGGCTTCCCAAGTGCTAGTTTTTCCTCCTGTGCGGTCTCCATGGGCCTCGGTCAGTGCGCTTTGACACGAGGTCCTCGTCGTTCCTTGCTGGCTGCAAAATGCCACTGTCCAGAGGTCTTCTTGATTGCTATTTATTCACAAATTTGAAATATGTCCTGATACAATCATGGCACTTTGATTATTTTTCGTGGATCCAATTCGGATCACGGCCTTCCCATTGAAAAAGCTTTCGGACCATCAAAAGTTGGTTTTCAAGCATCGACTAAGTGAGGGTACAATTGTCTCATTTGTCCAATCTCTATCCACTTTGCACTACTTGGCTTTGAACCCTTGAGCCCAACTCTAAGGTACTCAACATCTCCCCTGTGCATCGTCCTCACCTTCCTGTCCAGCGCTATGTCTTCCTACAATTCATTAAGATATTCAGGTAACAGGTCATCAATAGAAGGCAATTGACTTTGCTCTTCGGGATCTTCAATTAGTGAAGGCTCAAACAATCTCAAGCAATCTGCATTCATGACTGAATAGATGTGCATGTAAGCTGGTAGATCAAGGTGAAAATCATTCTCACCAATCTTCTCAAGTATCCTAAAAAGTCCATAACTGATAGGCTTTAGCGTTTTACCTTCACCTTGCATCCTGTCCTTGTTGATGTATAGCCAGACTTGGTCACCAACTTGGAAACTATGCTCCATCCGATGCTTGTCATGCCTCGCCTTGTATTTGGCTTGGCTCTTTTCCAGCTGTTCTTGTACTGCCTAGTGGATCTCTTGGATTTGTTCAATGAACCTAGTTGCCCTGTCCACATCACTGTGTCCCTCGACTGTGGTGTTTTTACCAAATACAAAATCCAAAGGATACCTTGGTGTGAAACCAAAACAGGTCTCGAAAGGAGATCTATGTGTGGAAGAATGTTTTGCTCTATTGTAAGCATGCTGCACATAACAAAAATGTTCATCCCAAAGCTTAGGATGTTTGCTGCAATATCCCCTGAGCAACTGGATCACTGTCCTGTTGACTACTTCGGTCTGACCATCAGTTTATGGATGAAAAGTTGTGTTTTTCTTTAGTTTGGTGTCCATCAGTTCCCACAGACTTGACCAAAAATTCCCCACAAATCGGGCATCTCGATCAGATACAATGGAAGTGGGTAATCCAAAATGAACCCATACATGTTCAAAGAACAGTTTTGCAGTTTGTTCAGCTATAATCTGTTTATTATAAGGTATCAAAATACACATTTTGCTGAACCTATCCACAACAACATATAGATAATCATGACCTTTCCTAGATTTAGGTAGTCCTCCAACAAAATCCATGGAAACAATTTCCCAAAGGTGAGAAGGAACTGGTAATGGACTGTACAAGCCTAGTTTTCTATTGCTGGGCTTGCTTTTAGCACACATAGTACACCCTCTTACATATCGAGAAACATCTCATTCATTTTTGGCCAATAACAAAATCTTTACAGCTGTGCAATTGTTTTACTTACCCCAAAGTGACCTGATATTAGAAAAGTGTGTGCTTCTCGAATTATCTTTACTCTTTCAGTTTGTGGAATGCATAACTTCCCACAATGGTATAAGAGTCGGTCCTTTACATGATCGTCCAATTCTTCTACTCTTTTGCCTTGACTTAAAGTTGCATATACATCTTTAAAGTCTATCTTGAGCATATTGTTCAATGTAACTCTCATGTAACTCTCATGTAACATTGAACCTAGTTGCCCTGTCCACATCACTGTGTCCCTCGACTGTGGTGTTTTTACCAAATACAAAATCCAAAGGATACCTTGGTGTGAAACCAAAACAGGTCTCGAAAGGAGATCTATGTGTGGAAGAATGTTTTGCTCTATTGTAAGCATGCTGCACATAACAAAAATGTTCATCCCAAAGCTTAGGATGTTTGCTGCAATATCCCCTGAGCAACTGGATCACTGTCCTGTTGACTACTTCGGTCTGACCATCAGTTTATGGATGAAAAGTTGTGTTTTTCTTTAGTTTGGTGTCCATCAGTTCCCACAGACTTGACCAAAAATTCCCCACAAATCGGGCATCTCGATCAGATACAATGGAAGTGGGTAATCCAAAATGAACCCATACATGTTCAAAGAACAGTTTTGCAGTTTGTTCAGCTATAATCTGTTTATTATAAGGTATCAAAATACACATTTTGCTGAACCTATCCACAACAACATATAGATAATCATGACCTTTCCTAGATTTAGGTAGTCCTCCAACAAAATCCATGGAAACAATTTCCCAAAGGTGAGAAGGAACTGGTAATGGAGTGTACAAGCCTAGTTTTCTATTGCTGGGCTTGCTTTTAGCACACATAGTACACCCTCTTACATATCGAGAAACATCTCATTCATTTTTGGCCAATAACAAAATCTTTACAGCTGTGCAATTGTTTTACTTACCCCAAAGTGACCTGATATTAGAAAAGTGTGTGCTTCTCGAATTATCTTTACTCTTTCAGTTTGTGGAATGCATAACTTCCCACAATGGTATAAGAGTCGGTCCTTTACATGATCGTCCAATTCTTCTACTCTTTTGCCTTGACTTAAAGTTGCATATACATCTTTAAAGTCTATCTTGAGCATATTGTTCAATGTAACTCTCATGTAACTCTCATGTAACATTGAACCTAGTTGCCCTGTCCACATCACTGTGTCCCTCGACTGTGGTGTTTTTACCAAATACAAAATCCAAAGGATACCTTGGTGTGAAACCAAAACAGGTCTCGAAAGGAGATCTATGTGTGGAAGAATGTTTTGCTCTATTGTAAGCATGCTGCACATAACAAAAATGTTCATCCCAAAGCTTAGGATGTTTGCTGCAATATCCCCTGAGCAACTGGATCACTGTCCTGTTGACTACTTCGGTCTGACCATCAGTTTATGGATGAAAAGTTGTGTTTTTCTTTAGTTTGGTGTCCATCAGTTCCCACAGACTTGACCAAAAATTCCCCACAAATCGGGCATCTCGATCAGATACAATGGAAGTGGGTAATCCAAAATGAACCCATACATGTTCAAAGAACAGTTTTGCAGTTTGTTCAGCTATAATCTGTTTATTATAAGGTATCAAAATACACATTTTGCTGAACCTATCCACAACAACATATAGATAATCATGACCTTTCCTAGATTTAGGTAGTCCTCCAACAAAATCCATGGAAACAATTTCCCAAAGGTGAGAAGGAACTGGTAATGGAGTGTACAAGCCTAGTTTTCTATTGCTGGGCTTGCTTTTAGCACACATAGTACACCCTCTTACATATCGAGAAACATCTCATTCATTTTTGGCCAATAACAAAATCTTTACAGCTGTGCAATTGTTTTACTTACCCCAAAGTGACCTGATATTAGAAAAGTGTGTGCTTCTCGAATTATCTTTACTCTTTCAGTTTGTGGAATGCATAACTTCCCACAATGGTATAAGAGTCGGTCCTTTACATGATCGTCCAATTCTTCTACTCTTTTGCCTTGACTTAAAGTTGCATATACATCTTTAAAGTCTATCTTGAGCATATTGTTCAATGTAACCTTATTCCAAAACGCTGTTGTTGAAGTCCGTTCTTGACGATCCGGATGAGCTCCTCCTTCAAGTCAATTCCTGCAACCACAAACAATCAAACAATTACCAAGCACTTGCATTTCATATAATAAAACATATATCCAACATGCAGACCAAGGAACACATGAAATAACTCATTAACATAAGCTATTGAGAAAAATAAACCAGTTTGTATTAATAACGAAACAAAGAAACTCTTACAACCTGGCCTTGGTGTTGTGCAAGTTCCTCCCAGGGTCCATCAAGGGTTAGGAAATCAGGAAATTGCATAAAGGAAAATAAATACAACATGTGAAGAAGTGAATGGCAAACAACAGATACGAGCTCATAACAATAAAACTATGTCAAATTATATTACAATAACTAAATTACAAATCAAGAAAGAGTTAAAGTTAATCTCCATTCTCTATTATTCATTATTCATTCCAATGAAGAGAGAGGACTCTCTTATATACATGAAGAAGATAACCTTTCCATAATTACATATCAAATATTCTCTCAAGCACTCTCAACTAGTTTCCCATTATTACAAGATATCATCGCACAAATCTCTCAACCATGATCCCACAAATCTCTCATATCTTGGATAAGATATGTCTTCATGATTTTCTCCTTAGGATAAGATATGCTTCCATGATTTTCTCCTTAGGATAGGATATGCCTCCATGATTTTCTCGATACTCCTCCATGATTTTCTCGATATGCCTCCATGATTTTCTCCGTAGAAAAAGGCTTGCATAATTATCTCCTTGATATGGTGGAGGAGATATTAATTATTCACATATTTCCTACATCACAAAACTCACATATTCTTGAGATATATATAAAAATATGTACATTTTCTAATAATTAATCATAAATTCACTTATAATACAAAAATGAATAAAATGGAAAATAAGAAGGTGAAACCCAAGTGTATGTAGGAAAGTGATATGATAACAGGTTAATGGGATGATGAAATGTAAGGAAAAAGGTGGATGAAAATATGACATTTCTGAGTCCCAACATAGTCCCGGTTTTGGGATCCAGGGGAAAATCTCTGTGTATATGTGTTTTATGTGTTATGCTCTCGCTTTGTTTATTTTCTGTGTTTTAGAATTTGTATGTAGGTAATTATTGTATAGGGTTAAACCCTACAAAGAAATGCTTACTAATGGCGAAAGGGTAGTAAATGAAACTCATGATGAGAACAAGACAAATTTTTGTCATGATTTCATAGACTATAACATTGGATTGAAGTCCCACCATGTTCCAAAGATCGATATGAGGAAGTTTGATGGCAAGGATCCCGTAACCCGGATACTACAGATGGAGCAATATTTCGATCTCCAAAATGTGTAAAGCACACAAAAGGTACGGATTAAAACTTTATATTGGAACCCAATCAATTTGTATGATATCAATGGCCTTGTTCTCGTAAAAAAATTGTCACTTGGGCAATTTTTATGGAATAAATGATAGCATATTATGAGGATAGAAAAATAAACATTTTTTTTAGCCAATTGATAAATCTCAAACAAAAGGCTTCAATGGTGGAGTACATTAAGGACTTCCAAAAATTGAATATGAGGGTAAAAGATGTTCCAGAGGAGCATAGGATTGATGTGTTAGGATAACATCCAACATGAGGTTCGCCTTTGGGAACCTAATTTATTAGAGAAGGCATTCAAGTTGGCAAGAAAAATTAAAAGAAAAATTATGGCAACAAGGAAGCCTACCATTCACAACTATAAAGATGGAAGTGTTGTTGCCCCTAGCCTTCCACAACCTAAAGGTTGACACCACAACAATTGGAAGAAAAAAGAGCAAAATGAATTTGTTACAATTGTGATAGAAAATACACTAAAGGTCATAAGTGTGCCGAGAAGAAATTATTTTACATAATTGTGAATATGAGGAAGAAAAGGAACAAGAAACATCAAAAGAAGAGGATGCACACAAGGAACAAACCCTAGAGAAAAAAGAAATGAATCCGACGATATCTTGTAATGCACTAGCCGAAATTACCACTCCTAAAACTATCAATATAGGACATATCAAGAAGAAAAAGGCAATAGTGTTGATTGATTTATGCAGTACCCATAATTTTATTCATTGTAAGATAGCCAAGGAATTGAATTGCTTCCTATATCCAACACCCAAGTGTCAAGTGATGGTTACAATTGGAGGAACCATAAATTGCTCTTGAAACTGCCATAATATCAAGCTATCCATGGGAGAATATGCGTTGAATAGTCCAATGCTTTCCGTTCCAATGTGTGGTGCTAATGTTGTACTAGGAGTCCAATGGCTACAATCTTTGGATACAATAGCTTTTAATTTTCAAGAAATTATTATTATTATTATTATTATTATTTATTTTTTTTATTATTTATTTTTTAATTTTTAAATTTAATTTTAATTTTTTTATATTTAATTAATTAATTTTATTTTATTTTTTATTTTTATTTTTTTATTTTTATTTTTATTTTTTTTCGGAAGGAAAGGAAGTTGAATTAAGGGGTATCAGAGGGAAACCAGGAAAGATAATAACCTCTAATGGCATGACAAAGCTTCTAAATAAAGAACAACGAGGCATAATTACACAATTATGTTAACTGGAGGTTCCCACATTGGAATCATCTATTTCTCGAGATATCCAAAAAGTCTTGGACAATCATTCCAAGGTATTTGAGACTCCCAAAGGCATCCCACCTATTCATGATCATGATCATGCTATTCATTTGATTCCAGGAAGTGTTTCTCCAAACATCAGGCCTTATAGATATCCCTATGCCCAAAAGAGTGAAATTAAACGTATGGTTGCAAAAATGCTAGAGGCTGATATAATTCAACCTAGTCAAAGTTCCTTCTCTGCTCCTGTAGTATTGGTGCACAAGAAGGATGGATCATGGTGCACGTGTCCGGATTATAGGGAGCTCAACAAGCTCACTATTAAAGATAAATTTCCCATCCCTGTCATTGATGAATTATTGGATGAATTGCATGGAGCAATTTACTTCACCAAGTTGGACCTTCGTTCATGATATCATCAAATTAGAATCAAGACTACAGACATTCCGAAAACATCATTTAGAACTCATGAGGGTCATTATGAATTTTGGTCATGCCTTTTGGCCTTACCAATGCACCTTCTACATTTCAAGGTTTGATGAATTCCATTTTCAAACCCTTCCTTAGAGAATTTGTGTTAGTATTTTTTGATGATATACTAATCTACATCAAGTCTTGGAAGAATCATGTTCATCAGGTTGAGCGAGTGCTCAAACTATTGGAGGAGAAACAATTATATGCAAAAACCGCCAAATGTTTCTTTGGAGTACAAGAGGTGGAATATTTGGGTCATATTTTATTCATGAAGGTGTCAAGGTAGACCCTAGCAAAATTAAAGCCATTAAGGAATGGAAAATCCCCACATCCATAAAGCATATGTGATGATTTCTCAGGTTGACAAGATATTATAGCAATTTTGTTAAGAATTATGGGAGAATAGCAGCACCTCTAACAACATTACTAAAGAAAGATGCATTTTCTTGGACTCCAGAAGCAACGAAGGCCTTTGAACATCTTAAAGAGGAAATGTTCCAAGCACCATCTTAGCTACGCTAAACTTCACAAAAACCTTTATTGTGGAATGTGATGCCTCAAAAAATGGATTTGGTGTTGTTTTAATGCAAGAAGAAAGACCCATTGCTTTCGAAAGTCGTCCAATCAAAGGAAAATATTTACACAAAGCTATTTATGAGAAGGAAATGTTGGAAATACTACATGCACTTAAGAAATGGTGACCTTACCTGATGAGAATACACTTCAAGGTAAAAACATATCATGATAGTCTTAAATAATTTTGAGAACAAATATTATCTTCAGATGAGAAGCAAAAATGGGTCACAAAGATATTGGGTTATGACTTTGAAATCATCAACAAAAAAGGGAAGAAAAATGTTGTTGCATATTCACTCTCAAGAAAGGATGAGGATGTGGAAGCATTTCTTTGTGCCATTTCTATTATCCAACCAGATTGGATAAACAAAGCAAGGGATGAATGGAAGAATGATGAAGAAGTGTGGGCACTCATTCAAAATTTGCAGCAAGATCCCAATAGATCTCATACATTTAGTTGGAAAAATGATTCATTATGGTACAAAGATTGCTTATACCTCTGTAAGAATTCCCAACTCAAACAAAAGATTCTTTTGGAATTGCACACCTCACCCTTAGGAGGGCATCCAAGATTTTTAAAAACTTACAACAAGGTTAAGAAGGAATTTTTCTGGGAGGGCCTTAAATCGGATATTCAAAAGTTTGTGGCAGAATGTTTGGTTTGCCAACAAAATCAAGTTGAGACAATTAAGACCCTAGGTCTGTTACAACCTTTATCCATTCCAAGTCAACATTGGGAGGAGGTTTCAATGGATTTTATCACAGGTTTACCCAAGTCCAAAGGAAAGAGTGTTGTCATGGTGGTAGTTGATAGACTTACCAAGTATGCACACTTTTGTGCATTATCTCATCCATTTAAAGCCAGTACAATTGCTACTGCATTTATGGAAACAATTAAAAAGATACACGGAAACTCAAATATTATTGTAAGCGACAAAGATCCTATTTTCACTGGAATTTTTTGGACAAAATTATTTTCTTGTTTGGGTACTCAGTTAGCTCATAGCTCATCTTATCATCCTTAATTTGATAGGAAAACTGAGATAGTGAACAAATGTTTGGAAGGATATCTTCGTTTCTTTGTATATAATAAATAGACACAACGAGTCAAATGGTTTCCTTTGGCTGAATGGTGGTATAACATTTCCTTCCATACTGCAGCAAAAATGACCCCATTTATGGCACTTTATGAATATCATCCACCGTCCATCATGTTAGCGCTTGAAATTTCACCTAAGGCTGAGAAAGGCAAACTCCAAGGCAACATCAAACCACTTAGCCTCGTAGCTATCCCTACGGGGCAGGAGAGGGCTCTCTCCGGTATATCTCGGTAAAGATCTTCAATGGGCGAGATAACCAAAAAGGGAACACTGATTTTAGGCTAGTAAACTGATAAAAAGGTTTGAATTGGGAAGTTTTAGGATTTTGGTGGAAAATCGGGGAAAGGCAATTTTGGGTGCCGGGATTGGACACAGTTTTTGCAGGGGGTTCTTTGGGGCAAGGTAGGAGACTGTATTGATGCCTTTGAATTAAGTGAATGGATAGGAATGACCGGCGAGAGGCTAAAGAGAGCAAGAAACCTTCAAGAGTTCTCTTTAGATAGATGAAAACATAAATATTAAGCAAACTTAAAAGCAGAGCATGGCAATCATGAATTCTACTTTAACACTTCATTTTCCTAATTTGCAGAAGGAAAAGTAAGGAGATGATTCACATAACAAACTTACAAGTACAAAGAGAAACACACCATCAATACATGTAACCACAGGAATCCCAAAAAGGACTGCAAAACCCGGTCTTTCTTCCTTTGCCAAAATTGCAGAGATACAATGAGTAATACAATAGAAGCTTCTCCCTCAAGAGTCCAACCCTCCAACCTCTGAAAATGATTAAGAAAATACATAATATAGGCAAGCTAACACCTTTCCTTGCCTCTAGGGGTCGAGCTCACTATCCTAGGAGCTGTTTCAACCAATTCTAAACTAAGCACTAAAATCTAGGCAGTCAAAACAACTTGCCTCTATAAGCTAGGAAACCAATTCATTCATTAAATGTTTGCTATTTCATGAATGAATCTTCTAGAGTAGGTAAATAAGTGTCATGTCAACATGAAAATACATTAATTACATCAAAGAGGGTGAACAAGTCAAAACTGGTCAAAGCTAGGCGAATTCCTGAGCTGTAGATGAATTCCTGTGAAAACTGCCCAACGGGTCGCGCCCTCTTCCTAAACGGGTCGCGCTACTTTGGAGCTGATTTTGAGGTACTTCCATGTGTCCAAATGAGACAAAAGTGGGCTTGTTGGAAAGGTCTGGATGTCTACTTTCCAACCCAAGTGGAATTTCTAAATTTGGTGGTCATTTGCCCCTCCAAATTGCAATCTCCCAAGACTGCTTCCTGTGTGTCAAAAAGGTAGCAGAAAGTCATTTTTTGCTTGTTTTTTGACTTTCTGGAGGCCCAAAACTTGGTGAAATTTCTTGGCAATGGCTGAGCAAGTGTATCTTTGCATGACAAATCCAAAAATGCTGAGTTTTCCCAAAAAGGAGTTTCCCAACGAAAAGGCCGCCCGCGACGCGCGACCCGTTGGTGGAGAAAACCTGTTTTTGGCACAAAAAATTCACAAGTGACCAAAAATGCTCAATTTTTTTTGAAATTTGTGCTGAAGTTAAGTCATTTAGTATCATGCTCCTTCAAGGAAGCCTCAGCCAAGATGTGGAGGGGATTGGACCTTTTCCTTCGTTTTAGTGCTTTGGCCAGCAAGCTCTCCAAATGAGCATTGACCTGGAGAAGCATGGCCTCTCGAGTGATCAAATCCTCCCATGGGATACCCTGCTGTTTTGACTGTTTAAATGCTACTCCAAGGGGACAAAAACACAAGGGAGATGTTAGGGAGGGGGACTTTTGAAGGGATTTAGGGAAAATACATATGAAAGGGGAATTTAGGGAAGCAATTATGAAACATATACCATCACATAATCATATTTTGTAGGGGTTTCATAGGAGGTAGGGTTTAGGGACTTTGATATTTTTGGTAAGGAGATTAGGTGAAAATGACAAGGGAGATGGTTGGGATGTGGGGAAAAAATGGGAGTGAAAGGGATGACCTTGAGAGCAGCAAAAAAAACCCTGGATTTACTTGCACTTTGACATTTTTAAACAAAATACACATGAACTTCTCCTTTCAAATTGATGGCATTAAAACACATTTTCATGCTCATGCAAGCTTTAGCAAGCAATACAACTTGATGATTAGAGGCCCACCAGCAACCTTGAAGATATTTGGGGTCAATTTGGAGTTTACAGGCAATTTTTGTGGATGAATTCCCAACAGGTAGCGCGCACCCAACAGGTCGCGCCAGTGTATTTTCTCAACTGGTAAGACCCCCCTGACAGGTCGCGCGCACCCAACAGGTCGCGCGCTTTTGTAGGAGGCTTTTGGAGGCCTTCCCGGTGTCGGAATAAGGTGCAGGATAGCTCGTTGGAAAGGTATTTGAGTCTACTTTCCAACCCATTTGGAATTGTTTAATTTTGAGTTCATTTTCCTTGTCAAAAATCAAATCTCCCAAGACTGGTAAAAAATTGCCAAATGAGGCTGCCTCAAGGAAGAGTGCTGTTGCAGTCAACTTTTGAATTCTTTCCTCAACCCCAAATTGAGCTCATGATAGCTCATTGGAAATATATTTGTGTCTAGTTATCATTTTACCCATCAAGAAAATCATTTGGCCAACCAAGCTAGGAGAAAACTTGATTTTCCCAAGGTCACTTCAGAGGTGTCTTTGATTCTCCTGAGGAAACGGTATTCTTGACATTTCTCTCAAACCATGACACCTGTGAAAAAAGTGAAGGAGGTTTTTATTATTTGGCATGCTTTGGACAAAAACCTCTCTCAGTTTCCCAAAATTCATCTTTTATTTCTCTAAAACATCTTTCGAGTGAAACTTATCCCGATGTGTGAAACAAGGAATTTTGTTGAAATGAAGCGAAATGAAGGGGATAAGGGGCTTCTAAATTCTTGGGGAAATTTTTGGAAGTAGGGAGGGATGTTAGAAAGTAGGGGAAAGTTGAATCTCAGAGATTGAGCGAGGGGAAGGGGTCCAAAAGGGCAAAACACAGGCCAAACCTAGAAAATTGCCAAGTTGTAGCAAAAAACTAGGGTTTGTGCAAAAATGAGGATTTTGGGGGATCTCAGTGATGGGAAGCATTTGATAAGGTATATGAAGGATAGGGGAAGGTGTATGAACATCAGGATACAAGTTTTTCCAATGATTTGACCGTTCAAGAGAAATTAGCTTTCAAAACCCTAGGAGAGGGAAATGACCTTGCCTAGACGCAACTGAAGCATGAACAAGATGTAAAATGACCCAATGGAACCTAATATGATGATGACAACCCTCTAAATGATGATACACTCAGCTAAATGGTGACATGGACCAACATTTGGACAACTTTAGAAGGAGTGAAAGCAAACCCTAGACCTGATGCCTAGTGACCAAATTTTGCTTGAAGACTCACTGAAATGACAAAATTTGACCTTGACACTCTGAGACCACTTTGTAAGAGCATATTTGATCACTGGAGGAAGGCTGGAAAGACTGACACTAACACATCACATCATATTTAAGAGAAAATTTTAAGGTTCAAGTAGTGGAAGATCAGATCAAGCATCAACAAAAATTTCTCCAACTCTTAAAGGATAACCTCACTTTGGCGCATAATAGAATGAAATAATAGGCAGATCAACATCGCAGAGAGCGAAGTTTTGATGTAGGTGACTGTTTATTTCTACGACTACAACCATACAAACAAATGTCCCTCAAGCAAGCTGAGAAGGATAATAAATTATCACCAAAGTATTATGGTTCGTACAAGGTGTTGCAAAATATTGGTACTCTGGCATACAAATTGGAACTTCCTGCATCTTCCCGAGTGCACCCAGTTTTCCATGTTTCATGCTTAAATAAGGTTATAGGTGGCAAGCTCCCAGTTCAAATAATATTTCTAGAACTTGATGAGGAAGGAAAATTCATATTGAAACCTGAAGCAGTCACAGAAACAAGAACTCGATAGCTATGAAATCGATCAATTTCAGAGTATCTCATCAAGTGGAACAACTTACCTGCTAAAGGTTCCACATGGGAGGATGATAATTTTATACAGAAGCATCCAGAACTACTCAAGCATTGAGGACAACACTTTTTTGAAAGAGGGGCATGTTAAGTCCCTATAATACTAGTGTATTCCCTTATTGTTATTGTCATTGTACCCCTTATTATTATTATTGTGTCCTTGTTGTCCCCATATTGTTATTATTGTGCCCCATAGAAGCTCACTATTGTTATTGTTGTGCCCTTACATTATTATTGTTATGTAAACTCTTATTATATTGTGATCCCTTAGACTCCTGTATATAGAAGGGAGGTCTTATCATTTGTATCATCCAAGAATTGTTCACTTTCTGTAATGTAAAGGAGGTTGCCCCCTCAAAGAGGCTACTTTTTAAGTCATTTATCTATTTCTTTCTTCTAATTTGTGAGCTGGTTGCATAACAAACATACATTGTAATGAAACTAGAATAGTCCAACTACAATAACAACATATGCATCAAAGCGTGCTGGCTCTGTTATTATTATTATAAGTGACAGTTCCATCCTTTCATACACCATTGACAACCACTAGCCGCAATAGTGGAACATTACAGTCAAGAACACCTGCTCCTCCAAAGAGGTATACTTGCTCTATGTTGTGGAGAAGCCAAGGCTCATCACAATACTCCCAAGCTTTTCCTAAGCCTAAACCTATCCAAAATCTTAGCTCCCAAAAACCTTTTCTATGAGTTATGAGGTCCTATTTATAACAAAGGGTGGAGTGACCCTTGACACCCCCCTTTGTGGCTCTTTGATTACCCTCATGACTCTTCAACTTCTTTACAAATAACTCATTACATTACATAGTGATTGTTCACATTCCATTAGTGACACTTGGAATTTCACTTACAACACATTTACAAATAATATACATTTTCCACATGTACCCATGTGAGACAAAATAGGCTAGAGACAACCTAACAAGACAAAAGACTATCACTTTGAAGTTTGGGGAAAGACAAACTCGACAACCACCACTTGATTATTCTCGGTCACTTACTGATACGAAGCTTGGTACTGTGCGATGATGTCCCCAAACTGCTTGATGATGTCTTTCTAATAGCAGACTCTTGCCCCATAGCTTCTAGGTATATGGTATTGAAACCTTTGTCCAACTCATCCCGAAGCATGTGCAACATGGTTTTGACCATAATAGGACCACCAATGTAATTTTGTATGTTTTGTGCACTCAACTCCAAGTCATCATTGGCGGTCTCTCACCTCAACTCCTCCATGTACCTGTCGATCTCTAGCCGGATTTGGTTCTTATGCTTAACTTCGATGAGGGAACTGATTGACAAGACCTATGCGTCCTTACCATGACATCTAAACTCTTATACAACCATGCATTTGAAGCCTGTATGCTGCTGACGAACAAGGCAAGATTATCATAGTTTTGGATTAACATCTGGACCTTTTCTTTGTCTAGCTCTACCTGCTGTTTCATCATATTTGGCAAATAAAGTAGGGTCCCTTTGTACCGCATTATCCACTCTTGTGCATGGGTGATGGAAACATGTATGTCCATGAGAGTTTGGAAAAACCTTTTGCTCCACTGCTATAAGCCATGCAGATGGACAACTGCCTTATGCATGGTGATGAATCCATCATAGAGCTTCCACATGGTAGTCTCAAATGTTGATACTTAAGCAAGTATCACTTTTCTCATCTCTTCCATTACAGAACTTGTGCTCTGCTCTCTAGATTTTTTTGCCTCTTACCTGGATGGTTGCAATTTCTTTGCAGTCTATTCATTCTTGGCTAACAAGAACTTGACATTTGAGCTCATGGCTCCTACATAAGCCAAAGTGGCATCAACCATGGCAACTAGATTCTTTATGACATCTGACACTATCACCCTTTCCTTCATGAATGTAGGTGACATGTTATCATCCGAAAAATGCATTATCCGTGCCTATATAATCTTCTTCTGCAACTCGTCAAATGATAGATTGTACACATCCATCATGGGATCATCATCAAGGAGAACAACCTCTCCTTGCTCACTCGAGACTGGTTCTGACATTGGAGGTGGTGGAGACTGAGAGGTGACCTCGAGTTCTCTCGACATGAGGTTATTGTCTTGGTCCTGTGGCTCCTTGCCCCAACTCATGTTTCAACTCCATGTCTATCACTTCAATTAGTTGTTCAATCTGCTAAGAAAGCTCTTGATCCTGCATCTTCTCACCCTTTTCTTCAGATGCTGGCTGTTTTGACTCCTCAACTTGTATGGGTGTTGTTTGTTCTGTCATCATGCCTTGCCTTTCCTCTTCTTCTTGTTTATTCTTCTCTTCCCTCTCTCTCCTTCTCAGCTCCATCTCTTCCTTCAACTTCTTCTCCATTTCATACAACCTCCATTCTGCTTCCTCCAAACTTTTCTCTTCTTTCTTCCTTCACTCTGGTCTCTTTAGCCACTGCTCCCTATTTTCCTCCACTACCAAAGATGATTTCTCAGTGATAGGATTTTATTTCATCTTATAGCTTTGCTCAGCCTTCGAGTTTTCAGCAATCTTCCTCTTTGCTTTGTCCTACACCAAATTGCTGCTTATTGCTGATATTATTGTTGCTTCATGCGCTGCTGCTGCCTGTAGAGCAGCTTTCCATGCTGTGGCCAATGAAATGTCCCATGGATCCATGGATAATATACCTTCACACAATATTTCTTGCAAATACAGTGGGGATCATACATATTATAGTGTTTAGTGCCAAATTGGAACTTCACTATCTCCTTAGCTTCAGCATCTGCATCCTTCAAGTTCTTAATCTTGTACAATCCAATCTACAAAGGAAGGGTGGACCATGGTGCTTTATTCCTCCTATGCAGTCCTGCTGATAACCCTATGGAGATGTGGTATGAGACCTATTACATGACCAACTTGTCCGTGGCATACCTTGGTAGAACATGCAGAGGCTTCTCTCCACCAAACATCCTGATGAAGGTTCCATTGGGTGAGGTATACCAATATGCAATGTTAAGTATTAACTCCATCACTTCTTTAGAAATGCAAGGTGGATCCTTCTCAAAGATAAACTTATACAATGGGATGATGAAATGGCCAGTCAACCTCGCCATAACTCCTCGGTAGATGCAGTTGGAAAGCAACTTGCAATAAATGTTGACGACAGTCTCTTTCGGTGTCCATGTCCAACTCATGCCAGGAAACTGATGTTGGGCACAAATTGCATCAAGTAAATATGCAGACATGTAGAATATCGCTTGCTCATCCTTGGGTAGATTCTAGGCATTAGTCACATGGAATTTCAACTGAAGAGCCAACAAATCTGACTAGCTGAATGGATTTCCATCACTCACTAGCTAGTCCAACATAATCAACCAATTTTTAGGAAAGGTCTCCGTGCTCTCTTGACCATATAATTGGCATGCAAAGATGATCAAGAATTGGTAAGCCTTCCTGAGAGACTTTGTCTTGTAAACATGATTGGGTGTCATTCTGAACTTTGATGACTCTTTCACCCAATGCTTTACAATATCTATGGTGTTCACAAAGCTATGGGTGGCATAGAAAAGTGAGTCCATGCAGTTCACTAGTTGAGGTAAATGATACATTTGCTGCTAGTTCTTCGCCATGAAGGTGGCAAGCTCTATCCCACTGGCACTTCTCAATGTCATAGTCTCTAGATATGTTTGTGAGACAATCCAATGGATAATGTCCGCACATGGGAAGGTGGGGTACTTGCATGAAACCTTGTATAAGCTTGACTGATGGATACTAATGTAAACCTGCCAATCCTCTAAGTCTTGCTTGAAATTCTCTACAAAGATATCCTTGATTTCCTTCCATATTAAATTCACACCCTTCTTAATGAACAACTGAGTGTCTGCATAAAATCACAAATTCACTGACACCTACTCAATTGCTTCCCCAGTGATACTCTTGATAGTATCCTTTGATGTAGCTGTCTTGGAGGCCATGTTACCTACAACTGCTAGAGAGTTTCCCAACAATTTCTATACATGGAGATAAAGAGGACACTCATGGGATGCAAATGTTAGCTTGAAATCAAAATCACTTCAAGAATAGACCAAGCAACAAACTGGGCAAATGCTGGGAGGGATTGCGCAATCTTGGCTCACAGAGGTGATATGAAAATCACTTGTGAGTGACCTCAGTTAATTAATTAATGAATAAAGGTATTACAGACTCATGTGCTGGTGTGTGTCTATGTTATTTTAGGCAACGGATCGATCAAATTGCAAAATACACAGACACTGGAAAATGGAAAAACAGTAAGAGAAACACAGTAAGCAAATGCAAGAACACAACAATTAATAAGGAGTTCACCCTATTCTCTAGGGCTACATCTCCGGTCCAGCTTTCAGTGGTGGCCTTCTTTTATTGTGTCTTTAAAGCAGAGATTTACAATGAGGAGCTCAATTTGAGTCTCCTGAAACAGATGATGTTGGTAGGGTGGTTCTTGGATTCCCCAAGCCACTAGAGTGCACAGACTCTTTTCCTTACCCAATCTTGACCTCTCTGGTCTTTAATGGGAGGAGCGCAATGTGGTGCTCAATTCCTGACAGATCCTCTCAGGGATTGCTTGAACCTCTCAAGCTTTCTGTCTACTCGATGTTGCCTAAGGTCAGCTCGGCTCTCTGTCTTCTGCTTCTTGCTTTACTGTCTTTTCTGTCTCTTGGTCTCACTGTATTTTTCTTTCTCCTTCTGTGTTATGTTCTTTGTCTGTTCATGGCTTAAAGCCAATTTGTCTTCGAATGTTCGCTTCCTCTTCTGCCCTTTCGGATCACCTATTGTTGTTTGTTTGGAGTTCCCTGCCTCTGTGTCATTGCCAACATCTCACAGGGAGGTGGCCATTTATCTTCTCATGAATTGCGCCAGCTCTTCCTCGACGGTTCGATTTTTCAGTTACACTATGGAATGACTCATCCGCCAACTCAGCGGTCAAATTGGATGTCAAACTTCTCTATGCTGCGGCTTAATCCCTTGTCAAATCTGGTTCCTCCATCAGGCACAATCTTCACCGTCAGATCTGGAGTCCCCATATCCTACGATATTCGCTCATTTCGCGCGATTGACTTGCTGGACCGTTAGCGCGCGATGAGAGGCGGTTTTCTCTCTCATACGTTGGACATGCGTCGTGTGCTGAATGGAATCGCTCACTTTCAGCCAAATCTGCTTACCGCCCAAGGATGCCCCCGATATCCTGCTGGTTTTGGAGTGTGGGTCTCACCTTTCGCCTTAGCGCTTTCCCCACGGTTTCCCAGCTCCCTATGTGACCAAGCGCTCGAGGCCTTTCCTTCTCGAGGGGTTTTTCCCAACGATGCGAGCCTCCGTTTCCCGATCTGGGCTTCCCAAGTGCTAGTTTTTCCTCCTGTGCGGTCTCCATGGGCCTCGGTCAGTGCGCTTTGACACGAGGTCCTCGTCGTTCCTTGCTGGCTGCAAAATGCCACTGTCCAGAGGTCTTCTTGATTGCTATTTATTCACAAATTTGAAATATGTCCTGATACAATCATGGCACTTTGATTATTTTTCGTGGATCCAATTCGGATCACGGCCTTCCCATTGAAAAAGCTTTCGGACCATCAAAAGTTGGTTTTCAAGCATCGACTAAGTGAGGGTACAATTGTCTCACTTGTCCAATCTCTATCCACTTTGCACTACTTGGCTTTGAACCCTTGAGCCCAACTCTAAGGTACTCAACATCTCCCCTGTGCATCGTCCTCACCTTCCTGTCCAGCGCTATGTCTTCCTACAATTCATTAAGATATTCAGGTAACAGGTCATCAATAGAAGGCAATTGACTTTGCTCTTCGGGATCTTCAATTAGTGAAGGCTCAAACAATCTCAAGCAATCTGCATTCATGACTGAATAGATGTGCATGTAAGCTGGTAGATCAAGGTGAAAATCATTCTCACCAATCTTCTCAAGTATCCTAAAAAGTCCATAACTGATAGGCTTTAGCGTTTTACCTTCACCTTGCATCCTGTCCTTGTTGATGTATAGCCAGACTTGGTCACCAACTTGGAAACTATGCTCCATCCGATGCTTGTCATGCCTCGCCTTGTATTTGGCTTGGCTCTTTTCCAGCTGTTCTTGTACTGCCTAGTGGATCTCTTGGATTTGTTCAATGAACCTAGTTGCCCTGTCCACATCACTGTGTCCCTCGACTGTGGTGTTTTTACCAAATACAAAATCCAAAGGATACCTTGGTGTGAAACCAAAACAGGTCTCGAAAGGAGATCTATGTGTGGAAGAATGTTTTGCTCTATTGTAAGCATGCTGCACATAACAAAAATGTTCATCCCAAAGCTTAGGATGTTTGCTGCAATATCCCCTGAGCAACTGGATCACTGTCCTGTTGACTACTTCGGTCTGACCATCAGTTTATGGATGAAAAGTTGTGTTTTTCTTTAGTTTGGTGTCCATCAGTTCCCACAGACTTGACCAAAAATTCCCCACAAATCGGGCATCTCGATCAGATACAATGGAAGTGGGTAATCCAAAATGAACCCATACATGTTCAAAGAACAGTTTTGCAGTTTGTTCAGCTATAATCTGTTTATTATAAGGTATCAAAATACACATTTTGCTGAACCTATCCACAACAACATATAGATAATCATGACCTTTCCTAGATTTAGGTAGTCCTCCAACAAAATCCATGGAAACAATTTCCCAAAGGTGAGAAGGAACTGGTAATGGACTGTACAAGCCTAGTTTTCTATTGCTGGGCTTGCTTTTAGCACACATAGTACACCCTCTTACATATCGAGAAACATCTCATTCATTTTTGGCCAATAACAAAATCTTTACAGCTGTGCAATTGTTTTACTTACCCCAAAGTGACCTGATATTAGAAAAGTGTGTGCTTCTCGAATTATCTTTACTCTTTCAGTTTGTGGAATGCATAACTTCCCACAATGGTATAAGAGTCGGTCCTTTACATGATCGTCCAATTCTTCTACTCTTTTGCCTTGACTTAAAGTTGCATATACATCTTTAAAGTCTATCTTGAGCATATTGTTCAATGTAACTCTCATGTAACTCTCATGTAACATTGAACCTAGTTGCCCTGTCCACATCACTGTGTCCCTCGACTGTGGTGTTTTTACCAAATACAAAATCCAAAGGATACCTTGGTGTGAAACCAAAACAGGTCTCGAAAGGAGATCTATGTGTGGAAGAATGTTTTGCTCTATTGTAAGCATGCTGCACATAACAAAAATGTTCATCCCAAAGCTTAGGATGTTTGCTGCAATATCCCCTGAGCAACTGGATCACTGTCCTGTTGACTACTTCGGTCTGACCATCAGTTTATGGATGAAAAGTTGTGTTTTTCTTTAGTTTGGTGTCCATCAGTTCCCACAGACTTGACCAAAAATTCCCCACAAATCGGGCATCTCGATCAGATACAATGGAAGTGGGTAATCCAAAATGAACCCATACATGTTCAAAGAACAGTTTTGCAGTTTGTTCAGCTATAATCTGTTTATTATAAGGTATCAAAATACACATTTTGCTGAACCTATCCACAACAACATATAGATAATCATGACCTTTCCTAGATTTAGGTAGTCCTCCAACAAAATCCATGGAAACAATTTCCCAAAGGTGAGAAGGAACTGGTAATGGAGTGTACAAGCCTAGTTTTCTATTGCTGGGCTTGCTTTTAGCACACATAGTACACCCTCTTACATATCGAGAAACATCTCATTCATTTTTGGCCAATAACAAAATCTTTACAGCTGTGCAATTGTTTTACTTACCCCAAAGTGACCTGATATTAGAAAAGTGTGTGCTTCTCGAATTATCTTTACTCTTTCAGTTTGTGGAATGCATAACTTCCCACAATGGTATAAGAGTCGGTCCTTTACATGATCGTCCAATTCTTCTACTCTTTTGCCTTGACTTAAAGTTGCATATACATCTTTAAAGTCTATCTTGAGCATATTGTTCAATGTAACCTTATTCCAAAACGCTGTTGTTGAAGTCCGTTCTTGACGATCCGGATGAGCTCCTCCTTCAAGTCAATTCCTGCAACCACAAACAATCAAACAATTACCAAGCACTTGCATTTCATATAATAAAACATATATCCAACATGCAGACCAAGGAACACATGAAATAACTCATTAACATAAGCTATTGAGAAAAATAAACCAGTTTGTATTAATAACGAAACAAAGAAACTCTTACAACCTGGCCTTGGTGTTGTGCAAGTTCCTCCCAGGGTCCATCAAGGGTTAGGAAATCAGGAAATTGCATAAAGGAAAATAAATACAACATGTGAAGAAGTGAATGGCAAACAACAGATACGAGCTCATAACAATAAAACTATGTCAAATTATATTACAATAACTAAATTACAAATCAAGAAAGAGTTAAAGTTAATCTCCATTCTCTATTATTCATTATTCATTCCAATGAAGAGAGAGGACTCTCTTATATACATGAAGAAGATAACCTTTCCATAATTACATATCAAATATTCTCTCAAGCACTCTCAACTAGTTTCCCATTATTACAAGATATCATCGCACAAATCTCTCAACCATGATCCCACAAATCTCTCATATCTTGGATAAGATATGTCTTCATGATTTTCTCCTTAGGATAAGATATGCTTCCATGATTTTCTCCTTAGGATAGGATATGCCTCCATGATTTTCTCGATACTCCTCCATGATTTTCTCGATATGCCTCCATGATTTTCTCCGTAGAAAAAGGCTTGCATAATTATCTCCTTGATATGGTGGAGGAGATATTAATTATTCACATATTTCCTACATCACAAAACTCACATATTCTTGAGATATATATAAAAATATGTACATTTTCTAATAATTAATCATAAATTCACTTATAATACAAAAATGAATAAAATGGAAAATAAGAAGGTGAAACCCAAGTGTATGTAGGAAAGTGATATGATAACAGGTTAATGGGATGATGAAATGTAAGGAAAAAGGTGGATGAAAATATGACATTTCTGAGTCCCAACATAGTCCCGGTTTTGGGATCCAGGGGAAAATCTCTGTGTATATGTGTTTTATGTGTTATGCTCTCGCTTTGTTTATTTTCTGTGTTTTAGAATTTGTATGTAGGTAATTATTGTATAGGGTTAAACCCTACAAAGAAATGCTTACTAATGGCGAAAGGGTAGTAAATGAAACTCATGATGAGAACAAGACAAATTTTTGTCATGATTTCATAGACTATAACATTGGATTGAAGTCCCACCATGTTCCAAAGATCGATATGAGGAAGTTTGATGGCAAGGATCCCGTAACCCGGATACTACAGATGGAGCAATATTTCGATCTCCAAAATGTGTAAAGCACACAAAAGGTACGGATTAAAACTTTATATTGGAACCCAATCAATTTGTATGATATCAATGGCCTTGTTCTCGTAAAAAAATTGTCACTTGGGCAATTTTTATGGAATAAATGATAGCATATTATGAGGATAGAAAAATAAACATTTTTTTTAGCCAATTGATAAATCTCAAACAAAAGGCTTCAATGGTGGAGTACATTAAGGACTTCCAAAAATTGAATATGAGGGTAAAAGATGTTCCAGAGGAGCATAGGATTGATGTGTTAGGATAACATCCAACATGAGGTTCGCCTTTGGGAACCTAATTTATTAGAGAAGGCATTCAAGTTGGCAAGAAAAATTAAAAGAAAAATTATGGCAACAAGGAAGCCTACCATTCACAACTATAAAGATGGAAGTGTTGTTGCCCCTAGCCTTCCACAACCTAAAGGTTGACACCACAACAATTGGAAGAAAAAAGAGCAAAATGAATTTGTTACAATTGTGATAGAAAATACACTAAAGGTCATAAGTGTGCCGAGAAGAAATTATTTTACATAATTGTGAATATGAGGAAGAAAAGGAACAAGAAACATCAAAAGAAGAGGATGCACACAAGGAACAAACCCTAGAGAAAAAAGAAATGAATCCGACGATATCTTGTAATGCACTAGCCGAAATTACCACTCCTAAAACTATCAATATAGGACATATCAAGAAGAAAAAGGCAATAGTGTTGATTGATTTATGCAGTACCCATAATTTTATTCATTGTAAGATAGCCAAGGAATTGAATTGCTTCCTATATCCAACACCCAAGTGTCAAGTGATGGTTACAATTGGAGGAACCATAAATTGCTCTTGAAACTGCCATAATATCAAGCTATCCATGGGAGAATATGCGTTGAATAGTCCAATGCTTTCCGTTCCAATGTGTGGTGCTAATGTTGTACTAGGAGTCCAATGGCTACAATCTTTGGATACAATAGCTTTTAATTTTCAAGAAATTATTATTATTATTATTATTATTATTTATTTTTTTTATTATTTATTTTTTAATTTTTAAATTTAATTTTAATTTTTTTATATTTAATTAATTAATTTTATTTTATTTTTTATTTTTATTTTTTTATTTTTATTTTTATTTTTTTTCGGAAGGAAAGGAAGTTGAATTAAGGGGTATCAGAGGGAAACCAGGAAAGATAATAACCTCTAATGGCATGACAAAGCTTCTAAATAAAGAACAACGAGGCATAATTACACAATTATGTTAACTGGAGGTTCCCACATTGGAATCATCTATTTCTCGAGATATCCAAAAAGTCTTGGACAATCATTCCAAGGTATTTGAGACTCCCAAAGGCATCCCACCTATTCATGATCATGATCATGCTATTCATTTGATTCCAGGAAGTGTTTCTCCAAACATCAGGCCTTATAGATATCCCTATGCCCAAAAGAGTGAAATTAAACGTATGGTTGCAAAAATGCTAGAGGCTGATATAATTCAACCTAGTCAAAGTTCCTTCTCTGCTCCTGTAGTATTGGTGCACAAGAAGGATGGATCATGGTGCACGTGTCCGGATTATAGGGAGCTCAACAAGCTCACTATTAAAGATAAATTTCCCATCCCTGTCATTGATGAATTATTGGATGAATTGCATGGAGCAATTTACTTCACCAAGTTGGACCTTCGTTCATGATATCATCAAATTAGAATCAAGACTACAGACATTCCGAAAACATCATTTAGAACTCATGAGGGTCATTATGAATTTTGGTCATGCCTTTTGGCCTTACCAATGCACCTTCTACATTTCAAGGTTTGATGAATTCCATTTTCAAACCCTTCCTTAGAGAATTTGTGTTAGTATTTTTTGATGATATACTAATCTACATCAAGTCTTGGAAGAATCATGTTCATCAGGTTGAGCGAGTGCTCAAACTATTGGAGGAGAAACAATTATATGCAAAAACCGCCAAATGTTTCTTTGGAGTACAAGAGGTGGAATATTTGGGTCATATTTTATTCATGAAGGTGTCAAGGTAGACCCTAGCAAAATTAAAGCCATTAAGGAATGGAAAATCCCCACATCCATAAAGCATATGTGATGATTTCTCAGGTTGACAAGATATTATAGCAATTTTGTTAAGAATTATGGGAGAATAGCAGCACCTCTAACAACATTACTAAAGAAAGATGCATTTTCTTGGACTCCAGAAGCAACGAAGGCCTTTGAACATCTTAAAGAGGAAATGTTCCAAGCACCATCTTAGCTACGCTAAACTTCACAAAAACCTTTATTGTGGAATGTGATGCCTCAAAAAATGGATTTGGTGTTGTTTTAATGCAAGAAGAAAGACCCATTGCTTTCGAAAGTCGTCCAATCAAAGGAAAATATTTACACAAAGCTATTTATGAGAAGGAAATGTTGGAAATACTACATGCACTTAAGAAATGGTGACCTTACCTGATGAGAATACACTTCAAGGTAAAAACATATCATGATAGTCTTAAATAATTTTGAGAACAAATATTATCTTCAGATGAGAAGCAAAAATGGGTCACAAAGATATTGGGTTATGACTTTGAAATCATCTACAAAAAAGGGAAGAAAAATGTTGTTGCATATTCACTCTCAAGAAAGGATGAGGATGTGGAAGCATTTCTTTGTGCCATTTCTATTATCCAACCAGATTGGATAAACAAAGCAAGGGATGAATGGAAGAATGATGAAGAAGTGTGGGCACTCATTCAAAATTTGCAGCAAGATCCCAATACATCTGATACATTTAGTTGGAAAAATGATTCATTATGGTACAAAGATTGCTTATACCTCTGTAAGAATTCCCAACTCAAACAAAAGATTCTTTTGGAATTGCACACCTCTCCCTTAGGAGGGCATTCAAGATTTTTAAAAACTTACAACAAGGTTAAGAAGGAATTTTTTTGGGATGGCCTTAAATCTGATATTCAAAAGTTTGTGGCAGAATGTTTGGTTTGCCAACAAAATAAAGTTGAGACAATTAAGACCCTAGGTCTGTTACAACCTTTATCCATTCCAAGTCAACATTGGGAGGAGGTTTCAATGGATTTTATCACAGGTTTACCCAAGTCCAAAGGAAAGAGTGTTGTCATGGTGGTAGTTGATAGACTTACCAAGTATGCACACTTTTGTGCATTATCTCATCCATTTAAAGCCAGTACAATTGCTACTGCATTTATGGAAACAATTAAAAAGATACACGGAAACCCAAATATTATTGTAAGCGACAAAGATCCTATTTTCACTGGAATTTTTTGGACAAAATTATTTTCTTGTTTGGGTACTCAGTTAGCTCATAGCTCATCTTATCATCCTTAATTTGATGGGAAAACTGAGATAGTGAACAAATGTTTGGAAGGATATCTTCGTTTCTTTGTATATAATAAATAGACACAACGAGTCAAATGGTTTCCTTTGGCTGAATGGTGGTATAACATTTCCTTCCATACTGCAGCAAAAATGACCCCATTTATGGCACTTTATGAATATCATCCACCGTCCATCATGTTAGCGCTTGAAATTTCACCTAAGGCTGAGAAAGGCAAACTCCAAGGCAACATCAAACCACTTAGCCTCGTAGCTATCCCTACGGGGCAGGAGAGGGCTCTCTCCGGTATATCTCGGTAAAGATCTTCAATGGGCGAGATAACCAAAAAGGGAACACTGATTTTAGGCTAGTAAACTGATAAAAAGGTTTGAATTGGGAAGTTTTAGGATTTTGGTGGAAAATCGGGGAAAGGCAATTTTGGGTGCCGGGATTGGACACAGTTTTTGCAGGGGGTTCTTTGGGGCAAGGTAGGAGACTGTATTGATGCCTTTGAATTAAGTGAATGGATAGGAATGACCGGCGAGAGGCTAAAGAGAGCAAGAAACCTTCAAGAGTTCTCTTTAGATAGATGAAAACATAAATATTAAGCAAACTTAAAAGCAGAGCATGGCAATCATGAATTCTACTTTAACACTTCATTTTCCTAATTTGCAGAAGGAAAAGTAAGGAGATGATTCACATAACAAACTTACAAGTACAAAGAGAAACACACCATCAATACATGTAACCACAGGAATCCCAAAAAGGACTGCAAAACCCGGTCTTTCTTCCTTTGCCAAAATTGCAGAGATACAATGAGTAATACAATAGAAGCTTCTCCCTCAAGAGTCCAACCCTCCAACCTCTGAAAATGATTAAGAAAATACATAATATAGGCAAGCTAACACCTTTCCTTGCCTCTAGGGGTCGAGCTCACTATCCTAGGAGCTGTTTCAACCAATTCTAAACTAAGCACTAAAATCTAGGCAGTCAAAACAACTTGCCTCTATAAGCTAGGAAACCAATTCATTCATTAAATGTTTGCTATTTCATGAATGAATCTTCTAGAGTAGGTAAATAAGTGTCATGTCAACATGAAAATACATTAATTACATCAAAGAGGGTGAACAAGTCAAAACTGGTCAAAGCTAGGCGAATTCCTGAGCTGTAGATGAATTCCTGTGAAAACTGCCCAACGGGTCGCGCCCTCTTCCTAAACGGGTCGCGCTACTTTGGAGCTGATTTTGAGGTACTTCCATGTGTCCAAATGAGACAAAAGTGGGCTTGTTGGAAAGGTCTGGATGTCTACTTTCCAACCCAAGTGGAATTTCTAAATTTGGTGGTCATTTGCCCCTCCAAATTGCAATCTCCCAAGACTGCTTCCTGTGTGTCAAAAAGGTAGCAGAAAGTCATTTTTTGCTTGTTTTTTGACTTTCTGGAGGCCCAAAACTTGGTGAAATTTCTTGGCAATGGCTGAGCAAGTGTATCTTTGCATGACAAATCCAAAAATGCTGAGTTTTCCCAAAAAGGAGTTTCCCAACGAAAAGGCCGCCCGCGACGCGCGACCCGTTGGTGGAGAAAACCTGTTTTTGGCACAAAAAATTCACAAGTGACCAAAAATGCTCAATTTTTTTTGAAATTTGTGCTGAAGTTAAGTCATTTAGTATCATGCTCCTTCAAGGAAGCCTCAGCCAAGATGTGGAGGGGATTGGACCTTTTCCTTCGTTTTAGTGCTTTGGCCAGCAAGCTCTCCAAATGAGCATTGACCTGGAGAAGCATGGCCTCTCGAGTGATCAAATCCTCCCATGGGATACCCTGCTGTTTTGACTGTTTAAATGCTACTCCAAGGGGACAAAAACACAAGGGAGATGTTAGGGAGGGGGACTTTTGAAGGGATTTAGGGAAAATACATATGAAAGGGGAATTTAGGGAAGCAATTATGAAACATATACCATCACATAATCATATTTTGTAGGGGTTTCATAGGAGGTAGGGTTTAGGGACTTTGATATTTTTGGTAAGGAGATTAGGTGAAAATGACAAGGGAGATGGTTGGGATGTGGGGAAAAAATGGGAGTGAAAGGGATGACCTTGAGAGCAGCAAAAAAAAACCCTGGATTTACTTGCACTTTGACATTTTTAAACAAAATACACATGAACTTCTCCTTTCAAATTGATGGCATTAAAACACATTTTCATGCTCATGCAAGCTTTAGCAAGCAATACAACTTGATGATTAGAGGCCCACCAGCAACCTTGAAGATATTTGGGGTCAATTTGGAGTTTACAGGCAATTTTTTTGGATGAATTCCCAACAGGTAGCGCGCACCCAACAGGTCGCGCCAGTGTATTTTCTCAACTGGTAAGACCCCCCTGACAGGTCGCGCGCACCCAACAGGTCGCGCGCTTTTGTAGGAGGCTTTTGGAGGCCTTCCCGGTGTCGGAATAAGGTGCAGGATAGCTCGTTGGAAAGGTATTTGAGTATAATTTCCAACCCATTTGGAATTGTTTAATTTTGAGTTCATTTTCCTTGTCAAAAATCAAATCTCCCAAGACTGGTAAAAAATTGCCAAATGAGGCTGCCTCAAGGAAGAGTGCTGTTGCAGTCAACTTTTGAATTCTTTCCTCAACCCCAAATTGAGCTCATGATAGCTCATTGGAAATATATTTGTGTCTAGTTATCATTTTACCCATCAAGAAAATCATTTGGCCAACCAAGCTAGGAGAAAACTTGATTTTCCCAAGGTCACTTCAGAGGTGTCTTTGATTCTCCTGAGGAAACGGTATTCTTGACATTTCTCTCAAACCATGACACCTGTGAAAAAAGTGAAGGAGGTTTTTATTATTTGGCATGCTTTGGACAAAAACCTCTCTCAGTTTCCCAAAATTCATCTTTTATTTCTCTAAAACATCTTTCGAGTGAAACTTATCCCGATGTGTGAAACAAGGAATTTTGTTGAAATGAAGCGAAATGAAGGGGATAAGGGGCTTCTAAATTCTTGGGGAAATTTTTGGAAGTAGGGATGGATGTTAGAAAGTAGGGGAAAGTTGAATCTCAGAGATTGAGCGAGGGGAAGGGGTCCAAAAGGGCAAAACACAGGCCAAACCTAGAAAATTGCCAAGTTGTAGCAAAAAACTAGGGTTTGTGCAAAAATGAGGATTTTGGGGGATCTCAGTGATGGGAAGTATTTGATAAGGTATATGAAGGATAGGGGAAGGTGTATGAACATCAGGATACAAGTTTTTCCAATGATTTGACCGTTCAAGAGAAATTAGCTTTCAAAACCCTAGGAGAGGGAAATGACCTTGCCTAGACGCAACTGAAGCATGAACAAGATGTAAAATGACCCAATGGAACCTAATATGATGATGACAACCCTCTAAATGATGATACACTCAGCTAAATGGTGACATGGACCAACATTTGGACAACTTTAGAAGGAGTGAAAGCAAACCCTAGACCTGATGCCTAGTGACCAAATTTTGCTTGAAGACTCACTGAAATGACAAAATTTGACCTTGACACTCTGAGACCACTTTGTAAGAGCATATTTGATCACTGGAGGAAGGCTGGAAATACTGACACTAACACATCACATCATATTTAAGAGAAAATTTTAAGGTTCAAGTAGTGGAAGATCAGATCAAGCATCAACAAAAATTTCTCCAACTCTTAAAGGATAACCTCACTTTGGCGCATAATAGAATGAAATAATAGGCAGATCAACATCGCAGCGAGCGAAGTTTTGATGTAGGTGACTGTTTATTTCTACGACTACAACCATACAAACAAATGTCCCTCAAGCAAGCTGAGAAGGATAATAAATTATCACCAAAGTATTATGGTTCGTACAAGGTGTTGCAAAATATTGGTACTCTGGCATACAAATTGGAACTTCCTGCATCTTCCCGAGTGCACCCAGTTTTCCATGTTTCATGCTTAAATAAGGTTATAGGTGGCAAGCTCCCAGTTCAAATAATATTTCTAGAACTTGATGAGGAAGGAAAATTCATATTGAAACCTGAAGCAGTCACAGAAACAAGAACTCGATAGCTATGAAATCGATCAATTTCAGAGTATCTCATCAAGTGGAACAACTTACCTGCTAAAGGTTCCACATGGGAGGATGATAATTTTATACAGAAGCATCCAGAACTACTCAAGCATTGAGGACAACACTTTTTTGAAAGAGGGGCATGTTAAGTCCCTATAATACTAGTGTATTCCCTTATTGTTATTGTCATTGTACCCCTTATTATTATTATTGTGTCCTTGTTGTCCCCATATTGTTATTATTGTGCCCCATAGAAGCTCACTATTGTTATTGTTGTGCCCTTACATTATTATTGTTATGTAAACTCTTATTATATTGTGATCCCTTAGACTCCTGTATATAGAAGGGAGGTCTTATCATTTGTATCATCCAAGAATTGTTCACTTTCTGTAATGTAAAGGAGGTTGCCCCCTCAAAGAGGCTACTTTTTAAGTCATTTATCTATTTCTTTCTTCTAATTTGTGAGCTGGTTGCATAACAAACATACATTGTAATGAAACTAGAATAGTCCAACTACAATAACAACATATGCATCAAAGCGTGCTGGCTCTGTTATTATTATTATAAGTGACAGTTCCATCCTTTCATACACCATTGACAACCACTAGCCGCAATAGTGGAACATTACAGTCAAGAACACCTGCTCCTCCAAAGAGGTATACTTGCTCTATGTTGTGGAGAAGCCAAGGCTCATCACAATACTCCCAAGCTTTTCCTAAGCCTAAACCTATCCAAAATCTTAGCTCCCAAAAACCTTTTCTATGAGTTATGAGGTCCTATTTATAACAAAGGGTGGAGTGACCCTTGACACCCCCCTTTGTGGCTCTTTGATTACCCTCATGACTCTTCAACTTCTTTACAAATAACTCATTACATTACATAGTGATTGTTCACATTCCATTAGTGACACTTGGAATTTCACTTACAACACATTTACAAATAATATACATTTTCCACATGTACCCATGTGAGACAAAATAGGCTAGAGACAACCTAACAAGACAAAAGACTATCACTTTGAAGTTTGGGGAAAGACAAACTCGACAACCACCACTTGATTATTCTCGGTCACTTACTGATACGAAGCTTGGTACTGTGCGATGATGTCCCCAAACTGCTTGATGATGTCTTTCTAATAGCAGACTCTTGCCCCATAGCTTCTAGGTATATGGTATTGAAACCTTTGTCCAACTCATCCCGAAGCATGTGCAACATGGTTTTGACCATAATAGGACCACCAATGTAATTTTGTATGTTTTGTGCACTCAACTCCAAGTCATCATTGGCGGTCTCTCACCTCAACTCCTCCATGTACCTGTCGATCTCTAGCCGGATTTGGTTCTTATGCTTAACTTCGATGAGGGAACTGATTGACAAGACCTATGCGTCCTTACCATGACATCTAAACTCTTATACAACCATGCATTTGAAGCCTGTATGCTGCTGACGAACAAGGCAAGATTATCATAGTTTTGGATTAACATCTGGACCTTTTCTTTGTCTAGCTCTACCTGCTGTTTCATCATATTTGGCAAATAAAGTAGGGTCCCTTTGTACCGCATTATCCACTCTTGTGCATGGGTGATGGAAACATGTATGTCCATGAGAGTTTGGAAAAACCTTTTGCTCCACTGCTATAAGCCATGCAGATGGACAACTGCCTTATGAATGGTGATGAATCCATCATAGAGCTTCCACATGGTAGTCTCAAATGTGGATACTTAAGCAAGTATCACTTTTCTCATCTCTTCCATTACAGAACTTGTGCTCTGCTCTCTAGATTTTTTTGCCTCTTACCTGGATGGTTGCAATTTCTTTGCAGTCTATTCATTCTTGGCTAACAAGAACTTGACATTTGAGCTCATGGCTCCTACATAAGCCAAAGTGGCATCAACCATGGCAACTAGATTCTTTATGACATCTGACACTATCACTCTTTCCTTCATGAATGTAGGTGACATGTTATCATCCGAAAAATGCATTATCCGTGCCTATATAATCTTCTTCTGCAACTCGTCAAATGATAGATTGTACACATCCATCATCGGATCATCATCAAGGAGAACAACCTCTCCTTGCTCACTCGAGACTGGTTCTGACATTGGAGGTGGTGGAGACTGAGAGGTGACCTCGAGTTCTCTCGACATGAGGTTAGTGTCTTGGTCCTGTGGCTCCTTGCCCCAACTCATGTTTCAACTCCATGTCTATCACTTCAATTAGTTGTTCAATCTGCTAAGAAAGCTCTTGATCCTGCATCTTCTCACCCTTTTCTTCAGATGCTGGCTGTTTTGACTCCTCAACTTGTATGGGTGTTGTTTGTTCTGTCATCATGCCTTGCCTTTCCTCTTCTTCTTGTTTATTCTTCTCTTCCCTCTCTCTCCTTCTCAGCTCCATCTCTTCCTTCAACTTCTTCTCCATTTCATACAACCTCCATTCTGCTTCCTCCAAACTTTTCTCTTCTTTCTTCCTTCACTCTGGTCTCTTTAGCCACTGCTCCCTATTTTCCTCCACTACCAAAGATGATTTCTCAGTGATAGGATTTTATTTCATCTTATAGCTTTGCTCAGCCTTCGAGTTTTCAGCAATCTTCCTCTTTGCTTTGTCCTACACCAAATTGCTGCTTATTGCTGATATTATTGTTGCTTCATGCGCTGCTGCTGCCTGTAGAGCAGCTTTCCATGCTGTGGCCAATGAAATGTCCCATGGATCCATGGATAATATACCTTCACACAATATTTCTTGCAAATACAGTGGGGATCATACATATTATAGTGTTTAGTGCCAAATTGGAACTTCACTATCTCCTTAGCTTCAGCATCTGCATCCTTCAAGTTCTTAATCTTGTACAATCCAATCTACAAAGGAAGGGTGGACCATGGTGCTTTATTCCTCCTATGCAGTCCTGCTGATAACCCTATGGAGATGTGGTATGAGACCTATTACATGACCAACTTGTCCGTGGCATACCTTGGTAGAACATGCAGAGGCTTCTCTCCACCAAACATCCTGATGAAGGTTCCATTGGGTGAGGTATACCAATATGCAATGTTAAGTATTAACTCCATCACTTCTTTAGAAATGCAAGGTGGATCCTTCTCAAAGATAAACTTATACAATGGGATGATGAAATGGCCAGTCAACCTCGCCATAACTCCTCGGTAGATGCAGTTGGAAAGCAACTTGCAATAAATGTTGACGACAGTCTCTTTCGGTGTCCATGTCCAACTCATGCCAGGAAACTGATGTTGGGCACAAATTGCATCAAGTAAATATGCAGACATGTAGAATATCGCTTGCTCATCCTTGGGTAGATTCTAGGCATTAGTCACATGGAATTTCAACTGAAGAGCCAACAAATCTGACTAGCTGAATGGATTTCCATCACTCACTAGCTAGTCCAACATAATCAACCAATTTTTAGGAAAGGTCTCCGTGCTCTCTTGACCATATAATTGGCATGCAAAGATGATCAAGAATTGGTAAGCCTTCCTGAGAGACTTTGTCTTGTAAACATGATTGGGTGTCATTCTGAACTTTGATGACTCTTTCACCCAATGCTTTACAATATCTATGGTGTTCACAAAGCTATGGGTGGCATAGAAAAGTGAGTCCATGCAGTTCACTAGTTGAGGTAAATGATACATTTGCTGCTAGTTCTTCGCCATGAAGGTGGCAAGCTCTATCCCACTGGCACTTCTCAATGTCATAGTCTCTAGATATGTTTGTGAGACAATCCAATGGATAATGTCCGCACATGGGAAGGTGGGGTACTTGCATGAAACCTTGTATAAGCTTGACTGATGGATACTAATGTAAACCTGCCAATCCTCTAAGTCTTGCTTGAAATTCTCTACAAAGATATCCTTGATTTCCTTCCATATTAAATTCACACCCTTCTTAATGAACAACTGAGTGTCTGCATAAAATCACAAATTCACTGACACCTACTCAATTGCTTCCCCAGTGATACTCTTGATAGTATCCTTTGATGTAGCTGTCTTGGAGGCCATGTTACCTACAACTGCTAGAGAGTTTCCCAACAATTTCTATACATGGAGATAAAGAGGACACTCATGGGATGCAAATGTTAGCTTGAAATCAAAATCACTTCAAGAATAGACCAAGCAACAAACTGGGCAAATGCTGGGAGGGATTGCGCAATCTTGGCTCACAGAGGTGATATGAAAATCACTTGTGAGTGACCTCAGTTAATTAATTAATGAATAAAGGTATTACAGACTCATGTGCTGGTGTGTGTCTATGTTATTTTAGGCAACGGATCGATCAAATTGCAAAATACACAGACACTGGAAAATGGAAAAACAGTAAGAGAAACACAGTAAGCAAATGCAAGAACACAACAATTAATAAGGAGTTCACCCTATTCTCTAGGGCTACATCTCCGGTCCAGCTTTCAGTGGTGGCCTTCTTTTATTGTGTCTTTAAAGCAGAGATTTATAATGAGGAGCTCAATTTGAGTCTCCTGAAACAGATGATGTTGGTAGGGTGGTTCTTGGATTCCCCAAGCCACTAGAGTGCACAGACTCTTTTCCTTACCCAATCTTGACCTCTCTGGTCTTTAATGGGAGGAGCCCAATGTGGTGCTCAATTCCTGACAGATCCTCTCAGGGATTGCTTGAACCTCTCAAGCTTTCTGTCTACTCGATGTTGCCTAAGGTCAACTCGGCTCTCTGTCTTCTGCTTCTTGCTTTACTGTCTTTTCTGTCTCTTGGTCTCACTGTATTTTTCTTTCTCCTTCTGTGTTATGTTCTTTGTCTGTTCATGGCTTAAAGCCAATTTGTCTTCGAATGTTCGCTTCCTCTTCTGCCCTTTCGGATCACCTATTGTTGTTTGTTTGGAGTTCCCTGCCTCTGTGTCATTGCCAACATCTCACAGGGAGGTGGCCATTTGTCTTCTCATGAATTGCGCCAGCTCTTCCTCGACGGTTCGATTTTTCAGTTACACTATGGAATGACTCATCCGCCAACTCAGCGGTCAAATTGGATGTCAAACTTCTCTATGCTGCGGCTTAATCCCTTGTCAAATCTGGTTCCTCCATCAGGCACAATCTTCACCGTCAGATCTGGAGTCCCCATATCCTACGATATTCGCTCATTTCGCGCGATTGACTTGCTGGACCGTTAGCACGCGATGAGAGGCGGTTTTCTCTCTCATACGTTGGACATGCGTCGTGTGCTGAATGGAATCGCTCACTTTCAGCCAAATCTGCTTACCGCCCAAGGATGCCCCCGATATCCTGCTGGTTTTGGAGTGTGGGTCTCACCTTTCGCCTTAGCGCTTTCCCCACGGTTTCCCAGCTCCCTATGTGACCAAGCGCTCGAGGCCTTTCCTTCTCGAGGGGTTTTTCCCAACGATGCGAGCCTCCGTTTCCCGATCTGGGCTTCCCAAGTGCTAGTTTTTCCTCCTGTGCGGTCTCCATGGGCCTCGGTCAGTGCGCTTTGACACGAGGTCCTCGTCGTTCCTTGCTGGCTGCAAAATGCCACTGTCCAGAGGTCTTCTTGATTGCTATTTATTCACAAATTTGAAATATGTCCTGATACAATCATGGCACTTTGATTATTTTTCGTGGATCCAATTCGGATCACGGCCTTCCCATTGAAAAAGCTTTCGGACCATCAAAAGTTGGTTTTCAAGCATCGACTAAGTGAGGGTACAATTGTCTCACTTGTCCAATCTCTATCCACTTTGCACTACTTGGCTTTGAACCCTTGAGCCCAACTCTAAGGTACTCAACATCTCCCCTGTGCATCGTCCTCACCTTCTTGTCCAGCGCTATGTCTTCCTACAATTCATTAAGATATTCAGGTAACAGGTCATCAATAGAAGGCAATTGACTTTGCTCTTCGGGATCTTCAATTAGTGAAGGCTCAAACAATCTCAAGCAATCTGCATTCATGACTGAATAGATGTGCATGTAAGCTGGTAGATCAAGGTGAAAATCATTCTCACCAATCTTCTCAAGTATCCTAAAAAGTCCATAACTGATAGGCTTTAGCGTTTTACCTTCACCTTGCATCCTGTCCTTGTTGATGTATAGCCAGACTTGGTCACCAACTTGGAAACTATGCTCCATCCGATGCTTGTCATGCCTCGCCTTGTATTTGGCTTGGCTCTTTTCCAGCTGTTCTTGTACTGCCTAGTGGATCTCTTGGATTTGTTCAATGAACCTAGTTTCCCTGTCCACATCATTGTGTCCCTCGACTGTGGTGTTTTTACCAAATACAAAATCCAAAGGATACCTTGGTGTGAAACCAAAACAGGTCTCGAAAGGAGATCTATGTGTGGAAGAATGTTTTGCTCTATTGTAAGCATGCTGCACATAACAAAAATGTTCATCCCAAAGCTTAGGATGTTTGCTGCAATATCCCCTGAGCAACTGGATCACTGTCCTGTTGACTACTTCGGTCTGACCATCAGTTTATGGATGAAAAGTTGTGTTTTTCTTTAGTTTGGTGTCCATCAGTTCCCACAGACTTGACCAAAAATTCCCCACAAATCGGGTATCTCGATCAGATACAATGGAAGTGGGTAATCCAAAATGAACCCATACATGTTCAAAGAACAGTTTTGCAGTTTGTTCAGCTATAATCTGTTTATTATAAGGTATCAAAATACACATTTTGCTGAACCTATCCACAACAACATATAGATAATCATGACCTTTCCTAGATTTAGGTAGTCCTCCAACAAAATCCATGGAAACAATTTCCCAAGGGTGAGAAGGAACTGGTAATGGAGTGTACAAGCCTAGTTTTCTATTGCTGGGCTTGCTTTTAGCACACATAGTACACCCTCTTACATATCGAGAAACATCTCATTCATTTTTGGCCAATAACAAAATCTTTACAGCTGTGCAATTGTTTTACTTACCCCAAAGTGACCTGATATTAGAAAAGTGTGTGCTTCTCGAATTATCTTTACTCTTTCAGTTTGTGGAATGCATAACTTCCCACAATGGTATAAGAGTCGGTCCTTTACATGATCGTCCAATTCTTCTACTCTTTTGCCTTGACTTAAAGTTGCATATACATCTTTAAAGTCTATCTTGAGCATATTGTTCAATGTAACTCTCATGTAACACAGAATTATGCTTAAGTATAGTAGATGCATTTATAATGGGTCTAGATAACATGTCTGCAACTTTATTATGTATGCCCTTTTTATATCTGATGACTAAATGAAACTGTTGTAGAAAACCCATCTATAGTGTCATGATTGCTGCAACTTAGTTTGGGAGTGTAGATATTGAAGTGGTTGATGATCGGTATGTATTACTGTCTCTTTTTCCATTAAGTAATGTTTCCACTTCTTCACATTCTGTACTAATGCATACAATTCTTTATCATATGTAGGATAGTTAACTACTATAGAATTAAATGTCTCAGAATGATAACATATGGGTTTACCATGCTGTGTCAACACTGCTCCCATGGCATAGTCACTGGCATCTATTTGTATCTCAAATGGTCTTTGAAGATCAGGCAGTGTTAGTATAGGTGCTGTACTAATCTTTTCTTTCAAGGTGTCGAAGGCTTTCTGCTGTTTGCCTCCCCACTGAAACACATTGTTCAATCCTGTTAAAGCATGTAAGGGAGTTGCAATTAAGGAAAAGTTAGAAATGAACTTTCTCCAATATTGTGCTGCCCCTAAGAAGCTTCTAACTTCTGTAGTAGATTTGGGTTTAGGCCAGTTTACAATGACTGCCACCTTAGAGGGATCTATCTTCAATTCACCACCCCCTACTATATCACCCAAATAATTCAAAGATGTTTTGCCAAATTCACATTTTGAGAGTTTAACATAAATTTTTTCTCTTTTCAAACTTTTAAGTGTTCTTCCCATGTTTTGCTAAATATCAGAATGTCATCCAGATACACAATAACAAAATCATCAAGAAAAGGTCTGAGTACATCATTCATTAATCTCATGAAAGTAGAAAGAGAATTAGTTAAGCCAAAAGGCATAACCAACCACTCATACAATCCCTGCTTTGTTTTGAAAGCAATCTTCCATGCATATTGTTATGCAACTCTGACCTGATGGTATCCACTGTGCAAGTCTAACTTGGAAAAATAAATAGCTTCTTTCAATTGATCTAAAAGATCATCTATGTGAGGAAGGGGATAACGATTTTTGATGGTTATATTATTCAGTGCTCGGTAATCAATGCACATTCTCCACGAGCCATCTTTCTTTCTCACCAAAATGATTGGTGACCCACATGGTGATGTGCTAGGCCTGATGAACCCTTTCTCGAGCAACTCCTACACCTGCTTCTTGATTTCAGCATTCTCTAAAGCAGACAAGCTTTACATTCCAATGTTAGGCAATGGAGCATCTTGCTGCAAAATAATATCATGTACTATTTCCTTTTTGGGTGGTAGAACTTTAGGTTCTTGAAACAAGATATCATACTCTGAAACAACCTTTTCTAAATCAGCTTGCTATTCAATCTTACAACTTTCAAATACATTGGTTTTATTAGGTTTCTTTTCCTTTACAACCACTAGTAAGAATTGTTTACATGAATTTATCATTCGTTTCATCTACCCTGAGTTTATGAAAGTATAATTATTCTTGAGCTTATGAGCTCTTACAAAGTATTCGATTCCATCTTTAACAAGTAGATACTTGTTCTCAACTCTATAGAAAATATATTTTCTGTCATACAAGTAAGGACTTCCTAAAAAAATTCCACATATATCCAAAGGAATTATGTCTAACCCAACCTCATCTACAAATGCTGATCCAAAAGAAAACTTGAGTTTGCACTGTCTAGTCAGTTGTAGTTGTGCTTTATCATTAAACCATCCTAATGGGTATGGTTTCTTGTGAGGTGTAGTTACTAATCCCAAATTCTTTACAATTGCTTCGGAAATTAAATTTACTTGTGAGCCACTATCAAACAAAGTATCAATCTTTTGATGTTTGGAAATAACTCGAATATGGAAAATCTCATGTCTTTTTCTCTCATTTTCTTCATCAATAATAGATTGTGTAGAATTACTAGTAGATGCTTCAAAATTCTTACCTTTTATACCTGTGGCTACAATAGTTGTTTCATCTCCTGAGTCTGACCCCAAATCCTTCTGAATAGTTGTAGCAGTCTTCTTCTTCTTTCCCTCAACCTTCTTAGGTCTCAGCTCTGGATGCAGAATCCAATAGTGCTCATCATCATGCCCATCCTTTTTACAGTGAGTGCATGAATATTTACTCTTCTGTGCAGTATTATCCTTCCTTGCTTTCCATTTCTTCTTTCTTTTCTCCTTATTCTTGCTTGCAGTGGGTTAGGATGCTCCCCCAACTTCTGGACTTCCATTCTTTCCTCTAGCTTCTAGATGAGTAGCTTGTACAGATACCTCATCTATACTAGTGGGATTAAACATGAGGATAGCGTGCCTCATGTAGCTGTGTAGACCACCAATGTACTTCAATAGAGTCTTAGGTGAGTCTAATGAGATTCCTAGAATCAATGCTCTCTTTCTAAATTCTTGAATATACCCTTGCACACTTTTCCCTTTCAACTGTCGAAGAGTTTGCCAACTCATCATGGCTTGCTGCATGTAGGCCAATGGATAGAACTATTTTTTGATTGCAGAAACAAATTCACTCCAGATAGAGATAGTCTTACCATGTCTCTTCAGGTCAACTTGGGTCCTACCTTCCCACCAAACCAAGGCAGTGCCTCCAAGGCATAGGCTTGCCAGCTGAATTTTTCCCTTATCTGATTCAATACTCTGCACTCTGCAATAAACAACAATTTGTCTAATCCAATTGTCCAACTTTTCTGCATTCAACTCTCCATCATATATAGGCAAATCAAATTTAACATCTAGTTTGATCAAAGATGCTTTCTTTTTATGTTTAGGGATTAGGAGGTGTGAGAAAGTGTTCTTATTTCCCTTTGCCTTTTGAGTGGTCATGGAGGAAGGACTCAACTTCTCCTTTGTCTTGTTTGGAGCCTGATGTATCTTCATCCTTGTGTTTTCTAGAGTCCTTATACATTTCTTCTACCATGGACCTTATGGCTAGGAAACTATCTATGAATTGAGGGTCTGGTCCCATAGAACCTTCTTCTGACATTGTCTTCTGAGGATAAACTCTCCCAATTTCAGGATTAGTTTCAACCAACTCTCCTTCTCCTAACTTGAGCTTTGATCTAGTTAGCATTCAACAACTAAACCCACACAAGCTTGTCTAACCTTAACAACCTAAAGCTCTGATACCACTTGATATGAAAATCACTCGTGAGTGACCTCAATTAATTAATTAATGAATAAAGGTATTACAGACTCATGTGCTGGTGTGTGTCTATGTTATTTTAGGCAATGGATCGATCAGATTTAAAAATACACAGACACTGGAAAATGGAAAAACAGTAAGAGAAACACAATAAGCAAATGCAAGAATACAACAATTAATAAGGATTTCACCCTATTCTTCAAGGCTACATCTCTGGTCCAGCTTTCAGTGGTGGCCTTCTTTTATTGTGTCTTTAAAGCAGAGATTTACAATGAGGAGCTCAATTTGAGTCTCCTGAAATAGATGATGTTGGTAGGGTGGTTCTTGGATTCCCCAAGCCACTAGAGTGCACAGACTCTTTTCCTTACCAAATCTTGACCTCTCTGGTCTTTAATGGGAGGATCCCAATGTGGTGCTCAATTCTCAACAGATCCTCTCAGGGATTGCTTAAACTTCTCAAGCTTTATGTTTGCTCGATGCTACCTAAGGTCAGCTTGGCTCTCTGTCTTATGCTTCTTGCTTTACTGTCTCTTGGTCTCACTATCCTTTTCTTTCTCCTTCTGTGTTATGCTCTCTGTCTGTTCATGGCTTAAAGCCAATTTGTCTTCGACTGTTCGCTTCCTCTTCCACCCTTTTGGATCACCTGCTGCTGTTCGTTTGGAGTTCCCTACCTTTGTGTCATCACCAACATCTCACAAGGAGGTGGCCACTTGTCCTCTCATGAACTGCGCTAGTTCTTCCTCGATGGTTCGGTTTTTTAGTTTTACTGTGGAATGACTCATCCACTAACTTAGCTGTCAAATTGGACGTCAAACTTCTCTATGTCGCGGCTTAATCCCTTGTCAAATTCGGTTCCTCCATCGGGCGCAATCTCCGACGTCAGATATGGAGCCCCCAGATCCTATGATATTCTCTCATTTCGTGCGGTTGACTTGCTCGACCATTAGCGCACGATGAGAGGTAGTTTTCTCTCTCATTCGTTGGACACGCGTCGTGCGCTGAATGGAATCGCTCACTTTCAGCCAAATCCACTTATCACCCAAGGATGCCCCCAATATCTCGCCAGTTTTGGAGCGCGGGTCCCGCCTTTCGCCTTAGCTCTTTCCCCACGGTTTCCAGGCTTCCCATGTGACCGAGTGCTCGGGGCCTTTCCTTCTCGAGGGGTTTTGCCCAGCGATGTGCGATTAGAAATGGCCTGCATTTCCTGATCTAGGCTTCCCAAGTGCCAGTTTTTCCTCCTGCGTGGTCTCCATGGGCCTCAGTCAGCGCGCTTTGACCGAGGTCCTCGTCGTTCCTTGCTGGCTACAAACTGCCACTGTCCAAAGGTCTTCCTGATCGCTCTTTATTCACAAATTCAAAATCTGTCCTGATTTGATACAGTCATGGCATTTTGATTATTTTTCATGGACCCAATTTGGATCAAGAGGTGATTGGTTTCCAACTCAATCTACACATTGTGTAGTCCCAATAGTTAGTGGGGAGATCTTGTTGATTGGAGCTGTGTTATGCACAGTTCATTCTGGGCATAGGTCAGGAGAGACTGCACATTACGTAGTCTCAGTGGCCAAGGCTCAGGGCTGGCTCCTGGAACTGCAAAGTGTGTAGTTGGAGCCATGCATGGGCAACCTTTGCGCAATTCCAGAATCTAAGGCAGAGGCCTTGAGCTTCATAAATGCACAATGCATGCTTGGGAAAACGAGATCTGGGCCAAGGAAGCCCAGATCTGTCGAAGGGGAGTGAGAAATAATAGATCTGAAGGGTAGTGGAATGCTGGGTACAAATTTAAGTGAATGATGATGGATGTGAGTGAAACAAGTGAAGGAATCAATCAAAGTAAAGGAAAACAAAGCATGTGGAGAGAGATGCCGCAACGACGATTGCTAGTGAAAAAATTGGGCGATACATGAAACACGTGGGAAAGGCAATGCAAAACTTAAAACAACACTTCTAAAAGCTAAAACACCATCAGTCATTCAACAAAATGAGTGAAACAACACTCTCACAAGATAAACAAACAAAAGTGACAAAAAAAGCAACAAAGACTAGAAAAGCAAGACTTACCCGTAAAAGCAACGAAGATTGCACCTGAGGTTCCTTGATCTCCTCGGGAATGTCAAACCTCCAAGATCAAGAGTGAAAATGAGCTATAGCAGCGTTGATTAAGTAAATTTGGTTGATTTAGGGTTTATGATGTGAAGCCAAAAATCAGGGAAAAAGAGACACTCGGCGTCAGTTTTCAAAATAACTCAATTGTCTCCTCTGGGATGTTAAAAATAGATCCCTACTTTCTAGGGATGATTTTTTGCTTTTTTGCTTTTTGATTTTTTTTTTTCAGGAAAATATGCGATGCATGGCCTAGAGAGATTGCACATTTCTGAGAAGGAATGGCCAACTCACTGGCTCATGCACTGAGCAACTTCTGAGGGAGAATCTTCTGCGCAATTTCTGGGCTGAGTGGCTCTGGGTTGCCTCTCATGCTCTGCACAGTTTCCTAGCTAAAGGCTGGCTGTCAGATGGCTCTGCACAATTTTGGAGCTTAAGGCTCACTTTTAACTCAAATTATGCAATTCCCGAAAACAAGGCTAGTTTCCCTCAAGGATTGTGCAGTTCACTAAGGCAAGCTTGGAACTGGGTGAAAACTAAGTCAAGGGATCAGATTGCGGGTTAGGAAGTAAACCAAGTAAGAAAACACAAGCCAAAAATGCAGAAGAAAAAGTTTAATCAAAGCACAAGTACCTAGGTTAGTGCAAGATGAGTTGATGTGATTTAGGAGGGAGGCTCCAAAATGAAGCATAGGAAAAATTTTGGAGGGTGGTTGTAGCTGCTACACACTACCCTAGCTAGATTGGCAAAAAAAGTATATTTTTTTTCTAGGATGATTTGTAATGAAGGATATGAACAAAAAATTTGTTAGTGCCACCAAGGGTTTTCTTTACCCTAGAAGGATATATTGTATGAGATAAATTACTTTCCCAAGAAATATCCAAGACCCATTGCACTTGTAGCTTAGATCAATATTTCTAGTAGATTTTGGCATGAACAACTTCAATATAAAATAAATGGAGCCTGAAATTGATGGTGAAACATAACATGGTTATTAGACCACCTAAGGTTGTCCCCCCCTAATGGAGTATTTTAAATACATCTATGTTGTAGGTACTACCAAAACACCGAAAAATTCGCTCATTACCAAATTTTTGGGCCCCCCTCCTTGTTCAAGGCCCTAAAGGTCATGCCTATGTTTCATATTAGTTAAGCCCTCCACATGCCTAGATGCTATGAAACCCTTATGATGATAATGCTTCCATTATGCATAATGTATGTGCTTGTTCTTCCCCACTGTACTCATCATTCCTATCAAATACATTAGGTTTGTCACGATAGGCATTTGTCTTATGATTGCAATCGTTTTGATGCTTTAGGGTAATGAAACTACTACCTAGCCAATCCATCCTGAAAACCATAAACTATCTTGGCCAAGAGTAAAGGATTACGACATCTCGACCTAATTCTCACCTTTGAACTTACTTTCCCTAGCCTAGGTTCGCATGAGCATTTCATAACATGTTGTTATAATATTGCAACATCATGTTGAAAGGCTGCTTCATGTGCCATGTCATAAGTAAATTGGTAAAGAAGTATCATAAATGTTGCGTTGGTATTAGGTAAAATGTATATTTTCATTTTAGGAGGTTTGTCACAATAACTTCTCTTTGTTCGGATACCATACTTCTACACATGTAAACTATCATAACATTACCAACTCATGCACCATAAAACCAACATGAGTAGCTTTTTTGAAATGTATTAATTATGTGATTAAAGTTTCACCTTAATTAAAATATTCTATATCTTATTACAAGCATGAGTTTGACCTGGGAAAAGTGACATTACATGCATTAACGAGGTGTAAATAAAGGATACATTGTTGTGATGATGCAACATCCACGTTGAAACCTTTCTTCACAAACAACTGTACTTATAATTTCTATTCCAAAATACGATTTGAACCAAGTTGACACTTTCAAATGCGACTTCAACTAAGTCGCACTTACAATTGCAAATCACATATGCAACAATCATTTGGGGTTGAACTCGAAGTTGCGAATTTCCCTGTAGGGGAGAACTGGAGTTCAGAAAATTTACGACTAGAACCTTAATAAAGAATACGACCTATGTTGAGGGAAAGGGATGATTAGAAGTCATTCCATATTTTTATTTCAATGTGCTTAGTAAATAATGAAAGTTAATGGATCTTGAGCTACTAAAATTTTCATGGTGCCGAGCCAACACATGATGAAAGTCACCACGCTAGCATACAAAGCATATCATATGTGTATCCAAGGGATGATGATTTATAAGGCCCACAATACAAGGCCTTCACAAAATTTGAAGTTGACTTAAAATCAGGTGTTGTAAAGGACATATATGAAATAAATATATATAAAGGGGCAACACATGGGAACCATCGACATATGAACCACCTAGAAAACAGAATTCCAACAAACTCAAACACACTTGGAATAAGAGGAAGCTTGTCAATTTTCGTGATAAGTTCAGTGGAGGCCCAAAGCACTATCACAGTTGCAAAGCCCAGTCCACCAATAGAAATTTTGTCATCAACCTTTTCCTAAGCCTCTTGTACAAGTTTGATGGCATCTGTTAATGGATTCACTGGATCAGTAGAGGTTTCCCCATTGGCCATTGTAATCACTCTGCCTCTTATTTTACCTAGGAGAGTGGATGATGCAGAATAAACAATTGGCTGATCTAAACGACATCTCAAAGCTGGCAAAGAAACTGTATAAATTTTGAATAATATGACACATATCAACATAGAGGAGGTTATGTATTATACATGTTCCAATACCTCCTCGCTGTGGAACTTTCAGTTCAACAATGAAAAAAGACGGCAGCAACAGAAGCAGAAACATTCACAGGTGCACATAGAAGCATCAATCGCACATATACACACAGTATTTTCCCGGGGAAAGCATCTCGCTAAAAACCCCAACTATCTGTATATTATAGTGATTTAATCATGTAACAATAAATAGTAAAATACTCCTCACAAGTACTTAGTACTATCTCCACATGCTACACACAATACAGCTAAGATCTGATCTCCAAATCTCCCCCGCTTCTTTCCTGCCTCCACAGCTCAATACCTGCTCAAGAATTGATGAGAATGGCTTACCAAACTCGTATTTGACCTGCAAATAATCACTCACACTCTGTTCGACATGAGCACAGGCTACAATTCTTGATATTGGCCAATTCATTGGCATACTCAATCCCTTTGATTGTGCAAATCATCATGCACAACTATAGTCACAACTGATAGCAATCTGATCCTCTAACACCTGTCCCTGCCGAACTAAACATGCATTGACATGCAACTGAGTTAACTGATGTATTCTATAGTTGCATTGTGAGTTAATAACTTGTGAATTAATTAATAACTAATTCACCCAACTCATCTCTAGTCTATTGATCAGTTAGACTAAATACAACCAGTTTAACAAAGCTAAACTGAACACAACTCCATCAACTGCACCTCTAGTCCACTAAACTCAACTCACTTGAGTTCTAACTGAAGTCCTGCATGCAAATATTAGTCATCCCATAGGTAACCACATATTTCCCTCTGGGATCTGCATGTACCACATCCGTAGCTCATCCTGAAGTGCTCCAAGAGAATAAGATCAAGTTTATAGTCCAAATATTATTATGAGACAATAATATTTGACTTTTCTAGTTTTGACAACCAGTCTAAAAATAGACTTTGATCACTCACACTGTGATCACTCACACTGTGGTCACCCGCACTGTGATCACTCATACTATGATCACCCACACTGTGATCATCCACACTGTGATAAAAAATAGAACTTGCGCCATAATTTGCCTGCGGGCCCACTTAGTGAAGGCGACTCTTTTCACTAAGCTCCATCATCTTGTTGCATTCTCAACAAGCATTTCTTGTTGCACAATTTTCAACACTCCCTCTCAACAAGAAAGGCTTCCTCTCAAACCCGATCCTAAAACTCTGGAATGTTATCCATGCAACACATCTGGCCGGTCCACTTGCTCTGTCATCAAAGTCTCTGACTGCTATTGCCTCTGTTGACTGAAACTCTGCATCTCTGTACTCTTCAGTATCTGACTGCTCTAGCCTCTGTCACTTTGATCTCTGACTGCATCCGTGCTGCTGCTGGTTCTATCTCCCAGCATTACATCTGCACTGCACCTCCCAACTGACCTCCCTGTTGGGCTAAAAACATCCTCTGATGCTGAAGCTCTACCTGTTGCTGACAAGTGCTCCCTCTCTGACATCTGCACTACTGCAACATCTCCATGCATCTCGCACCATTGCACACCTCTCTGTGCCACATAGCACTGTGCAAAACACTTGTGCCTCTCGCATTGCTACAGCCTGCTAGCTATGCGCTGTCCTGGGATTCCCTGCACTGTCGCTCTCTCTGCCACTCCATCCGCATCTGTCTCTACCCAATCAGTCAGTTCCTGCTACTACACATCTGGGGCTCCCATAGCAAGGTCTCATCCAAGGGGTTGGGTACCTCAAGGATCCTGCCCCTCCTCCTTGGGTCAATCAATCCACATCACCCCACCTCCTACCTGGAGGTATGGCTGCATGCGATCCCTCAGCCCACCTGGCTCGAAGTTTCCCCCTACTGGAGGTCTCTTCATGAGTAGATGTCTCTACTCGATCTCCTCTCAGCTTCCCTTGTTGTGGCTTCTCCAAAACCTCTTGAAGCTGCTGCACCAATCTTGGCTCCTCCACAATCGTCTGAGACTTCTTCTGGCTCTGCATTTTGAGAGGTAATATATGCTCCCTCTCAACCACCAAGTCTCCATCAGTTGCCTCGCTGCTCAAGGCTTTGCATGCATCTTGAACCTCAAGAGCATACAGGTTCTTGACCCGTGAACCAATCTGCTTCACTGTCTAGTGATGATGTGTCTAAGGAAAACCTTTCCCTTACTGAAGACCACATCATAGCCTCTGTCTTCCAACATCGCGATCGACACCAAGTTTCTCTTCAGTCATGGTACATACTTGGCATCGGTCAAGGTAAGGCGAGCTCCATGCTCCCTCTGAAAAATAACCATGCCTACACTTGAGACACTATACTTCTCATCATTACCCATCCCTATGAGTATCTGGAGATCTTTCTCCTCCAAAGTACTGAACAAACTTTTGTCACCGGTCATGTGGAAAGAAGCTCCACTGTCAAGAAACCAACCACTTCCCATCATGGATGAAACCATGCATGCGAAGAGTGTGAAATCCAACTCAAATTGTGAAGCAAGCGCCTCACCTTCAGATCCTTCCCCGGATCCCTTCTTGGACTTCTTCTTTGGGCAATTAGTAGCATAATGACCCAACTCATGACAACGAAAGCATCTCACCTTTGCCTTGTCAACCTTCTTCCCATCATTGGAAGAACTGGATTCGGAAAGAGAAACCTTCGCCTTCCCCTTCTTCACCTTACTCGCTAAGGCACAATGCTCCTCATCTTGCATGGATGAAGAACCGTCTCTGGTGCTCCGCCTGATCTCCTCCTGCACAAGATCCGACCAAAGTCTCTCCCATCCTGGTAGTTTCTCCCTTCCATTCACCGAGTCCTGGTAGCTATGCCAACTCTTAGGAAGGTCAAGGAGTGCTAGACTCACCATCCTCATCCGACAGTTACCCCCACACTTCCCAGCTCATCTCGACATTGGGTGAACTTCGTGAGATACTCGGGCATATTGTCTCCATTCTCACACTGAATGTTTCTGAGTTTCTCTCTTGCTTTGGAATTAAATTCGAATTCCACCAGCTCAAAACTCAACCGCTTCTGATCTAGAATTCGTGAGAACAAAGTATTTCTTGTACAAAGATCGACTGTATGGGCATTCACCGGATATCTCACCTTCCAAAAGAAGGATGAATCCAGAGGCTACCTGGCCCGATTACAGACTCTGCCTAAAGAAATAAATTGTAAACACTTTCTGAATAGTATATCTGATGATCAATCCTCGCTTTGATATCCTGTAGAAATTTTCCTACAAATCAAAGGGCTCTGATACCATGTAGAAATTTTGAATAATATGACACATATTCATAGATATTATCCTGATTATACACTTATAAGCGAAACATGCATAATACATAACCTCCTCTATGTTGATCATCAATTTACAGAAGCAGAAACATTCACAGGTGCACATAGAAGCATCAATTGCACATATCAACACAGTATTTTCCCGGGGAAAGCATCTCGCTAAAAACCCCAACTATCTGTATATTATAGTGATTGAATCATGTAACAATACATAGTACAATACCCCTCATAAGTACTCAGTACTATCTCCACATGCTACACACAATACAGCTCAGATCTGATCTCCAAATCTCCCCCGCTACTTGCCTGCCTCCACAGCTCAATACCTGCTCAAGAATTGATGAGAATGGCTTACCAAACTCGTATTTGACCTGAAAATAATCACTCACACTCTGTTGGACGTGAGCACAGGCTACAATTCTTGATATTGGCCAATTCATTGGCATACTCAATCCCTCCGATTGTGCAAATCATCATGCACAGCTATAGTCACAACTGATAGCAATCTGATCCTCTAACACCTGTCCCTGCTGAACTGAACATGCACTGACATGCAACTGAGTTAACTGATGTATTCTATAGTTGCATTATGAGTTAATAACTTGTGAATTAATTAATAACTAATTCACCCAACTCATCTCTAGTCTATTGATCAGTTAGACTAAATACAACCAGTTTAACAAAGCTAAACTGAACACAACTCCATCAACTGCACCTCCAGTCCACTAAACTCAACTCACTTGAGTTCTAACTGAAGTCCTGCATGAAAATATTAGTCATCCCATAGGTAACCACATATTTCCCTCTGGGATCTGCATGTACCACATCCGTAGCTCATCCTGAAGTGCTCCAAGAGAATAAGATCAAGTTTATAGTCCAAATATTATTATGAGACAATAATATTTGACTTTTCTATTTTTGACATCCAGTCTAAAAATAGACTTTGATCACTCACACTGTGATCACTCACACTGTGGTCACCCGCACTGTGATCACTCATACTATGATCACCCACACTGTGATCATCCACACTGTGATAAAAAATAGAACTTGCGCCATAATTTGCCTGCGGGCCCACTTAGTGAAGGCGACTCTTTTCACTAAGCTCCATCATCTTGTTGCATTCTCAACAAGCATTTCTTGTTGCACAATTTTCAACACTCCCTCTCAACAAGAAAGGCTTCCTCTCAAACCCGATCCTAAAACTCTGGAATGTTATCCATGCAACACATCTGGCCGGTCCACTTGCTCTGTCATCAAAGTCTCTGACTGCTATTGCCTATGTCGACTGAAACTCTGCATCTCTGTACTCTTCAGTATCTGACTGCTCTAGCCTCTGTCACTTTGATCTCTGACTGCATCCGTGCTGCTGCTGGTTCTATCTCCCAGCATTACATCCGCACTGCACCTCCCAACTGACCTCCCTATTGGGCTAAAAACATCCTCTGATGCTGAAGCTCTACCTGCTGCTGACAAGTGCTCCCTCTTTGACATCTGCGCTACTGCAACATCTCCATGCATCTCGCACCATTGCACACCTCTCTGTGCCACCTAGCACTGTGCAAAACACTTTTGCCTCTCGTATTGCTACAGCCTGCTAGCTATGCGCTGTCCTGGGATTCCCTGCACTGTCACTCTCTCTGCCGCTCCATACACATCTGTCTCTACCCAATCAGTGAGTTCCTGCTACTACACATCTGGGGCTCCCATAGCAATGTCTCATCCAAGAGGTTGGGTACCTCAAGGATCAATCAATCCACATCACCCCACCTCCTACCTGGAGGTATGGCTGCATGTGATCCCTCAGCCCACCTGGCTCGAAGTTTCCCCCTATTGGAGGTATCTTCATGAGTAGATGTCTCTACTCAATCTCCTCTCAGCTTCCCTTGTTGTGGCTTCTCCAAAACCTCCTGAAGCTGCTGCACCAATCTTGGCTCCTCCACAATCGTCTGAGACTTCTTCTGGCTCTGCATTTTGAGAGGTAATATATGCTCCCTCTCAACCACCAAGTCTCCATCAGTTGCCTCGCTGCTCAAGGCTTTGCATGCATCTTGAACCTCAAGAGCATACAGGTTCTTGACCCGTGAACCAATCTGCTTCATTGTCTAGTGATGATGTGTCTAAGGAAAACCTTTCCCTTACTGAAGACCACATCATAGCCTCTGTCTTCCAACATCGCGATCGACACCAAGTTTCTCCTCAGTCCTGGTACATGGCATCGGTCAAGGTAAGGCGAGCTCCATGCTCCCTCTGAAAAATAACCATGCCTACACTTGAGACACTATACTTCTCATCATTACCCATCCCTATGAGTATCTGGAGATCTTTCTCCTCCAAAGTACTGAACAAACTTTTGTCACCGGTCATGTGGAAAGAAGCTCCACTGTCAAGAAACCAACCACTTCCCATCATGGATGAAACCATACGTGCGAAGAGTGTGAAATCCAACTCAAATTGTGAAGCAAGTGCCTCACCTTCAGATCCTTCCCCGGATCCCTTCTTGGACTTCTTCTTTGGGCAATTAGTAGCATAATGACCCAACTCATGACAACGAAAGCATCTCACCTTTGCCTTGTCAACCTTCTTCCCATCATTGGAAGAACTGGATTCGGAAAGAGAAACCTTTGCCTTCCCCTTCTTCGCCTTACTCGCTAAGGCACGGTTCTCCTCATCCTGCATGGATGAAGAACCGTCTCTGGTGCTCCGCCTGATCTCCTCCTGCACAAGATCCGACCAAAGTCTCTCCCATCCTGGTAGTTTCTCCCTTCCATTCACCGAGTCCTAGTAGCTATGCCAACTCTTAGGAAGGTCAAGGAGTGCTAGACTCACCATCCTCATCCGACAGTTACCCCCACACTTCCCAGCTCATCCCGGCATTGGGTGAACTTCGTGAGATACTCGGGCATACTGTCTCCATTCTCACACTGAATGTTTCTGAGTTTCGCTCTTGCTTTGGAATTAAATTCGAATTCCACTAGCTCAAAACTCAACCGCTTCTGATCTAGAATTCGTGAGAACAAAGTATTTCTTGTACAAAGATCGACTGTATGGGCATTCACCGGATATCTCACCTTCCAAAAGAAGGATGAATCCAGAGGCTACCTGGCCCGATTATAGACTCTGCCTGAAGAAATAAATTGTAGACACTTTCTGAATAGTAGATCTGATGATCAATCCTCGCTTTGATATCCTGTAGAACTTTTCCTACAAATCAAAGGGCTCTGATACCATGTAGAAATTTTGAATAATATGACACATATTCATAGAGATTATCCTGATTATACACTTATAAGCGGAACATGCATAATACATAACCTTCTCTACGTTGATCATCAATTTAAAGAAGCAAAAACATTCACAGGTGCACATAGAAGCATCAATTGCACATATCAACACAGTATTTTCCCGGGGAAAGCATCTCGCTAAAAACCCCAACTATCTGTATATTATAGTGATTGAATCATGTAACAATGCATAGTACAATACTCCTCACAAGTACTCAGTACTATCTCCACATGCTACACACAATACAGCTCAGATCTGATCTCCAAATCTCCCCCGCTGCTTGCCTGCCTCCACAGCTCAATACCTGCTCAAGAATTGATGAGAATGGCTTACCAAACTCGTATTTGACCTGCAAATAATCACTCACACTTTGTTGGACGTGAGCACAGGCTACAATTCTTGATATTGGCCAATTCATTGGCATACTCAATCCCTCTGATTGTGCAAATCATCATGCACAACTATAGTCACAACTGATAGCAATCTGATCCTCTAACACCTGTCCCTGCTGAACTGAACATGCACTGACATGCAACTGAGTTAACTGATGTATTCTATAGTTGCATTATGAGTTAATAACTTGTGAATTAATTAATAACTAATTCACCCAACTCATCTCTAGTCTATTGATCAGTTAGACTAAATACAACCAGTTTAACAAAGCTAAACTGAACACAACTCCATCAACTGCACCTCCAGTCCACTAAACTCAACTCACTTGAGTTCTAACTGAAGTCCTGCATGCAAATATTAGTCATCCCATAGGTAACCACGTATTTCCCTCTGGGATCTGCATGTACCACATCCGTAGCTCATCCTGAAGTGCTCCAAGAGAATAAGATCAAGTTTATAGTCCAAATATTATTATGAGACAATAATATTTGACTTTTCTATTTTTGACAGCCAGTCTAAAAATAGACTTTGATCACTCACACTGTGATCACTCACACTGTGGTCACCCACACTGTGATCACTCATACTGTGATCACCCACACTGTGATCATCCACACTGTGATCATCCACACTGTGATAAAAAATAGAACTTGCGCCATAATTTGCCTGCGGGCCCACTTATTGAAGGTGACTCTTTTCACTAAGCTCCATCATCTTGTTGCATTCTCAGAAAGCATTTCTTGTTGCACACTTTTCAACAGAAACCATGTGAGGAAAATAACAACTAGCAAATCCTATTGCATTGCTTAGTAGCCCATGGGATGACAATTTGGGAAATACACTAGATGAAGCTGAAGTGCATGCCATTGCCAGTCACACTAAGTGATAGGAAGGGATACTTTGCTATGGGAAATGCCATTTGGATAATCAAACTGATGGAGTTAAAATTCAAAACACGAATAAAAAAAAGAGTACAAAACAGAAAGAGTAAAATTTTGGAGTTGTGTGTACTTATAGTGTGCTCAAGAAATCAACTCAAGAATAAAGTTTATTGGTATTAAGATAAAACCTAAAAACTAGAATAAAAGGTTGATTGCTTTAAGAATTCCATTACCTTTACGTTATGTTAAGAGTCGATACAAAGAATACGCATTGAAAGTGACAAAAAATAAGTGGAATAGGTGCACTCAAGTTATATGCCAACTAAAATCAGGATAAACATTGATAACATTAAAGCCATGGCATGTCCAATATAACAAGAGCAGAAAGGATACTAGCACGAGTGCGATGGTGAGTTGGTGCTATTTCAATTTGGAGAATCCAATCTTAGCTTCACCAATGTCCATTGCTCAACTAAAGCGTTACAATGTGACCAAAGGGACAAATCTAAGGCAAAGCAAACTCATGCATTTTCACATTGGAAACAACCATGAGTATACATGAAGCATAAAGGGGGGTATTATATGGTCATCATAGGCAAGTAGTCCATTCAATAAAAGTGAAGCATGATGTGGAATACCACTTCAAAGTCTGTGTTAAAATACCAATTAAAGGATCATTGAGGATTGATTGGAAAAATCACATTGTGCATAAGGGTCTCCTGCAATATGCTTGGCATCTTTTCTAATGCGATAAGCTAAGGTTCATGATGAAATGAGCTGAGTATAATCACCATATCAATTGTACACAAGTTTTGTTGGTAAATTGGGAGGAACATCTCTAGGTTTGAATATGAGTCACGGTGTTCACTTTCATTATTGGAAAATCATAGTCCTATTCTCATTTGTGAATGAAAACTTGAGATTGAACCTTCTAATTACTACTTGCATGGAGGTCTCACCTTCCATTTGTGACTTGAATGATCACACTCCCACAATGTGACTTGGACAGAGTCACATCATCACTCCTCACCAGATTTTTGACTAGATCACTCTGTCAACTAACAGGTCGCAAAATCACATTATAAAGCTTCAAACAAGCCTACAGAGAGTGTGACCTTCATTAAACCGCAATTATGTGACCTCCATAAGTCACGTGTCTATGTTAAACTCTCCACAGTGTGAAATTCCATCCACGACTTCCAAAATGCATTATTGCAACAATGAACAATTCCTGGAATAACGTGCCAACAAATTGTGATGGTTATTGGGAAGACATTGCCTACATAAGGAACATAATAACACATTTCTCTCCAAGATACTTGGGATGATGGGCCACTTGACATAGAGTTTGGTGTGCGACCAATAGATATAAATGCTATAAGGGCCATGACACCAAAGGTTTTCGGCAAGATTGGAAATTATCATTTAAGAGAAAAACGACTCATGTTCACAACCTCCATAAGTTCCACACTTTTATATATGAAGATGCACATGACAATATAGAGACACTTATATGATTTCATTATGTTCGATGTGGTGTTGAGAGAAACAATGAGATAGGACGCGTGTAGTCCATGCAAGATGGTGAAGACTTTTGAAGGGTATAAGAATGTGCAAACATGATTTACACAAGTACACTATAAAGATGTCTATCATGACTAAGGTGATTAAAAGACATAGAAAATACAACATCCAATTTTAAAGCACTATGTCTCTTGGAACTATGAGATAATGAAGCTACATTAAACACTTATTCTGTGGATGATAATAGGTCCATGGATGAATAGATTATTGAGAAAGCTTGGAAAGACCTTGTAAAGGCCACTTGCTTTGACAACATTGTTACACAAAGAGAGACTGTATTGGGGTCTAATTAATGTATTTCTTTCAGTCAATTGACTGTGTTTTATTGTATTATTTATATGCAAAGATGTATAATTGATGTAATTTGCTTGCATGATGAATAAGGGTGAGAATGTAGACCTATGTGAAGGAAGCTAGGGTTTGTCACAAAAGAATGCATAACTAGGGTTTCCATTAACATGCAAGATGCCTCCTTACATGCTTCAAGAACCTTTTAGCAAGCTCAAAGGCATGAAATCAAAGTTGGTTTGATGTAAACGAGGGGCATTAGAAGGAAAATAGATATTTGACACCATTTCAATATCCTAGGAAAGTCTCCATATCATTACAAAAATATTGGCAACAAGGATTCTAATATTTCCAAGAACCTTTAGTACTCTCCTCATGACTTCTCTGTTATCACAATGTAAACATTTCTCATCATGATGATAGCATCTATTCTAAGAATGATTTGAGCATCTAATAGTCATTAGGATTGAGAGAACTATGAGGAAGTTCAAGGGTCATGAGGGTAGGTCAAAGGTAATAATAGGTGAATGGCTACCTAACCTCTGTAAGTACATTGTCATGCCTCATTTGAAGGGAATTTTAGTGCTTGAGATGGGGCTATGATTAGATAGTTGATTTGTGCTTGAGGAACTAGAGGCACTCAACTCTTGGCAGCTAGTAGGGTGAGATATGGTGAGGCTAGGGTTTTGCTTTGGATGGTATGAACAAACCATGTTCCACTACCAGGCTTTGATGGTTTGTAGGATATGTATATGTATTTGCAACAACATGAATGAGAAGTTCTTGATTTTTGACATTGATTCCAATGCTTACTCATAGTGATTGTTATTGGATTTCTAGTATTTTCCCTGTATTTGTGTGTGTGCTTTCATACAAGCAATATGTTATGGACTAGTTTGTAGTTGTTGCATGTGTGCTTGCTTTCAAATCTATGCTTATAATTACATACCATGTCAGTAACTTATTGTGAACTATTTTTCAATTAACTTTTGACATGTTTCTATTCATGTATACCTAAGATGGTTTTAGCTTACTAACTCTTCTTGTGGCATGCTTCTTCTTGTTTCTTTGCTTTTGCATTCTTATATCTCATTCTGCAGGTTGTTAATCATCGGTTAACCTCATTCCTACTGTCTGGGAATTTTTTTCTTGCCCTCACTCTAACATCATCATATTTTAGATCCAAGAGTGAAACATTCATGGTGGCAGTCAGGCCCACATACTGGATGGTGCTTCTATCCCAAATAGTGTGAGGCTTAATTGGGAGTTCACATAGGGGAGACCTCTTAGCTGTTGGTGGGACATCCAACACTGTAAACATATTTATGGTGCTAGAAGGAGGGCCATATGTCAAGTTGAGCCCATGGAGCCTTATCTTAACATTATATATTTAAATGGATCCATCCCAAATCTTCATCCCATACTGCTTTTCCAAGAGTATTCATATTTTAGTGCCCATAGAAATTGTCTATCACTTGTCACGGTTTAAGTTTGATGGTGAGCATCAAAGAACGATATTTAGAAACATGTGTTAAGTCCTTCATTTATATCATTCTAACCGAAGACATTGTAAGTATTTTATTGGCAGATTCTTCACCGTCACGCTCGAAGGTCGCTTCAAGCATTGCTGCCACATGCTATCAACTGCTTCCATCCATTCATTTGAGCAACTCATCAGTGAGTCCATAAAACCTTTGACAAGTATGATTTTAAAAATGTGTTCAAAAGGATAAATAAACTTATATTGAGACCCAAAAAATCAATGGAGGATTTTTCTACTAGGTTTGTCCACATTTGTTGTGAATTTCCCGAAAGGAATGTGGACTGGATGTATTTGGGTAAAATATTATTACTAGTTTATCTTTCTCTACTTCTATCTCAATATAAAATGAATCCTAATCCTCACAATAATTTGCATGTTACAAATTGGCCAGATCTTATCCCTAATCTTGTCTTGCCTATTTCTGTGAGTTGAGAAAAGCCTCAAGCCTTTAGGGAAAAAATCACCACATGGATAACTCTGCATCCTACTTTAGCTTCATTACCTGATGAAATCTTTGTCATTAATAATCTAGGTGACAAGGAGTGTTTGCAGGGTAAGAAACCAATTTGTCACACTTCTGAAGCTCTCATACATCTTGTTGAAACTAGACAGCCTGAAGATCACGTTGATAAAACACCTCTCCTTCTACCAAAATCTGTTCGTGAATCTCTTCATGGCATGATCTCTCACAATATAAATATTTATATACTTAATCTATTGTTTATGACCTTTTAAATCTACAATATTCAATAGGTGAAGAAGGAGACTCTACATTCCAAAAGGTTTAAGGAAGCTCGATGGTTGATTAATCATTATTCTTAACCCTTGAAGGGTCTCATGTATCAGATGCCCAATCTAACCAAATAAATGGCTTCAAAAAACATCATCCTAGCAATAATGTATTCATTGGCACTTTTGATGATGATTTTGCATGTTTAATTTTTGATCTCGCTAGGCCATTGCGATTTGCTAACCCACCTTCTGAAGTTCTAGGAATTGTAAGGAAGTTGAAGCACTTCAACTTCTACTAATGGTTATGTCATGTTCTCACGATCCTAATGGGACCCCTCAACCAAGTTAAATTAGGGTTCCCTTGCATGATTCCTGTCTCAACACCATATCTCCTGATGAAAGATTATTTTCAAAATATTCTAAGATGCATCATTCTTTGTACCTTGATTTGTTTGCTGAGGAAAGTTCAACAACCTTTGTTCGAACCCTTCTAACTCTTACCTAATTGGTGCAAATTGTGATCAGTCACAAGTTGTTGTTGTCTTATCTTTCATTGTATGTGATGAAATAAATCACATGACTTAGATCTTTCTAGAAACTTATCCAATTGATTCATCTTCACCATGGAAATCAGAAGAATCTAATCTTTTGAACTGGCAAATATCAATATTCAAACATTTGATCAAACCAATGATATATTCAATGATGGTTTTCCTATCACAACTGATGATAACCGTGTGCATTCCTCCTGTTGATCTTATGAAAGCATTGATATTTGATGATATTCCATTTGAGGGTTCATAACTTTGTTAGGATGGTGAGGCACTTCGGCTCTCACTGATGGTTATGCTAAGCCCTCATATCCCTAAAAAATTCCATGAACATGCTCAAATTAGGGTTTCTATGTAGGAGACCTCTTGTATCTCAACTATACCTAATGGATGCCTGTATTTGGAAATTTGTGAGGGTCTTCAAGTTGATCATCTTGAAATTCATGATAGGATTGTTGAATAGCTTGAAAAGTATTATCTGGTGAATTATTTTGTAAGCATGCATAGTCTTACCTCTCCTATACATGATTTAGGTTTGAACATGAATAGACGCATAACATGGGTGGATGATCACAATTTTCAATTTCAACATTCGATTTACTTGGATAGAGTTGTAACTTGGATGGATATTTTTTTCTCGCACATGCTCCTACTAATAGGAGTGACCTTCTTACTTTTGTGCATGATTTAGAGGTAAGTACCTTGGTTTTTTTATAATACATTACACTGGTTCTAATTATTGACATCTTTGTCTTTGTAGATCGGGAACTGCTATAGTGGTTGCGCTGGAAGTTTCATTTCACATGACCTGATCTCCTCTCTAGTTAAATTAGGTTTTAGGTTTAAGCTAGTTTAGAGTTTCCTAATTAGGGTTTTCTTATCACATTTTGCTTATTAGGATTTTCTTTTTATGGTTTTTTGGTATATGTTTTTTCTATATTACAGGTAGTTAGTTCGTTACATCACATTATGCATTTATCGTGCATTCATCATTCTCCATTACATTGTCTGCATATGCATTGCATTATCCTTTTAGTCAAAGTTAGCTAATTTCTCTTACATTACATTATGTTACATTGCATTATTGTTACCTACATTATGTGTAATTTTTCTTGTTGCATTATGCCATGCATCCATTTTACATAACATACGCTAGCTGTCTACTGAGCATTGCATTGGTTCTCTATGTTGCATGACACTACATGAGCTTCCACACACCCTGTTATATGCATGCTCTCTGCTAACCAAGCATGCCATGAATATATTCCCTTATGCCTCTTTTGTACATGCTCAAACCCTAGAAGGATCACTTTGGCCTCTTTGCACATGTTAAAACTCTAGAAGGGCATCCCTGGTCACTGCATTCTAATGCTAAAACCATAACCTTAATGGTTTCATATGGTTGTGATGGCTACTCCAAAAGGCACCCTTTCATAGAATTGGTAATCAAAACTATATCCCAAACATATTTCCTATGAGTCTGACTCATCAACAAGGAAAATATGAACAAGTGCACGTGGGAAACCCTAATCAGTGCATATGACCTATACCTATAACCCAGACCTTGTGTACGACATTGTCTTGAATATTTTGTGGTAGGTGTTCATTGTTCACCCATCACTTGGAGGCATAATGTGGAAGCAAGGCATGAGGGAAAACCTAAATCAGAAGATATAATTTCTATCAAACAAGAAAAAGCCTCTCTTCCTTGTAACATAAGTCAGGATCCCTTATCCATCCTGGTGCAATGAATGCCTAATAAATGATGCCAATGTGCACACAAAAGAAAATCAATTAAATAAAGGGTATAAGATTGAGAAAAGATTATTGCATAGAGAGGTGATGTAGGAAACTTCCTCAGGGTACTTAACAAGCCCGTTGGTAGTGAAGAAACACCTGTGATTTCTTGAGTGACTTTTCCAGGGTACTAAATAGGTTCACTAGCTGCGAAGCAATACTAGAAACTTGCTTTAAATTTATGAATCCAATAACCACTCTGTCATGTTCTATGCATCGTCATTCAAGACTGACACATGTGAGATCTTGGTTTAGTGTGTAATGACTAACAAGAGGGGAATGACATATCTATAACATGTTAAGTAACTCAAGGAATACCCATAGCGTCTATTCAATAATTCCTTACATTGTTTACAAGAATCGATCGGTTGTAGGGTCATAGCCAAAGATGTTGGGTTCTACCAGTGGTTTGCCAATTGTTGTATCTGCTACAACAACACCCAAAACTTTTCCTATTACCAAATTTTTGGGTCCCATCCTTGTTCAAGGCCCTAAAGGCCATGCCTATGTTTCAAATTAGTTAAACCCTTCACTGACCTAGATGCTAGTACACCCTGATGATGATCATGCTTTCGTTATGCATAGTACATGATCAGGTGCTCAAAATTATGTTCAAAAATCAAAATTGTCAAAATGGTGAGGAACCTGAATGAACACGTAGTGCTCGTCATCCTGAATTTGGTGCAACTCGTTTCACGTGAAACGAACACCGTATGCTCTTAGAAATGCAATCTGTTCACTTTTTTCAACATGTAAAAAAAATATATGGCAAAGGAAATGACATGGCAGAGTCTTTAGCGGATGGGAAAGAACCAAGTGGCAGGATGCCATTGGCCCCACATTTCTTATATCGTAGAAGGAAGAGGTCTGCGATTAAGGAAATTAGCCCCCAACACTACCGAGTTGCGATTTTTGATATTGCAATCGTAGATCAGAGGTGGGTCAGCGGTAAAGAATCGGCCCTAGATCGAAGCCCGAAGTGTGACGTGATAAATCACAATCGCATATCGCACAACACAATGACTCGTTATGGAGAATCACCCCTCGTCTGGCCGATTGTGATTTACGATGGAACTATCGGTGCCGATAGTTTATGGCCACCATGTGTCCTCCTAATGGTTGGCTAAAAATTTGGTTGGCAAGACAGGTTGGAGGCCAGGGTTGAACCCGTGACCTCCCATACAAATAGCGCCAAGGTTTACCGTTGAGCCCGCAACATGTGACTTAACAAGCTATGGTAAAGGATTATATTTTAAATTATGTTGACCGTTGGGTTTGGGGGGGACCGCCAGCGTAACTGCCAATTACCCTCCCATGTAAACACCTTATCCAACCATGGTAATCGCACTGCCAACCGCTAGTCCAAACACTCATGTGACCACCTTATATGTAGGCCGTGACATATTTTTATAATCTCCAGTAGGGTTATGGGAGGAATTAGCCGTCCTATAATTTCGCCTGCCACGCTGTGAAATCTTCACCCAGTTAGCACTTTTTGGGGCAAAATTGGAGGATCTTGCCAGATTTGAAGCAATTCGTGGAGTGAATAGTGGGCTAACTAGGAGAGGTCATAAGTTTTTCAAATTTCGACCAAATTGGATGAAAAAAGAGGCTAGATATCCATTTTTGGACTTTCTGGACTCATTGGAGCAGGTTTCAAAAGCATTTGAGCATTGTAAACACACATTTTTTACACTTTTGAGCATAATAGAGAGGCTCAAGCCATTTGGAAGATGAATCAAGGAGACGTAGCCGAGGAGGGGTGAACTCCTTTATCATGTTCCTGTTGTGATGTGTTTTTGATCATGTTTTGTACATGTTTATGCTCCTATTCAGTCTGTTATTTATGTTAAATTTCTCATAAAATTAACATAAAAAACCAATTTTTCACTTGCAAAAATTCATGAATCCTTAAGCACAATGAAAGCATTTTGTTTCTAATATGAAGAGGATATTAACACAACAATCTAATATTCTAAATTAGATCATTTTTGGTATTAGAGCTCTAGGTTTTCTTTGTGGAAGAAGGATTTAACTGTTTGCAAGTTTATGCCATGCTTACAAGGTTAAAACTCAAAAGAAGAGAAGGGAAGCTGGTTGGAAGCCCTAAAGTTGGGTCAAGGGGAAGGAGAGCAAGGTTGCCACAATCTCCAACACCAGTTTAGCCTCAAGCCGTAGTTTAGACTCCAGAGATCATGTCTCATGAAGGAGAACCTACAAACATGACAAAATATGGGAAGACCTTCATAAAGGATTTCTTTGATATGAAAGAGATGGTGAAGGTCCTCTATGAAGAGAGGAATACCAGGTTGTAAGGGGAAAGTTCCAAACCTCCCAAAGGAGAAGGCTCTTTAGGAGGAGGTAATGGAAAAGGTGGTAATGGAAATGGAGACAAACCTCCACCCTCTCCACCATATTCTTCATCTTCTTCTTCACAAGCTTCTGGACCCTCTTCCACTAACACAACCCTTACTCATACTCATCATCATACTTCAAAAGGAACTGGTAAATCACCTTTTTTAAAATTTGATGTTAAATTTGAGCTGCCCATGTATAATGGTGAAGTGAATGCAAAGAAGCTTGATAATTGGATTCGTCAGTTGGAGGTCTATTGCAGGATTCAAAACCTTCAAGAGGATGACATAAAGATTTAGTTAGCTTCCTTGAGAATGGAGGGTGCAAAATTTGTATGGTGGGAATCAAATACCCAAGAGGAGATTAAAAAACATGGTAAGATCTCAATTTCTTGGATTGATTTCATTGTAGCAATAAAAAGACAATTCTACCCTCTAGCTTATAGGCAGAATGCCATCATGAATTGGCAGAAATTTAGACAACTTAAAGGTCAAAATGTGCAAGGTTACACCCAAGAATTCAGAAAATGGTCTTTGATGTTAGGTGTAGATTTGCAATCACAGGATACATTGCTGAAGTACATATGGGTTTTACATAGTTACCTTAGGCATACCATCTTAATGTTTAATCCTAATAATCTAGGTGATGTGTGTGTTCAAGCCACTCATCTTGAGGCAAGAGGGAAAAACACTCCAGAAGAAGGTCGTAAAAATCCTTTTAAGGGTAAAGAGAAAGAAAAGGGTTTCAAGGGAAAAAAAAATGCATCCATTAAAAAGGAAGAAGAGAAAACAATATGTAAACATTGTTCCAGAGAGGGTCACGATGAAGCTCATGTTGGAATCTTCATCCTGAAATGAAACCAAAGAAATTCAACAACAAAGGAAAAGAAAAGACAACTACCATCATTCAAGAGGATTTGGGATCTGATTCCCTTGGGTATAAAAGGAAAAGAATCCATTGCTAGCACTAGTATATCAAATTGGCACACTAGTACTCCAAATAAAGAAACAATGGTTGAATTATTTCATGTAAGGGTAATCTCAAAACATACAAAAATCGACACACTTTTTGATAGTGGGTCTCAAGCCAAATTGATATTTGATGACTTAGTCAAACAAATTAATCTTGAAACCATTTCACATCCCAAGCCATATCCATTGGGTTAGATATGCAAGGACACAAACTTACAAGTTATAAGAAAATGTATTCTTCGGTTTGCAATCACAAGAAACTTCATTGATGAAGTTGAATTAGATGTTGTATTGCTTGATATATCAGGAATTGTTTTGGGTAGTCCTTACCTTTATGATAGAAAATCAATCTTCTATTGTCATGAAAAAAAGTACCACTTGTTCAAGGATGGTGTGGAGTATATTGTGCAAGCTCATCACAAGAAACTAAATCTTTCATTAGTTAATGTAGGGCAAATGAAAAGACTAGTGAATTCAAACAAGAATTTAGTGCTTCTTATGATCAAACCCAATGTTTATATTGATTATGAAGTGTTTGGTGGTTGTAATTAAAAATTGAAAACTGATTTGGTTGATCTAGTTAACCATGATGATGAGGTGTTTCAAAAAGAAAAAGGATTTCCTTCCAAGAGGAGAATCCAACATGAAATACCATTGCAACAAAAGTGTCTTCTTCCTAAAATTGACATGCATATGATGTTAAGAATGGAAAGTGCGGAAATAACAAAACAAATCCAAGGATTGCTGAATAAAAGGATCATTTGACCTTCTCCTTTACCATGTGGTGCACCCCTTGTTTTGATGCCCAAGAAGAATGGTAAGAATTTCATTGAATGGGATTCAAGAAGTGGTTTTCATCAAAGTAGAGTTGTTGAAGGAGACATATGGAAGATGACATTCAAAACCAAGAAAGGTTTGTTTGAATGACTTGTTATGATTTTTGGTCTTTGCCATGCTCCTACTACTTTCATGCATATGAAGAAAGATGTGTTGAAGCCATTTCTAGACATGATAGTCTACTTGGATGACATTTTCATTTTCAGAAAATTTCATTATGAACATGTCATGTATGAGAAAGAAATACTTGATGTCTTATGTCAAGAACATTTGTTATTGAAGATGTCAAAGTATATGTTGGATAAAACTTCTTTGATGTACTTGGGCCATGATATTGGAGAAGATGAGCTGAAGTTAGACTTCTCCAAGATTGATTCCATTATGGATTGGTCAATGCTCAAGATAGTCATTTGGATAAGAGGTTTTTTGGGAGCAGCCTAATGTTGGAGGAAAGATTTTGTTAATTTTTCTTCTATTGTAGCTCATTTGCATTCTTTGGTAGTTGTGCAAAAGGTCTTCTAGTGGGGAGGCAAACAACAAGAGGCATTTGATGCTTTAAGACAAAAGATCAATTCAGTCTTTACACTTGGTCTTCTAAACTTAAAAAAGTCATTTGAGTTTCAGGTGGGTATGTGACTATGTGATGGGCACAATCTTTATGCAATGTTGTAAGCCCATTTATTTTCATTCAGAAATTTTCAATGGTGAAGTGTTTAAGTTGCAATGACAAAGGCACTTTCATTGGATGGGTTTTCTTCTACTATTCCAATCGGTCAAAAGGTATAAGAAAGGTATAAGCGACAAGTTTTTTGATGTAATTTCTAGGCATATAGTTTTTATAACTACTTTCCTCAAGCATCATGTTGTTTTACATGAAAGTTATGCTAAGAAAAATACATACTTTCAAGATGTATATTCAAGCTTGATTCAAAGGAATCAAGTAGAGGAATTTGTTTACCATTTGCATCATAATGTATTGTATCATCTTGGTAAGAAGGATGTTTCTACTGATAGTAACATGGATAAAGCCAAATAGATAGAGGTTGGAAAGGTGAGGGAACTGTAGCCTCACATGCTGGACAACTCAAAGTGATATTTTGGAGTCCAAAAGGCTTCTAGTGGGGAGGAGTGATCAAGTACTCAAAATTATGTTCAAAAATCAAAATTGTCAGAATGGTGTGGAACTTGAATGACCACATAGTGCTTGTCATCCTAAATCTAGCACAACTCGTTTCAAATGAAACAAATACCGTATGCCCCCAGAAACACGAACTGTTCACTTTGTCAAACAGGTAAAAAAAATATATGGCAGAGGAAATGACATGACAAATTCTTCTATGAGTGGGAAAGCGCCAAGTGGCAGGCTTCCGTTGGCTCCAGATTTCACAGATCACAGAAGGAAGATGTCTGTGATTAAGGAAATCGGCCCCAACACTACCGATTGTGATTTGCGATATCACAATCGCAGATCAGAGGCGGGTCGACGGTAAAGAATCGACACTAGAGCAAAGCCGGAGTGCAACGCGATAAATCAAAATCACACATCACATGGATCACGTATGTTTACAGAATTGGCCCCGGCGAAGTCAGGCTGCGATTGCGATATCGCAATCGATATCACACATCACAACGACCCCTTATGGAGAATCACCCCTACTTCGGTCGATTGTGATTTGCGATGGAACTATCGGCACCGATAGTTTATGGCCGCCACGTGTCCTCCTAATGGTTGGCTAAAAATTTTCTTGGCACGACAGGTCAGAGGCTAGAGTTGAATTTGTGACCTCCCATACAATAACGCCAAGGTTTACTGTTGAGCCCCAGCATGTGACTTAACAAACTATGGTCACATATTATATTTTAAATTCTGCTGACCGTTAGGTTGGGGGGAGACCGCCAACATAACTACCAGTGGCCCTCCCACGTGAACACCTCGTTCGCAGTAGTTAGGTTTCTGCCATGGTAACCGCACCACCAACCGCCAGTCCAAACACCCATGTGACCACCTTATCTGCAGATCGTGACATTTTTTTATAACTGCCAGTGGGGTTATGGGTGGAATTATCCGTCCTACAATTTTTCCTGCCGCGCGGCGAATCTTCAGCCAATTAGCGCTTTTTGGGGTGAAATTGGAGGATCATGCTGGATTTGAGCAATTCGTGGAGCGAATAGTGGGATAACTAGGAGAGGTCATAACTTCTTCAGTTTTCGACCAAATTAGATGCAAAAAGAGGCTAGATAGTCATTTTTGGACTTTCTGGGCTCATTGGAGCAGGTTTTAGAAGAATTTGAGCATTGCAAACACATCTTTTTGCACTTTTGAGCATAATAGAGAGGCCCAAGCCATTTGGAAGCTAGACCAAAGAGATGTAGCCCAGGAGGGGTGAACTCCTTTATCATGTTCCTGTTGTGATGTGTTTTTGATGATGTTCTGTACATGTTTATGTTGTTGTTCAGTCTCTTATTTATGTTAAATTTCTCATAAAATTAACATAAAAACTCATTTTTCACTTGCAAAAATTCATGAATCCTTAAGCACAATGAAAGCATTTTGTTTATATTCTAAGGAGGATCTTAGCACAACAATCTAATATTCTAAATCAGATCAGTACATGTGCTTGTTCTTCCTCAATGTACTCATCATTCCTATCAAATACATTAGGGTTTGTCACTATAAGCAATTATCTTACGATGATAATTATTTTGATGCTTTAGGGTGATGAAACTACGCCTAACTAATCCATCCTGAAAACCAGGAGTAAAGGATTACACCATCTTGACCTAATTCTCACCTTTAAACTTACTTTCCCCAACATGGGTGCCCATGAGAATTTCATATCATGTTGTTATAATATTTCAACATCATGGTGAAAGGCTGCCTCATGTGCCATGTCATGACTAAACCAGTAATATCAGTAAACGTGGCATTGGTATTAGGTAAAATGTATATTTGCATTTAAGGAGGTTTATCACAATAACTTCTCTTTGTTCAGATGCCATACCTCTACACATGTAAAATTCCATAGCATCACCAAATCATGCGCCATAAAGCTATCATAATTAGCCTTTTTGAAAGGTATTAATTATGTGATTAAAGTTTCACCTTAATTAAAATATTCTATTGTCTTATTGCAGGTATGAGTTCAACTTGGGAAAAAGTGACATTACATGCATTAAAAAGATATAAATAAAGGCTATGTTATTATGATGTTGCAACAACCACATTGCATCCATACTTCATAAAATACTGTCCTTATAATTTTTATTTGTAGAAAATCTGTGATAGGTTAACCCGATAATGTAATATAAATCAAATCAGAATACTATAACTTACTTCTACTATCAATTTGCGGAAGCTTAAAGATTGAGTTGAACAATATAACCAGAAGAAGAAGAATCAATGGCACAATACACATGAAAATACTTTTGGGGAAAGCCTCAACGAAAAAACCCACACTATCATATTATCATACATGGTGGAAATACATAGGAATTATACAAAGCCTTAGCTCTCACAACTAACTAGCCCTCAGTACAATCCTCACAGATGCTCACAAGAAATCTTGGCTTCTCTCCAGCCTTCCTCTCTGCCCTCCAAGCTCCTATTTCCTTGCAATGTTCCTTATGGATGATTATCCTATTACCAAGTGGAAAAACAAACCTTCAAAACTGCGCAATCCTCAAGGATGAATCCTTGACTGCATGCATCAGTTTTTTCCATGAGAAAACACATGCAACTAATAGTACACTGTCCTTGAACATTAATCTCAACTGGGTCTTTCTCAGAATAGACATGCATGATTTTCTGATGAGGGAATCTTCAGTTAACTGGAGTAGCACTAGTTGAGTGCATTAATGCATCAACTGACTGTTAACTCAATATTAGTTCCTCAAAACAGTTTGGAACTAATTTAACTGGACTTAACTTAGTAAAATGAGCTAACTAATTACAACTCAAATATAACTCAATCTTATCTCCTTAATTTAAGGGATAACTCTTGCATGACTTCAGAAAAAATTCTAACTTGAATTTCTCCAACTAATTAATTTAAAATAAATTAATTAATTATTTCCAAGTAGTTTTTAAGAATAAATTCGATTTTAATTCAAGGACAAATTAAATTGGAATATTCTTGTTGCCATATTTCAACACTCCCTCTTAACAAGAAAGGGATTATCTGCCACCCCGATCCTGTCTCTATGGAACTCGAATTTACACTTTGACAATGCCTTTGTCAAAATGTCAACATCTTGCTCCTCTGTCGAAATATACTACAACAACATGATCCTCCTCACTACATAGTCTCTGAGATGATGATATCGGATGTCGATGTGCTTGGACCTATCATGAAATACTGGATTCTCAGAGAGTTTGATACAACTCTGATTATCACAATAGATCATAGTTGGATCCATCCTTTGATCAAACAAACCAACTAGGATTTTCTGCATCCAGATGGCCTCACATGCTGCCTGACTTGCAGCCATGTATTCTGCCTCTGCCGAGCTGAGTGCAACTGACCTCTATTTCCTATTGTACCAAGAAACTGCCGCTGACCCAAGGTTGAAAATCCCTCTTGATGTGCTCTTCCGATCTGATGGACTCCCTGCCCAATCTGCATCAGTGAAGCCCTGTAGCTTCACTCCCTCTGTCCGTCTGTACCATAATCCATACTGAGATGTGCCTCTAAGGTATCTCAATACATGCTTTGCCGCCTTCCAAAACATCTTGGTAGGCTGAACCATCGCTTGACTCAGTTGGTTCACCGCATAGCACAAATCTGGTCGTGTGTTCATTAAGTACATCAGTGAACCCACAAGTTGCCTGTACACAGTAGCCTCTACCACTTCTCTTGAAGTAGCAACCTCCTTCCTCCAGTTACCTACCAGAGGAGTCTGCATGGGCTTGCACTTCTCCATGTGGAATCTCTTGAGTATCTAGTTGGCGTACTTCCCCTGAGACACAAACAACTCCCCATCCTTCTGCCATACTTCCATGCCAAGGAAGTAATGCATGAGACCCACATCTTTCATCTCGAATTCTCTTGCAAGGTCCTCCTTGCAAGACGTGATAAACTAATGATCACCAGTCAATATGAGATCATCAACATAAAGTACGATGATCCAACTTACCTTTCACCACAATGTGGTACAGGTTCGCATCCGCTTTACTCTTTGTGAAGCCCAACCCGGTGAAGTAGTTGTCTATCTTGGTGTACTAAGCACGAGGGCTTGCTTCAGCCTGTACAACACTCTCTTGAGTCGGCACACATGCGACTCATGACAAAAGGTCTCAAAACCTTCCGACTGCTCTATGTACACCTCTTCCTCAATCTGGCCATTGAGGAATGTAGTCTTCACATCCATTTGATGGATCTTCCAACCCATCTATGCTGATAGTGCCAACATAGATCTGATAGATGAGTACCTTGCGACAAGAGCAAAAGTCTTATCATAGTCAATCCCCTCGACCTGTGAAAAGCCACGGGCAACAAATCTTGCCTTATGCTTCTCCATACTACCATCAACAGCTTGCTTTACCTTGTAAAGCCAATGGGAACTCACAACTGACTTGTTCTCAGGTCTCGGAACCACGTCCAAAACACTATTACGAACTATGGAGTCATACTCCTCCGCCATAGCATCAACCCAAATCGACTGCTGCACTGCTTCCTCAAAGGAATATGGCTCGGTCTCAACGCATTCCCCAGTAAGGGCCATGTATCTAATGTACCTCTCAGGTGACCTCCTCTGTCTAGGCTGAGAATATGGTGCTCCCACATTCTCTCTCGCATCCTCCAACAATCTGTCAGCTTCTCTTGTGCGCTTCCGTCCATCTCTCTAAGACTTTGCTTGAGTGGATGTCTCCACTTTTGGAACCTCTGCATGCGACTGCTCCGCATCAGTTTGAGGCTCCTCCTCCTTAGGAACCAACAGTTCCTCCACAGCCTATAGTTGGAGCTCCCTCTCAAGGGAAACTCACATGGCCTTCTGCTCATCAAACTTGAGATCTCTGCGAACCACTGTTCTCCGACTGGTAGGCAAGTACACTCAATAGTTGTGAGGTGTATCAGTATACCCCACAAATATCCCCAACTTTGATGTTGGCTCAAGCTTCTTCCATGCATCCTTTGTCACATGGCAATATACCGATGAGCCAAAGATCCTGAAGTGACCCACATCTGGTCTCTTACCAGAGAAATATCCTCTGGTGTCTTCATCCTAAGTATGCGATGTGGGCTTCTATTCTACAAATAGATCACTATGTTGCATGCCTCAGCCCACAAGTGAAGTGGTAGGCCTTGGTCATGCAGCATTTCCCGTGCTACCCATACAATAGTTCCATTCTTCCTCTCGCCACCCCATTCTACTGTGGGTTATGAGGTGCTGTCATCTCTCATTTAATTCCTTCCATTGCATAGAAGTCCTTAAACTCTTGAGAGACATATTCTCCACCATTGTCGCTTCTTAAGGCCTTGATCTTCTTCCCTGACTCTTTCTCGACCAAAGATTTGAACTCACAAAACTTTGTGAAAGTTTGGTCCTTCTTTTGCATGAAATAAATCCAGCATTTACGAGAATAGTCATCAATGAAAATCACATAATACCTTTTCTTCGCTATGGATGCCGTCGAGAATGGTCCACACAAATCAGTATGAACTCGCTCTAAGATAGCCTCTGCTCGACTGTCTCGATCATGAAAGGAAGACTTGGTGTACTTTCCCAAGGTACAACCTTTGCATGTGTCAAATTGCTTAAGTTTACCTTTGGGAAATCCTGTAGATATCTGTTGCATTATCTTCAAAGCCCCATGATGCAAATGGCTCAACCACCTGTGCCACAACTCGTCAATGTCTTGGCTTTGCACCAATTATGCTTTCGTACTCAATGCTGCACAATCATCTACCTCTAGTTTATATAGATTCTTCACCTGGATACCTATCCTCTTGGTTCGAACCATGGTTATGTGTCTTAGGAACATCTTTCCTTTACTGAAGATAACATCGTAGCCTTTGTCCTCCAACATCGTGATCGATACCAAGTTCTTCTTCAGTCTAGGCACATACATCACATCTGTCAAGGTGAGAGGAGATCCATGCTCCCTCTAAAAAGCAACCGTGCCCACTCCTCAAACGCTATACCTTCCATCGTCACCCATCTCTATGCGCATATTGAGGTATTTCTCCTCCACGACACTGAATAAATTTTTATCATCGATCATGTGGAATGAGGCTCCATTGTCAAGATACCAGACACAACCCATCATCGATGACACCATGCATGCAATGAGGGTAAGGTCCATTTTGAACTGAGAGGCTAATGCCTCACCTTACAATCCTTTCGAGGATCCCTTCTTGGACTTCTTTGATGGGCAATTAGTCACATAATGTCCCATCTTGTGACAATTAAAGCATCTTACTTTAGACATGTCACCCTTCTTCCCTCCATGAGAAGAATTCAATTTGAAATGGGAAGCCTTCCCCTTCCCTTTCCTTGCCTTACTATCTAAGGCCAGATTTTCTTCATCATCATTCTTGGATGAAGAACCATCTCGTGTGCTCTTCGTGCATAAGATCCAACCACAGTCATTCCCAATCCGATAATTTCTCCCTTCCATTCACAGAGTCCTGGTAGCTATTCCAACTCTTTGGAAGGCCAAGGAGAGCGAGGCTCACCATATCATCATTGACAATAGTTATTCCCACACTGCCAAACTCATCTCTGTAAGTGGTGAGCTTGTTCAGATATGTGGAAATAGTATCGCCCTTCTCCATCTTGATTCTTCGAAGCTTATCCTTGAGCGCCAATTTCCTCTGGTCGCTACTGTTCTAGTAGAGGTCCTTCACTGTCTTCCACATTGAAAATGGAGTGTCCTTCCCATGGAGACTCGAGACAATATGGTCTCGAACTCCCTCAAGGATGATCCGTCTCGCGTTCGCCACACACTTCTTCCACTCAACCAACTCTTGTGCAATAGTTGAAGCTAGCTTTGGGATTTCTTGATCAATGAATTCCTTCAAGCCATTATCTTCTAATACAACCTCCATTCTATCTTTCCATGCTATGTAATTCGAGTTACCTTCCAAGACATACTCGAGTCTCAAGCCATAGAACGCCATTGGCCAACCTTGAAGTATGATATCAATTCGATTTGCACATGCAACCCTGAACTTCAAACTTCGAATTCTCTTCTCAGTATACTGTTCACAGCTCCGATACCATGTAGAAAATCTATGATAGGTTAACTCAATAATGCAATATAAATCAAAACAGAATACTATAACCTACTTCTACTATCAATTTGCGGAAGCTTAAAGATTGAGTTGAAAAATATAACTAGAAGAAGAAGAATCAATGTCACAATACACATGAAAATACTTTTGGGGAAAGCCTCAGCTAAAAACCCTACACTATTGTATTATCATACATGATGGAAATACATAGGAATTATATAAAGCCTTAGCTCTCACAGCTAGCCAACTCTCCATACAATCCTCACAGATGCTCAAAAACAATCTTGGCTTCTCTCCAGCCTTCCTCTCTACCCTCCAAGCTCCTATTTCCTTGCGTTGTTCCTTTTGGATGATTAGCCTATTACCAAGTGGAAAAACAAACCTTCAAAACTGCACAAACCTCAAGGATAAATCCTTGACTGCATGCATGAGTTTTCTCCATGAGAAAACACATGCAACTGATAGTAAACTATCCTTGAACATTAATCTCAACTAGATCTTTCTCAGAATAAACATGCACGAGTTTCTGATGAGGGAATATTTAGTTAACTGGAGTAGCACTAGTTGAGTGCATTAATGCATCAACTGACTGTTAACTCACTATTAGTTCCTCAAAAAGTTTGGAACTAATTTAACTGGACTTAACTCAGTAAACTGAGTTAACTAATTACAACTCAAATATAACTCAATCTTATCTCCTTAATTTAAGGGATAACTCTTGCATGAATTCAGAAAGACTTCTAACTTGAATTTCTTCAACTAATTAATTTAAAATAAATTAATTAATTATTTCCAAGTCGCTGTTAAGACTAAATTCGATTTTAATTCACAATTTAATTCAAGGACAAATTAAATTGGAATATTCTTGTTGCCATCTTTCAACATTATTCCACAATGTGATTTCAACCAAGTTGACACTTTTGAATCCGACTTCATCTAAGTCACACTTTCAATTGAAAATCACATATGCAACAATCATTTGGGGTTGAACTCGAAGATGCGACTTTCCTTGTGGGGAGAATTGGAGATAAGAAAATTTGTGACCAGAAATTTGATAAAGAATATGACCTGTGTTGAGGGAAAGGGCTGCAATCATAAGTCATTCCATATTGCTATTTCAATGTGCTTGGTAAATAATGAAAGTTAATGGATGTCGAGCTACCAATTGTTTCATGGTGTCAAGCCATCACACGATGAAAGGCAACACACCATTGCACTAAGCGTATCTTATGTGTATCCAACGAAGGATTTTTTATAAGGCCCACAATACAAGGCCTTTGCATACTTTGACACTGACTTAAATCATGCATGTAAAGGACATATATGACACACACACACACACACACATATATAAGGGCAGTGCATGGGAACCATCGACATATGAACTACCTAGAAAACGAAATTCCAATGAACTCAAATGCACTTGGAATAAGGAAGCTCGTTAATTACCGCGATAAGTCCAGTTGAGGCCCAAAGCACTATTAAAACTACAAATCCCAGTGCATACTTTTGTCGTCTGCCTTTTCCGAAGCCTCTTAAACGGGTTTGAGGGCATCCACCAATGACTTCACTAGATTAGTAGAGGTTTCCCTAGTAGCCTTTACAATCACTCTGCCTCTTCTTTTACCTAGCCAAGTGGATGATGTAGAAGAAACACTTGGTTGATATAAATGGCATCTCAAAGCTAGTAGAGAAACCATGTGAGGCGAACAATAACTGGCCAATCCTCCTACATGTTAAAATAAGCTAATTGATAATGATAATAACAATGATAGTGATTAACATCCATTGAGACTAAATTGGTCTATCGGACCTATAATTTTCTTAGTTTTTAATTGTCTGGCTCCTCATCCTTCTTGGCAAGATTGGTGCTGTAGATTTCTTTTTTTTCTCTACGGTCTTCCAACTTCCTTTATCTTGCATCTCCTTCATCTCTTCTGGTTCTTGGGACATTGGTGTCTTAGCTTCGTGATCTATTGTGTTCGTCCTTTTGAAGATAGTCGGAGAAGAAGATAGTCGGAGATCTTCTTTGTTGTTAAATGAAGATTTATCTTGTGCGGTATTTGAATCCTCATAACTGTTGATGCTTGAGGGGTTGTCGAGTTCACTTTTTTGTTGTTGGGTGGGGATTTCTCCCTGCTTATCTTGAGAGTTGTTTCTTTCTTTTCCAATTTCTTGTGATTTAGAGTTTTCTCTAGAGTATTCTTCTTTGATGACAGTGTAGTGTTCTTTTTGTGCTCCTTCCCACCATGTAGATCCGTGGTGGTTTTTTCTAGCAGAATTTTTCTGGGAGGCTTTTGGGCAATTTTTGGCAAGATGGCCTGTCTCAAAGCAAGATCAACATCGGAAGAGGAAACTTTCATAATCGAGTTTCTGGTTCCACACATAGTCTTTACTTGTTAGGTTTATTTCAGCTGGGAATTCAACGTTGAAGTCCATTTCCACACAGATGTGTGCATAGGTGGTTTTGGCGTATTCCTCTGTTTCTGGGCACTTGCAGTAAAATTTCCCAATTGCATTTCCAATGGCTTTTAGCGAGGAGAGATTCCAAAGATGCAAGGGTAAGCTTGGCAATCTCACCCAAATTGGTGTTGAGGTTATGACTGCTGTTGAGCGATCGAATGATGGGTTCCATGGCTTCATGAATAGGCCTGAGTTTTCCCAAAACCAAGGGCTGGAATCTAGAATACATTGTTTGCTTTCAAGATTTTCAAAATCTACTATAAAGAAACCCCTAGCACAGGGTAGATATTAATTTCATCAGAAATGACAGGCTTCCATACCTTCGAGATCCAATTGTGGAGAGCTGTTAGCCGCGGCCAAAAACCATTGAACTGATAGATTAAGGCACTTTCAGAAAACTTCAAAGCCTCATCGAGTGAGGCCTGGACCACCTGGACAGTGGGAGCTGGGGCTTCACTGACGATATGGGCAGGAGCTTTCCCTCCAGAAGCGGACGGAACTGAGCCAATAGCTATTTTCGCGAAGCTGGGAGCCATATTTTACTTGCCCGTAGAACCCATCCGAATTACTCCTGCATGAGGAGTTGGCTAAACTTAGAGAGTTAGTTAACCGAGTGTTGAGTGTTGAAGCATTGAGTCAAGTTGAGTTAAATGATAGATGACTTTTAGTGTGTGGTTGCATGTTAAGATATTTTAGGCGAGTCGCTAGTCGAAAAGGTTAAATACCCTTCATCGGGTTCATTGTAATAATCTAGTTTTGTGTGATCAATAGAAGAGCCACAACTCGTGTGTTCTAGGTGAATTGTGTGTTTAGCTTCTCTGCCTTTCCAAAAAATTGGTATCAGAGCTGAGGAAGGATCACAAAATCCATGGTCTTGCAGAGCCAGTGAAAAGAGGGCCAAGAAAAGAAGACTGACATTTTTGTTAAATTACATTGTAAATTTGTCGAACGGTTAAAAACCACGCAAATTTCGCACTTTGTTAGTACTAAAACATGCAATTTCCATTTAACTACGAATCTGTGAAAATTCTAGTTAATTGCGTAGGTTTTATGCTTCGAGAGTGTGAATCTGTGAAAATATAGTTAATTGTGTAGGTTTTATGCTTCACTACGAATCTGTGTAAATTCTAGTTAATTGCGTAGGTTTTATGCTTCAAGAGTACGAATCTGTGAAAATTCTAGTTAATTGTGCAGGTTTTATGCTTCGAGAGTGTGCAGGGGAATTTTGAAAAGGTTGTTGCCGTAAGCATTACATGGAGTCAACGCTTCTCGGTTGAAAAGACATATTCAAGTGGTCTTGAAAATTATGTAGTTTGTTTTTTTCTAAACTCATAAAAGGCACACATGTAGAAAGTGTTTCACGAAAGTTATACAACTTGAGTGGGCCTAATGGTTAAGAGCATGTGTTTCCTCCTATGAGGTCACAGGTTCAAAACCAGAGGGGGTTAGATTATGTATGCCTTCATAGACTTAGCAGTCAAATCGCTGTGCGGAGGTGGGTCCCTTGTCCCACAAACAAGGGGGTCTCATACACAAATTTGGTGTCTGGCTTGGTCGTAACCTTAAAAATGGATATTATTATTATTATTGTTATTATTAATATTTGTGTTTAAGGAATTTTTAAAAAACATATTTTTTTTAAAAGAATTTATTATAAAGGTTTATATATATATATATATATATATAATTTTTTCTTTAAATGTAGTTTGTATTTTTTCGAAACTCATAAAAGGCACACATGTAGAAAGTGTTTCAACAAAGTTATATGAGTGACTTTATAATATTTGTTTTGAAATGATTTTTTAAAAAGCGCATTTTTTAAGAGTTATTGCAAATGTTTTTTGTTTTGTTTTGTTTTTTTTTTTTTTTTTTTATATATAAAATAATTTTTTTAAAAAGATTTATATATATAGAAAAATGGAGTTTTATTATAAAAGTTTTTTATATAAAGTTTTTTTTTAAAGTTTATTTTACATAAAAGAAAATATAGTCAAGGGATTTATAAAATGAAGGAGGTTTTTTTGAGGAGTTTTGCTAAATTTATAAAAAGAGAAATTTAAGGTTTTAAAATAGTTTTTTGAAGAAAGATGGCTTTCCCAAATTTCCAATCCTAGTTCCCACCATTTACAAGAAAATATTATGATGTGTGGACCATTAAGATGGTGACCACTTTGAAGGCTCATGATGTTTGGGATTATGTTCAGCTTGGGCTTTTAGAACCTAAGGATGAAGCAGCAGAACAAGCTCGCAATAATACAGAGAGGGAACAATGGAAGAAAGAAAAGAAGTAGAATGCATAAGTGTTGTAGCTTATCCAACAGAGAGTGGACCGAGCAGTGTTTTAGAAGATTATGATCACTTCTTTAGCAAAAGTAGCATGGGATACTTTGGTGACAAACTATACAGGTATGGCCAAAGTCAATATTCTTAAGTTGCAGAATACTAGGAGATATTTTGAAAGTCTGTAGATGAAGGAGACAAAGGACATAGATTCTTTCATGAATAAGGTAATAACTGTCGTAAATCAGTTAAATATTTATGGTGAAGATATTAAAGATCAAACAGTGTTTGAGAAGGTCCTCAGATCTTTGTCTACCAAATTTGATGTTGTGGTAGCAGCCATAGAAGAAGCCAATGATTTGACATCATTAACAATTGATGAGCTGATGGGATCACTTCTATCGCACGAGGCAAGGATAGACAGAAATAAGGATTCCATTTTAGAGACCGCTTTCAAAAGTCAGGTTTATATTTCAAGAGATAGAGGTCGAGGAAGAAGTAGATCGAGAGGTAGAGGATGAAGCAGAAGATATGGTGGTCAGAGAGATGGCCGAGAAGACCATGAACATGAAAGTGGAAGCAACTACAAAAGCTTCAACAATAATTAAAGAGTTGACAAATCAAAGGTGAGATGTTACTATTACAATACATTTTGTCATTATGCTCGTGATTGTAGGAAGAAGATAACTGATCAAGGGAACTAGAGTGCTAATGTCACTACAGAGAGTACTAACTCCATGTTCCTAGCTTGCCATACCATGCATGAACCTTTTGCTAGTGTGTGGCTATTAGACAGTGGTTGCAGTAACCACATGACAGGCAACAAGAATTTGGTTGCAAATTTCGATCAATCTATGAAAACAAAGGTAAAGTTGGGGATTAACAAGACTATGTAAGTAGATGGAAAATGAGTGGTCAACATTCTGACCAAGCAGAGGGAGCCGAAGACAATCTCAGAGATATATTATGTTCCTAGTCTCAAACATAATTTGATAAGTGTTGGTCAATTAACACAGAAAGGATATATAGTTATATTTCAAGGTCAAGAATGTGTTATATATGACAAGCCCCCAAGCAAGAAACTGATAGCGAAGGTGCAGATGACGAGGAACATACTCTTTCCTCTGATTATGAATTACAATGACCAGGTCAGTTCTTTTACAGTTGCATGTTCTGATTATTATTGGTTATGGCACTTTTGGTTTGGACACTTTCACTTTGCAGGTTTAAGATTATTGCAGCAAAAACAAATGGTCAGAGGATTACCTCCCATCAAAGAACCTGCTAGTACTTGTGAGTGTTGCATCTTGGGAAAGCAACACCGTGAAAGTTTTCCAAAGGGAGTTGCATACCAAGCAAAGCAACCTCTTGAGCTAGTGCATACAAACTTGTGTGGACCTATGAGGACACAGTCGATTGGTGGAAGTTGTTACTTCCTCACTTTCATTGATGATTATAGTAGAAAGACTTGGGTTTACTTCTTGAAGTAGAAGTCTGAAACTTTTGCAAAGTTCAAGGAATTCAAAGCCTTAGCAGAAAACCAAAGTGATCGACAGATCAAGGTATTGATGTCAAATCGTGGTGGAGAATATGACTTAAAGGCATTCCATGATTACTGCAAACAACTTGGAATCAAAAGACAATTTACAACCAGGTACACTCCGTAGCAGAATGGTGTAGTAGAGAGAAAGAATAGGACAATTATGAACATGGTAAGAAGCATGTTGAAAGAAAGAAACTTGTCTAATGAGTATTGGGAGAAGCAGTTGCATGTGCTATTTATGTGATCAACAAATCTCCTACAAAGAGTCTGATGAACAGAGTACCAGAACAAGCATGGTCAGGTATGTCTTGCAACATATCTCATCTCAGAGTATTTGGATGTGGAGCTTTTGCACATGTGCCTAAAGAGCGAAGAGGCAAATTAGATGATAAAAGTGAAAAATACATATTTATTGTTGAAAATTGGAAACAAGAAATTGCTAAAAATAGAAGTGCTAAAAATAGCAGTTTGGGCATCAGTGCTGGATTGGGCAACAGGGAATGAAAAATGGAAGTGCTAAAAATAGAAGTTCTATTTTTAGCAGTTCAAGTTGGATTCCTATTTTTAGATAGTCCCTGGTCTAAAATAGGAAGTAAAATTCGAATTTAATCTTACCAGTAGTATGAATATTAATTAATTAATTCTCCATGAGTTAATTAGTTAAGGAAAATCAAACTTGAAGGCTTTTTGAGAACATGCAATAATTTCTCCACTGATTGGGGAATGTGTCCTTGATTTGCTCCACTGATTGAGGAATTAAGGATGAGTTCTATATTGAGAGGATCAGTTGACTTAGTTTAACTTAGTCAAGTTCAATTAGATTAATTTAACAAGTTGTTAGATTAATGAGATATAGTTTGTTGATGCTTGCATGCATGTGACAACTATTATTTCAGATAACTGAGTGTTCTCTCATGGATAACTGATGCATGTCAGTTCAGACAGAGACCCAGTTGAAATTAGATGAGGGATAGTGTATTATAAGATGCTAGGATCTTCCTTGTGAATATTCCTTGCATGCAGGAGGAACTTGAGTCCTCAAGGATTGCTTAGTTGGACCTGAGGTTGACAGCAGGTATGACTGGGGCTAATTCACACATGTTATGTAATTGGACCCCAATAAAAATTGCACAAGGAAATAGGGGATTGGAGGACTTGTGGACTATAAATTGAGGCCTAGGTAGTCTATGATCTACATCATCAGAGTACAGAGGGAGCAAGATAGCTTTTGAGCTGATTCATTTTGTATGTTGTTGAGGATTTCCACTTGATTAATAATACAGAGATGGGGTTTTGGGCTGGTGCTTTTCCCAGATAAATTCTTCTGCGTTATGTGTGATTTATTCCTTCTTATCAGTTATATGTGTTCATGCTTGATGTTGCTCATGTTCAATTAAGCTTCCACAAAGTTTATGGTAGATGTAGATCTAGTATTATGCTTTAGTACATTGCATATATCAGTTAGATTTGCAGGTGAAATTTCTACATGATATCAGTGAGCTAGCTGATTTGTAGAGAAAATTCTACATTTATTGGTTATAGTAAGCAATCAAAAGCTTACAAATTGTATAACCATGTCACTAAGAAGACCATAATTAATAGAGATGTTGTGTTCAAAGAACAAGAGTCATGGAATGGAACTGTAGACAACACAGTTGATGCACAAGTGCCACTGATGGAAGAAGATGATGTAGCCAAAAAGGAGTAGCAAGGATCATAGGTGAAGACACCAAACATAGACACATCAACAAGGACCCCAATATTTTCTGAGCAGCATAGATCTTCAAGCAGATCAACAGATCAAGATTCTCCTAACAGTCAATCAGGTGATGAATCAAGTAATGGTAAGAGAAAGGTGAGAACTCTGAAAGATGTTTATGATGATTTGGATGTTATTTCAAATTTTGCATTGTTGTCATTCCAACCTTCTTCATTTGAAGAAGAAATCAAAGATGAAAATTGGGTGCAAGCCATGGATGACAAAATTGAAGCTATTGAAAAGAATGATACATGCGATTTGATTTACCAAAGGACAAAAATCACTTTTGGTGTGAAGTGGGTGTACAAGACAAAGTTGAACGAGAAAGATGAAATTGACATATTTAAAGCATGACTTATAGCAAAAGGATTCTCGCAGCAACTAGGAATAGACTTTGGATAAACATTTGCTCTGGTAGCCAGATTGGATACTGTAAGAGCAGTTCTAGCCACAATGACTCAAAGCAAGTGGAAAGTATATTGGATGGATGTGAAATCAACCTTCTTGAATGGAATTCTATAAGAAGAAATTTATGTGCAGCAACCTATAGGTTATGAAGTTGAAGGCAACAAAGATAAAGTTTACAGGTTGAAGAACGCCCTCTATGGACTGAAACAAGGGCCTAGAGCTTGGTATAGCAGAATCGAAAGCTACATGATTAAGAATGGATTTTTCAGAAGCAACATTGAGCCTACCTTGTACACAAAGGTAAATGAGCATGGGCAGATTTTGATTATGTGCTTATATGTTGATGACATGAATTTTACAGGTGATTTTGAGTTAGATGAATTTAAAGTAGCCATGATGAAAGAATTTGAGATGACAGATCTTGGTCTCATGAAATATTTTCTTGGCATAGAAGTTGAGCAACTTGAAAGAGGAATTTTTATTTGTCAAAATAAACATGCCAAAGATTTGTTGAAAATATTCAGGATGGAAAATTGCAAACCTATCCCTACACCAGTTGCAACAGGTACAAAGTTAAGCAAGGATGATGTAGCATCATATATCAATCCAACTCTATTTGAAAGATTGGTTGGTAGCCTCATGTATCTCACAGGTACAAGACCCGATATCATGCAAGGAGTCAGTTTCATTTCCAGATTTATGGAGACTCCAAAAGACACACATTAGAGTGCAGGAAAAAGAATTCTGAGATACATAACAGGAACTAGAGATTGTGGCATAATGTATTCAATCACAGAAAAGAAGGATTTGATTGGATACACAGATAATGATTTTGCAAGAAGTTTGTATGATAGGAAGAGCACTTCTAGTTATGTGTTCCATCTTGGTTAGATGCGATTTCATGGGCATTTAAGAAGTAGCCCATTGTGACACTTTCGTTAGCAGAAGCATAATATGTAGCAGCAACATCAGTAGCATGTCAACAATCTAGTTAAGAAGAGTATTTGATGGACTCAAGTAGAAGCAACAAGGATCAACAACAATATACTGTGACAACACCTCAGCAATTTCACTATCCAAGAATAGTGTGTTTCATCAAAAGAGCAAGCATATTGATATTAGATATCACTTTATTAGAGAACTTGTGAGCAATGGAGAAGTTCACTTGAAGCCTTGTAAATCTAGTGATCAATTGATTGATATATTTACTAAGTCATTAGCAAAAGATGTGTTTGAGTTTCATAGAAGAAACTTGGGTGTTGTAAGCCTAGTTGAGACATAGACCAGTAGGCATGTTTGAGTTGTTATGAGTTAGTCTTAGTTTAGCAGTCGTAATTAAGGGGGAGTGTTAAAATAAGCTAATTACTCTCGCATGAGGAGTTGGCTAAACTTAGAGAGTCAGTTAACTGAGTGTTGAGTGTTGAAGCATTGAGTCAAGTCGAGTTAAGTGATAGATGAATTTTAGTGTGTGGTTGCATGTCAAGATATTTTAGGTGAGTCGCTAGTCGAAAAGGTTAAATACCCTTCACCGGGTTCATTGTAATAATCAAGTTTTGTGTGATCAATAAAATAGCTGCAACTCATGTGTTTTGGGTGAATTGTGTGTTTAACCTCTCTGTCTTTCCAACACTGCATTGATTGGTGGCCCATGAGTTGACAATTTAAGCAATATGCTAAATGAACTTGAAATGCTTGCCATTGATATCCACACCAAATGACAAAAAGGGATACTCTACTATCCACACCAAATGACAAGAAGGGATACTGTGCTGAAGGAAATGTTAGGCTAATTAGATTGATGGACTGGAAACTCAAAATGCGAATAGAATAAAGTAGTACAAAACAAAAAGAGTGAAATGTTGGAGTTGTATATACTTATAATGTGTGCATAAGAAATCAAATCAACCCTAAAGTTTCTTGGTATTAAGATAAAACCTAAAAACTAGAATAAAAGGCGGACAACTTTGAGAATGCCATTACATTTACTTTATGTTAAAAAGCCGATACAAAGAAGATGCATTGAAAGTAACAACCAATACGTGGAATGCGTGCCCTCCAGTTATATGCCAACTACAACAAGGATACATGTTGACAGCATTAAAGCCCTAGCCAATGCGATATAACAAGAGCAGAAAGGATACTGGCATGAGTGTGATCTGGGTGTTGGGGCTAGCGCAATTTGGAGCAGGCAATCTCAGCCCGTTTTTTTTATTAAGATCCCCGCCTCCACCGATGTCCATCGCTCAACTAAAGCGTTACAATGTGACCAAAGGGATAGCTATGAGGCAAAACAAACTCACGCGTTTGCACATCGGAAAGAACAATGAGTATACATGCAACACATAGGGGGGCATTATATGGTCATCACATGGAATCAGTCCATTCAATAAAAGCGAAGCATGATGTGGAATACAACTTCAAAGGCTACATTAAAATACCATTCAACGGAGCGTTGAGAATTGATTGGAAAAATCACGATGTGCGGAAGGTTCTCCAACAATATGCTTGGCATATTTGTTGGGCATTTTTAAATGGGGAAATACCAAAACCAATCATGCAAATACCACAGAGCCAATGCTTTGTTTTCTTTGTTCCAGGATCTTTGCACAGGGAAGCTTTAAAAAAAAATTGACTGAACAGAATATTACACACCATAAAACATTTCTATTAATTAAAATATAAAGCCTGATACAAACTTCATCCTCTTTCACTCAGAGGGATTTACCAAAATTACTTTCACCCATCAAAAACAAAACTCTGTCTTTTCTCTCCACCTGAGAGTTCACTGTGCTGGGTTTACTGCTGTAAAACCCATTTTTACATTACTGTTGTAAAACAAATTTTTACACAGACTTACAAAAAAAACGCTCCACCATTTTCTTTATGCACTGCTGTGCAAAACCACACATGGTTTTTGCTACTCCTCTGTTTTACTATGTCTCACAAAAATATTACAACCTGTTCCATGTAATTTCTTCGCACTGCTGTGCGTTTTTTTTCTTTACAAAATCAACAGAGGTCTACGCATAAAAACATTCACATTCACTTATGCACTTCTGTGCATCACCATAGTTTTCTTGCAAGTCAACATGTTTTTTTTCGCTGCAGCGAAAACTATTTTTACGCACTCTCATATGCGTTCTTCTTTTCACCATACACGCTGTGCATACAATTTACCATCTATGTAACCTACGCTGCCCCCACTATTCCTTTTACAATAGTCCACATATGTCAACCCCGGAGCACTTCACATTTTTAATGGTCACCACACATGAGCATATATATTTGGCTCATTATATTAAAAACTCAATATAATGCATTCAACTACCGTGGCCTTTTTTAATGCATATGGTCAACGCTCATTTTTTAAAAGGAACATATAATATATGCCCATACTTCTGTGTGGTTGAAATTCAATGTTTTACCAACCATTTACGAACCGGGTTTAATTCCATTTAATTCTTTTCAGACGGAACAGGCGGTCAACCAGGTTTAATTTTTCACTCCACGCAAAGCATTTAATTGTTGGTTCGTATGCAGGTTTGGAGCAATCGACGGTGGAGGATGAAGAAGCAAATCGGACGGCGGAGATTGATATCGGAAGGCAGTTTAATGCTGAGCTTTACCTCCCGATATGTCAGAGATGATGATGTCAGGTGAGAGCCACGCGTCTTCACCAAATCGCATCGGAGCCAAACATACGGAAACTGCTTTTCCCTGGATGGCAGTGCGATATGGTCTGGGCGGTTTGTGGTTTTGTTCGGTGGTTTTGGGTGCAGCCGTATTGTCCACGTCCGCCACCTGCAGTTGGAATTAACATTCCAACACTCCCCTTTAATTTCAACTGCTGGGCATTCAATCTTACCCAAGCACTTCCTCACATGGAGGGATTCACAAACTGCTTCTGATGCAGTTCATAAACAAACAATGTTGTCTTCCACTTAATAGAGGGATTAACCTGAAACTGTGCTTAAGAGCACCTTCCTCATGACAGAGGGATTCACCATAACAATGTGCTGAAGAGCACCTTCCTCATGACAGAGGGATTCACCTGTGACTATGCTGAAAAACATCATCCTCTTGATAAAGGGATTTACCACACTATGCTGAAAAGCATCTTCCTCTTTCATAGAGGGTTTCACCAAATGACTGTGCTGAAAAGAACCTTCCTCATTAATAGAGGGATTACAAACAGACACTGCTTTGCATGCAGTTTCAAAAACAAACAATCATTGCACTGCTGTGTGTGCGAACTCATTACAATGTTCTCTTATGTTGATGCATATTCTCTGCTGCACTGTTGTGCCATCTTCTTTGCTGCGTCTACCCCACACTGCTGTGTCTATACTTGCTGTTGTTGCATATATTGCATTTCAATTCAATGAACAACAAATTCATTACATTTACCTTTACTGCTGTAAGGAAAATTTCTTTTGCATGTGCTGCTGTTCAAAACTTCTTGCTGCTGCATTTTTTTTATTTGCATTGCTGTGTGCTTCTCCTTCTTGCCATCATGCTGCTGTCCATAACCATAACCATAGACTGTCATCCCTGGGTTTTTATTTGCTGCTGTGTTGCCTCTGCAATTTGCACTGTGGCTGCCTTTTGTTTCATCATACTGCTGTGCCCATACTCTTGGCACTTCATTCTCCACAAAAAAAATAACACAGGCTGCTGCCTTTTCTCATGCACCCTTGCTTCACACAATCTTAGTCTTCATTTTTTTTACACAATACACTACTGTGCAATTCCTTTGGCTTTCTACTGCCACACACATTCTTATACATCCAGTGTGCATTAAAAATCTGCTGTCCTTGTTTTTCTTTATGCATTTCTTTGCATGCTGCATTGCATAAAAAAACATTACATTTTTTTTACTGCTGTGTAACAAAAATTTCATTGCATTCTCAGCCACTGGGCATTTACACTCTGCTGCGTTTTGCCTTCTTCTCATTTTCTTCTCACTGTTTTGCATTTTCATTCCCAATACAAAACATTTCCATCTGCTGTGTATTATACTCACTCTGATGTGAGTATATTCTCTCACTTTACATAGAAGGAAACTACATTCCATTGCTATGCATTTCAATGCACGTGCACCACAAAAAAATTTAAACTGCTGTTCATTCTAATCCATGTGCTCCAAAAAAATTTCCAAACTGCTGTCTTATGTTCTATCTTCCCACTGCTGTGAGGGTTTCCATGCTTTGCATTTTTTTTCTTATCTCGCTGCTGCTCTTTACATTTCAGTGCTGCCATCTTTTCTTCTTTATGCATTTTTGTGCATATTGCATAAACACAAAGCAAAAACATTGCTGATTTCATCACTACTGCATATTACCTTTCAGAGGGATTAACAAAAATTTCATTTGCAACTGCTGCGCTGCAATACATCCTCTATCAACAAATGACTGTTAATACAGTTCAACAAACAAAATTACAAGCTCCCCTTTAGTGCATGCTTGTCTTCTTTTTGCAGACTCTTCTCAAAATAAATTTAGATCCACTGGGGAGTTCAAGGGGTTTTCAGATTGTATTACCTTCCTTCTCCATACTTGTGTAACTTTCTTCTTTTGCATGGGACTAGCTTGTGTAAGAGCCCATGTCAAGTTACAATCTCGTGCCATATGCCCAATGTTATGACACTTGAAGCATTCAACATTGTTCATGAATAAAGATTCATGATTTCTTCTTGTGAAATTATTTCTTGGAGATTGTCGGGGACCACAACATCTATCTCCATGAAATACTCTACAGTCTTTTGCCATATGACCAAAGTTTGAGCAAGCATAACAATAACCATAAAATGAACTTTGGTACCTGGGAGATGGAGGTTTCCTTGATGTACTTCTGAAGCCTTGCTGCCTTGAGATCCTTTGTTGATGACCATTGCATCTTGCCTCTTTGCCATCAGCTACATTTCTTCTTGGAGCTGGTTTTCTACTTGGAGCAGGATCTCTTCTATTGCAGCCTTCATTTTTCTCCTTGCCTTTGCTGGAACTAGGAGCATCACCATCTCTTTCTGGCTTCTTCACATCTCCTTTGCTTAAAGCATCCTCATCCTTGTTTGAGGGTTCACCTACATACCCAAGTCCTGATTTATCAAATGGAGATCTGTGATAGCTGAGCATGTCATCCAAAGCTTGAGAGCTCTTCATGATCTTGTTCATCCCTTCAACCTTCTTCCTGAGGAGGACAATCTCTTCTTCCAATCTTTCACACTCATTATTTTTCTTTGCAAGTTGTTCCTCAGTTTCTTCTTTGCTACAAGTAGCTTCAGCTGCTGCTACTTTAAGAGAGATGATGTCTGTCTTCATTTTGGAGATTTCTTCATCTTTTGCTTGACTGCTCTTCATTTTCTTTTCAGCTCCTTGTGCCTGCTTCCTGGCTTCTTGTAGTTCAGACTTAAGGGAGGAGACCTCTACCTTGTACTGTCCAATCTCTTCTACAAGTTTGTTCACCCTCATGTGCCTTTGTTCAAGTTGACTTGTCAAGACATCTCCCTGCTTCTTTGCTTCATTCAACTGATTTTTCATGGATATGACTTCTTCATGATGTTTCCTCTTGCATTGTTCAAGCTCCTTCTTAAGCTTGGCAAGCTCTTCATCCCTTTCTTTTACTTGAAGCTTGATGAGGTCAAGCTTTTCACTTTCAGCTTCTATGATGGGTTCTTCTTGACTCATTGTCATGGTCAGTGCTCCCTTTGCATGAAGGTCATGCAGTCTGTCCCATATATCTTTTGCTGATGTATATTTTCCTAGATTCTTCTTTACAGAATCAGGGAGTCCATCCAAGATTAGTTTTGCTGCTTGTGCATCATACTCCATGGATTCTTTATCCATCTTGCTGTCATCAATCACTGACTCCCAGACTTCAATCCCCTCAGACATTAGGAAAACCCTCATCATTATTTCCCATACATCAAAGTTTCCATCAAACTTTGGAACCTCAAATACAATACTTTCAAATAGATTGCCTTCTAGTTTAATAGAGGGGGGAGACACATTTTTAACAGGCCTGGAGGCTTTGTTCTTTGACCTTGCCATTCTTTTCTAGGCTTTAAATACTTGACTGTGTTTTCTTTTAAATCACTGACTGTTCCTTTCACAGTAACAGAAAGGAAAGCTTTGAAAATTACCTTAACTCTTTTGGCTGAGTCTTCACTCTGCTGGAGAAGTTTGACTGCTGCAACCACACCTTCCTTCAGCTTCTTTGAGTCTTCAAAGAGCCTGGACTAGCTCTGATACCACTGTTGGGCATTTTTAAATGGGGAAATACCAAAACCAATCATGCAAATACCACAAAGCCAATGCTCTGTTTTCTTTGTTCCAGGATCTTTGCACAGGGAAGCTTTAAAAAAAAATTGACTGAACAGAATATTACACACCATAAAACATTTCTATTAATTAAAATATAAAGCCTGATACAAACTTCATCCTCTTTCACTCAGAGGGATTTACCAAAATTACTTTCACCCATCAAAAACAAAACTCTGTCTTTTCTCTCCACCTGAGAGTTCACTGTGCTGGGTTTACTGCTGTAAAACCCATTTTTACATTACTGTTGTAAAACAAATTTTTACACAGACTTACAAAAAAAACGCTCCACCATTTTCTTTATGCACTGCTGTGCAAAACCACACATGGTTTTTGCTACTCCTCTGTTTTACTATGTCTCACAAAAATATTATAACCCGTTCCATGTAATTTCTTCGCACTGCTGTGCGTTTTTTTTCTTTACAAAATCAACAGAGGTCTACGCATAAAAACATTCACATTCACTTATGCACTTCTGTGCATCACCATAGTTTTCTTGCAAGTCAACATGTTTTTTTTCGCTGCAGCGAAAACTATTTTTACGCACTCTCATATGCGTTCTTCTTTTCACCATACATGCTGTGCATACAATTTACGATCTATGTAACCTACGCTGCCCCCACTATTCCTTTTACAATAGTCCACATATTTCAACCCCGGAGCACTTCACGTTTTTAATGGTCACCACACATGAGCATATATATTTGGCTCATTATATTAAAAGCTCAATATAATGCATTCAACTACCGTGGCCTTTTTTAATGCATATGGTCAACGCTCATTTTTTTAAAAGGAACATATAATATATGCCCATACTTCTGTGTGGTTGAATTCAATGTTTTACCAACCATTTACGAACCAGGTTTAATTCCATTTAATTCTTTTCAGACGGAACAGGCGGTCAACCAGGTTTAATTTTTCACTCCACGCAAAGCATTTAATTGCTGGTTCGTATGCAGGTTTGGAGCAATCGACGGTGGAGGATGAAGAAGCAAATCGGACGGCGGAGATTGATATCGGAAGGCAGTTTAATGCTGAGCTTTACCTCCCGATATGTCAGAGATGCTGATGTCAGGTGAGAGCCACGCGTCTTCACCAAATCGCATCGGAGCCAAACATACGGAAACTGCTTTTCCCTGGATGGCGGTGCGATATGGTCTGGGCGGTTTGTGGTTTTGTTCGGTGGTTTTGGATGCAGCCGTATTGTCCACGTCCGCCACCTGCAGTTGGAATTAACATTCCAACAATATTTTCCAATGTGGTAAGGGTCTCCGGCAATATACTTGGCATATTGTCCAATGTGGTAGGCTAAGGTTCATGATGCAATGTGTTAAGTATAATAGCCATCTCGATTGTACACAAGTGTTATTGGTAAATTAGGAGGACCGCTCCAAGGTGCATCTCTCAGTTTGAGTATGAGTCACGGCGTTCGCTTTCATTACTGGTAAATCACAGCCCTATTCTCTTTGGTGAATGCGACCTAGAGATGACACCTTCCAATTGCGACTTGCATGGAGATTGCACTCCCACAATGCGACTTGTACAGAGTCGCATCATCACTCCTGGCCATATTTGTGACCATATCACTCTGTCAACTCACAGGTTGCGAAATCACATTATAAGGCATCATACAAGTTGATAGAGAGTGCAATCTTCATCAATATGTGATTATGCAACCTCCATAAGTCACGTGTCTATTTGCGACTCTCCAAAATTCGATCAGCAACTTCCAAAATGCATTGTTGGAACAATAAACAATTACTGGACTATCGTGCCAATAAATTGTGATGATTCTTGGGAAGACGTTTCCTATGCAAGGAACATAATAACACATTTCTCTCCAAGATACTCGGGACAATGCTCCACTTGAAATAGAGTTTGGCGTGCGACCAGTAATATAAATGCCACAAGGGCCATGACACGAGAGCTTTAAGCAAGATTGGAAATTATCATTTAAGAGAAAAAACGACTCACATTCGCAATCTCCATTAGTCCTACACTTCGATATATGAAGAAGAAAACGACACTACAGAGACACTTATGCAATGTCATTATACTCGGTGTGGTGTTGAGACTAACAATGACATAGGACGTGTAGTCCATGCAAGATGGAAAATACCTTTGAAGGGTACAAGGATAGAGTACATTTCATTTTAGGTTTGTTGGCAAACCTATACTATCCATATAGATGGTACTCAATGGATACAATCCATACAGATGGTAGTCAATGGAAACGAATGACAACTATCACACCAGTGCCATGGAAAAGGAGCAACCTCACTTTCAAATGACTGGCCTATGCGCATTCAAATTAGGCGTTATCTGGTAGCAAGGTTAGTGCACTTAATATTGTATTGTAGTAGAGAGTAATTCATATAAGTCAGTGGAAACTCACTACGAGAGTTGAAAATTCTAATACATTTTAAAGGCAAGTGATAACTGACATGTGGCACAAAACACATGTTTTTTTCATGGAGAAAGAAGGCCAAACTGCTATATTAGAGGGATCATTTTCTAAAAATAATGTTAAGCGATAACGAAGCTTTAGAGCAGGAATTCACAATCAGATTGGCCTCTCTTCTCTTTTCTTTTCGTTTGTTTGTTTTCTCTCAAGATATGGGTATGTAGCACAAACCATGGGTTAAAAACTATGTTGTATGACAAATATACAAAAGGACATAGTATGCTCATCACATTGGTTACACAAGCCCAATGTAAATATGTGCAAACACGATTTACACGAGTAAAATATAAAGAAGTATAGTATGACTAAGGCAACTGGAAGACATCGCAAAGACATCATCTAGTTTTAAAGCACTATATATCTTTGCATTGTTTGGAAATGAATCTACATTTAAAATGTCTTCAATGGATGATTATAGATCCACGAATGAAAAAATTATTAGGAAAGCTTATAAAGACGCCGCAAAGGCCACATGCTTTGACAATATCATTGCACAAAAAAGGACTATATAATGATCCAATTAATGTCTTTCTTTCAGTTAGATTGTGTTTTAATGTATTCTTTGGTTGCAAAAATGTATAACCAATGCAATTTACTTGCAAGATTAAGAAAGGCGAGAATTTCTGTACAGGGTTAAAATCTACATTTGATATCAGAGTTTTTTTGGCTTGAAGGGGACACCTTTCCTGCTGAAGGGTTTTGCTCGAGCCTGTGGTAGACCCTGTTCAGTGGGAGATCTACGGGATCGATTCTTGTGGTGAAAGAAGATGACAGGCATTGGAAAGATAAAGATCGAGAAATTTATTGGTCAGAGTTTTGAGTTGTGGAAGCTCAAGATGGAGGATCTGTTGGTGGATAAAGATCAGTAGATCGAGGTAGATCCCAGTACTAAACCAACGACAATGTCAGATGAAGACTGGGTGAAGTTAGATCGGAAAGCAAAGAACACAATATGATTGTGTATCTCAGATTCAGTATTGTTTAATGTATCAAGGGAAGCTACGACGAAGGCTTTGTGGGACAAGTTAGGGACTTTGTACCAATTTAAGTCTCTGGTGAACAAATTGTTCATATGGAAAAAACTGTATAACCTGAGGATGAAGGATGGAGACTTGGTGATAGACCATCTGAATGCCTTTAATACATGTTGATATTAAAATTTCGGATGAAGTTAAGCGCATCAGTTTGTTGCGTTCTCTACTAGATTCGTGGGATAGTCTAGTTGTTTCAATAGGTAGCAATACAACTACCTTAAAGTTTTACATAATAGTCTCATCCTTGTTGTAGGAGGATATGAGACAAAAAAATATGGAAGGCCCAAATGAATATGCTTTTTCTATACGAGGATGGCCCCAAAACAGAAACAAAAATAAGTCCTCGAGTGGGAGATCTAAATATCCAGCAAATCCTGTAAAGGTGTGATGGAAATGCGGAAAGGAAGGGCATTTCAAAAAGGACTATAGATCTAAAGCTCATGAGAAAGGAAAGGGATTTGATGATGCTCCTTTTGTAGAGGTGAAAACCACCTCAGATGAAGGTGGGGATGTGTACTTGGCTTCTTCAAGTACACATGTAGATCATGATGCATGGTTGATTGGATCAGGTGCATCCTTTCAGTTCACTCCCCATAGGGAATGGTTCTACAAGTATGAGAAATATGATGGTGGTGATGTATTCTTAGTGGATGACAGGAAGGTTAGAATCGTAGGAAGCAAAAAGTCAAGTTGAAGTTGCAAGGTGGAAAGATTAGAACATTTCCGAGTGTTCTGCATATTCGTGCATTGGCCAGAAATTTGATTTTTGTAAGCAAGATGGATGATGCTGGTGTAAAAATAGTGTTCGAGAAAGATACTTGTAAGATGGTTCAGGGAGCACTAGTATTGATGTGGGGATTTGTATCGGAACTTTGTACAAGCTTTTTGGTAGCACTGTTATTGATGGGTGCAATAGTTCTGTGGTTTCTGAAAGTGGAAGAGAAAATATAGTGGCCTCTAGAGAAAATACCATGCTATAGCATCAAAGGCTTGGACATATTGGAGAGAAGGGCCTTCGAATTCTTCATGGTAATAATATGGTAGAAGGTATGTATAATTGCTCTCTAGATTTCAATTTATGTAAACATTATGTATATGGGAAGTAGAATTGGGTGAGTTTCCCTTCTAGTGCTAAGAGGGAGAAATGGATATTAGAGCTTGTGCACAATGATGTGTTTGGACCTGTTGACGGTGCTAGACCCGCCAACATGTAAGGGGATCTCCCTGGTAAGAAGTCCCAAATATACTTCAGACCGTTTGGTGTAAGAGTCCCAGTAGTGGGTCGTACGGTAATGCCTTGACCACGATTTCACATAGATGCAAGTAAGATGTCTCTATTGGTAGCAACGGTGTGACAACTACAACCAGCCAAGGAAGGTGCATGAGAGGTTCTAACATAGGGGGATTGAGATGAGTGCGCCTCTTGGAAACCTATGATAGCATGGAGTTAAGAAGGGAACACACGAGCAAAGATGCATCACAACATGAAAGGAAAGTTAGCTAGCAATCCAAAGTGATGGTTAAACCAGCAACATGTTTCAGAAAGATTCATACATACATACACATAAATAACTATACATGCATGCGTAAGAAAACAAATACATATATCATTGAGAGTAAACATATAGTTGAAATACAATACATCATATGCATGAAACATGCTGGCTCTATTATATTAAGAAGTGTAAGTTCCAATCATACAATACATCCATGTCCAACCACTAGTTTCGACAACAGAACGTTACAACAACAACCGCTTGCTCCTCCAAAGAGATATACTAGCTCTGCGCGGTGGAGAAGACAAGGCTCATTACAATACTATCCAAGCTCTCCCTAAGATAGTCCTATCGGAAGCTTGGCTAAACAAAAGCCTTTACAATGAGTTATGAGGTTCTATTTATAGGAAAGGGTGGGGTGACCCTTGACATTCTCCTTTGTGACAATTCATCTACCCTCATGACTCTTCATTTACTCTATGACTGTTACATCCAACTATCGACACTTAAACTTCCACTTGACAAGACATTACATTACAATGCACATGTTCCCATGTGAGACAAAATGGCTTGAGCAAGCCATGCAAGACATCACTGACACTCGGTCCGTTGTGGTGAGACCAACTCTTTGACATGCTTGTGATGGTGAAGGTGGTGAGATGATGCCAAGCTTGGTCATCTGTGATGGTGTGCATGTGCTCCATGGTGACATCCTGCTGAAGAGAACTCTTGCCTCCATTGCATCCGGGTAAATTGGTATGGTTCCTCCATCCAACTCATCTGCTAGCAGACACAAGGTCTTCTTGGGCTCTGCCAAATCGGCAACACACTGATGCATAGTGTCAGTACTGATATTCACTATGTCCTGGTGGTCATGTGCATCAACTGTCAACTGCATGTTTAGCTCCAGTCAGAATTGCTTCTTGTGTTTGCCTCGGTGAGTGTGCTAAATGGGTGGGATTGCATGAGTGCGCATAATGACATGCATATTGTTAAATTCCCTTGCATGTGATCAACAACACTTCTCACCATGTCTGCTCCGTGCCAATTGCTGGGATGGTTTTATAACTTGTACGGTTGCAGTTTCATCCATGAGCGCATGTTGTGCCCCCTGATGTACCTATTCCTGCTGCAACTCATTCTCTCGTTTATGTAGATCATGTTATCCCTTGAGTTGCTACTTCAGCATATGCAACTCCTTCTCTATTCCATCCTCTATCTTCACGCGATCTTTATGTTGCGCCGTCACCTCATAGCCTAAGTCTCCCAAGCTGCTTTTATCACAAGTGGATTTTCTTGAGCTTGCAACTTTGTTTCACCTCTGTGTAGGCAAGTTCATAGACACTTGATTGACTACATCCCGAAGTGTGCTCTGAACAGTGTCTTCGAATCTGATCACCTAGAAACCATTATACCTATGTTGCTGAGAGGCAGATGAACACCTGTGATACTTGGAGACATGGAAAAACTTATGACAAGCAATTTGTCAGTCGAAAGCCAAAACAAACTTGAGAACTGACTTGCAACATGTTTGTGTGATTAATCATGAAGGTTGCACAATTTCTGTTGGGAGGTCGGGAGACTGACTGCCAAAACTACGCAAGGCATAGTCTGGGCTATGAGGAGGCTGACTGACTGCTGGAATTGTGTAATGCACAGTCCAACCTGGCCTACTGAGGACTGAAATTGTGTAATGCACAATTTCAGTCAGCAGTGACATGCAACCAGCAAACTGCATTGCGCAATTTCTGGGGTGAGTGGGACACAACCTCCAAGAATTGTGCAATGCAAGCTTGGAGGTCAGTGCTTGGCTAGACTTGTGTAATTTATGGAGGGAACGCAGAGCCTTTGCTTCCGAAATGTGCAATGCTAGCCGGGCAAGGCATGTTCCGGGCCAAGGCAGCCCAGTCCGGCCGACGAGCGACTGAAAACATGAGAAGTTTGAATGCATGATAAGATGTGACAATGAGAGTGAATGATCATTCATGTAACTAGCAAGTGCAATATTCTAAAAACGGGAAAGCAGGCATGTGTGTGAAGCGAGTCGCTGCAACGGCAACCTTCCGTGCAAAACAATGTCATGCATGCGACAATAGTGAGATGCAAACACAAATTGAAACGGTGTTAATACAAGCTACTATGCATGCAAATGAAAACAAGCGCTCACCGAAATCAAGAAGAGAACATTCATACGAAGCGAAACACAAAAAGCACCAGAAACACAATGCAAGTCATGTGAAATGGGCTTACCCTAAGACAACTAAGCTGAATGTGTTGACGACTCCTAGATGCAATGTGGGATGCTAGAGATGCAAGGTCGATGTGAGGAATGAGCTCTGTAGTGTCCAGTTGATGAGTTTTGATAAGATCGAGGTTGTGACGCTCGTGCCACAAATCTAGGAAAATCGACACTTGGCAGGAGGTTTCTGAGATGATCCTTGCATGTAACCTCCAACTGCTAAAAATGGATCTTTGAATCAAGGAATGCCTTTGCATGCCACCCTGGGAGGAGAAGCCCATGAATGCAAATCAATTTTGCTTGGTCCCGGAGGGAACCGGTCAACTCAAATGCACATGCAACAATATGCTTAGATAGGAGGGAAAAATGTGCATTTCTGGGAGGGATCTGGGTTGGCTGCCTATAGGGATTGCGCAATTTCTGGGTAGAGTAGCTGACTTTTTCCCATGATTGCGCAATTTCTAGGCTGTGCAGTCCTCCTGGGAGGAATTGCACAATTTTTCCAGTGAACCGTGACAGGCAGATTTGTGCAATTCTGGAGCCCAGCAGGCTACCAGACAAAATTGTACAATTTATGGAGGGAAGGCTGGTTCCCCTCCAGAACTGCACAATTTCTTGAGGGAGCTAATAAGCCTGTAGCTGGACCAAGTCCTATGAAACAACCTGTGAGGGGGATGTAACAAGCTTTGATGGACAGGTTGTCATTATGCAAGAAAATAAATGAAGCTTGTGTACTTGACAAGACAAGACATGTTGTTGTGAAAGGTTGGTAGGGAGGCTCCAAAATGAAGCCAAGGCAAATTTTTGGAGGGTGGTTGTAGCTGCTACAACAGGACCTATGTCGGTTCCATCACAGGGTAAGTCTGTGTACTATGTATCATTTATAGATGACTTCTCAAGGAATACATGGATATATTTCTTTAGGAAGAAATTTGAAGTCTTTGACATGTTTAAAAAATTTAAGGCTTTGGTGGAAAACTGGATAGAGAAAAGGATAAAGGTGCTAACGATAAATAATGGCAGAGAGTTATGCAAGAAGGAATTTGAAGATTTTTGTAAGAAGTGTGGTATAGCACAACAAAAGACTACTATATACACACCTCAAAAAAACAAAGTTGCATAAATAATGAACTGGACATTGATGGTAAAGGTTAGAAGCATACTCATTGGTGCTGGATTAGGACAAGAATTCTGGGCAGAGGCGGTGAAGACTACATGTTACCTGTTTAATAGATCACCTTCATCAACGTTGGAGGATAAGACTCCACATGAGGTATGGATTGGTAAGAAACCCTCTCTTTCACATCTGAGGGTATTTGGCTATGATGCATATGTGCATGTTCCAAAGGAGAAAAGAACCAAGTTGGATATTAAATATGAAAGGTGCATATTTATTGGGTATGAGGATGGTTTAAAATGTTATAAGAGTTGGAATCCAAAAATAAGGAAGTTTGTGTACAACTGAGATGTGGTATTTAAAGAGGTGAAAGATACTATTAAACATGAAGTCCTACCAAAGGAACCTGAGAAGATAAAGTTTGAGCTAAAAGAGGAAGAATAAGACTCTAGAACAGAACGAGAATCAGAAGATGAAGAGCCACAAAATCTAGCTGCGAGAAGATCAGTTCGAGAAAGAAGGCAACAATAAAGGTATAGTCCATATAATTTCTGTTCAAATTTTTCTTTATCTATTACAGATGATGATCTCAAAGATGTCAAGGAGGAAGTAGATTCAGAGGATGGTAAACTCTGGAAAGAGGCCATGGTTAATGAAATGACATCTTTGGACAAAAATGAGATTTGGGATCTGGTGGAGTTGAGGGATGTAAGGAAACCCATTAGAGGAAAATGGGTGTTCGAGAAGAAGATGAATGCAGAAGGTAAGGTGAAGAAATACAGCTAAGTTGGTAGAAGAAGGTTATTCCCAGGTGTCGAGAATTGATTTTGGTGATATTTTTTCTCCTGTTCCCAAGGCAGCTTCTATTAAATTACTTTTATCTGTTGCTGCTGCATTCGATTTTAGTGTAGAACAAATGGATGTGAAGACAACATTTCTTCACAGGATTTACAGTGAAGGGTAAGAAAAAACTGGTATGTAGGTTAAAAAAGTCTCTGTATGGGTTAAAACAGTCACCAAGGATGTGGTATCAGAAATTTGATAAATATATGGGGACTTGGCTTCACTAAAAGCAAATCAGATCCATGCAGATCACTATGTGTATTTTAAATTAATTGGTGACTGTGTTATTTATTTGATCTTGTATGTGGATGACATGTTGTTGATTGGAAATAACAAAGAAATTATCTAGGATTTGAAGACCCAATTGTCCTCCAAATTTAACATGAAGGATCTTGGTGCTGAAAACTATATTTTGGGCATGGAAATTAAACGAGATTAGGTAAATAGGAAGCTCTTGTTAAACTAGAGGAAGTATGTCAAGAAAATACTGCAGAGGTTTAATATGCAGGATAGTAAACCGGTGAAGGTTCCTAATCATGTAGGTGTAAAGCTATCTACTGAACAATGTCCTAAGACACAAGAAGAGGAAGAGGACATGTTCCGTGTTCCATAAATAAGTGTATTCAGTAGCCTGATGTATGAAATGGTATGCACTAGACCATATATTAGACATGCAATGGGAGTATTGAGAAGGTTTATGTCAAAACCAGGGAAGGAGCATTAGACAATAGTGAAGTTTGTTTTCAAGTATTTGCATGGCACTAGTGATTATGGTTTGTGTTACTAAGGAAGATTAGGATTAGAAATAGTTTTGGACATCCATGGCTTTGTTGATGCAGACTGGGCTAGAGATCTAGATCGAAGAATATCTACAAGTGGGTATGTGTTTAACCTATTTGGAGGTGTAGTCAGTTGGATGGGCAAGAGACATTCTGTAGTGTCACTTTCAACTACAGAGGCAAAATATATGGCAGCCACTCATGCAAGTAAGGAAGTAATTTGGTTGCAAATATTGCGTTTAAGTATGGGGTTAATACAACAAGCTACAAGGATAGACTGTGACAGCCAAGGTGCAATTTATTGGAAAAGAACCCTGATTATCATTCAAAGAAAAAACACATTGATGTTCAGTATTATGTTGTGAGGGATATGGTTGAGGATAAAAAGGTGTTGCTGGTAAAGGTGGACACTTTGAAGAATGTTGCAGATGCATTAACAAAGTTTGTGGGCACTGAGAAGTTTTCTTGTTGTAGAGAAACAATGGGTGTTGCAGGCCTAGACCAATGACTAAGCTCTCCTGTGACCCCTTGTGTGGAAAAGAATACAAAAAGTGGGAGAATGTTGGTTGTGTGTTATATTCTTTCCATGAATAGTCACATGTGCAGGGGGGCATTAACTCACCTTGTTCGTTGTGCCGGGCACAACATGGGGGTCATAGGGGTGCGGTAGCCCCCTTGCATGGTGTATGGAGCACCACCCTGGGAATTTTTTTTCGAACCCTATATTAAGTGGGCAGACCTACCTATGGTTTTGTACATGGGTTTTGTACATGGTTTTGGGCATGATGGTTTTCTGCCCATGGTATTTTGTAGATCCGATCAAGGGAACTACGATTATGTTCTAATCCATGGTTAATGGATTGTGGTTTATGAATGCTTTGACATGTATATATATCTATATATATATATATATATATATTGTAACATTTAAAGGAATATAATGAAAAATCAATCTGGTAGTCCTGGTTTTGGGATCCAGGGAAAATATATGTGTATATTTGTTTTATGTTTTATGTTCTTTCCATTGTTTATTTTTTGTTTTTTAGAATTTGTATATAGGTAATTTCTGTATAGGGTTAAAACCTACACTCCTTACAAGCTTTCAAAACCTTTTAGAAAGCTCTAAGGCATGACAACAAAGTTGGTTGGATGTAGAGGAGGGGTAGTAGCAAGAAAATAGATATTTAACATCTAATTCATTAGCCTATGCAAGTCTCCATATCATTGTATCAATATTGGCAACAAGGATTCTAGTGTTTCCAAGAACCCTAAGTTCTCTCCTCATGACTTCTTTGCTATCATAAGGTAAACATTTCTCATCATGATGCTATCAACTATTGTGAGACTGATTTGAGCATGTAATAGTCATTAGGCTTGAGAGAACCACGAGGAAGTTCAAGAGTCATGAGGGTAGGTCGAAGGTGACAGTAGGTGAATGACCACCTCAACTCTATAAGTACACTGTCATGCCTCATTTGAAGGGACTTTTAACACTTGTGTTGGGGATAGGATTAGATAGTTGATTTTTACTTGAGGAGTTATAGCCACTCAACTCTTGGTAGCTAATAGTGTGAGACTAGGATTTTTCTTTTCCCGATGGTATGAATAGGTGATGTTCCACTACTGGGATTTAATGGTTTGCAAGACGTGTCCTTGTATTTGTAGCAGCATGGATAATAAGTACTTCATTTGCAACATTTATTCCCATGCTTAATCATAGTGATTTTATTGGTTCTGTGGTATTTTCACTATATTTGTGAGTGTGATTTCATACATGCAATATGTTATGGACTAGTTTGTAGTTGTTGCATGTGTGATTGCTTTCAAATTTGTGCTTCTAATTCCATGCAATGTCGGTAAATTATTGTTAATGTTTTGCAATTAACTTCTAGCATGATCTTGTTCATGTATGCCTGAGATGGTTTTATCTTACTAACCCTTCTTGTGTCATGCTTCTTCTTGTTACTTTGTTGTTGTATTCTTGTATCTTATTTTGCAAGCCGTTAATCATGGGTTTACCTCATTCCTACTTTCTAGGAATTTCTTTCTTTCCATCGCTCTAACACCATCACATTTGACAGCCAAAGGCGAAATATTCATGGTGGTAGTCGAGCCCACATATTGGATGGGGCTCCTATCCCAAATGGTGTGAGGCCTAATTTGGACTTCACACCGGGAATACCCCCTGGTTGTTGGTGGGACATCTAACACTATCAAGACTTGGTAAGAATTATCAAGATGATTTTGAAATAGGGAATGCTTGTAAAGAAAAGACATAATTAGACTCATTGGTGCAAACAATGCCTTGAATTTTCATTGATGTCTTCTCCACGTATAATTGGCTATATTTCTTGAATAATAAGAGACATGTCTTTAAAAAGTTCAAGGCATTTAGCATATTATATGAAAAACAATGATTTAGTTCTTATCTTTATTTCTCTCTCTCTCTCTATCTCTCCATCCCGCCCCCCTCTCACTCTGCATCCCTCCCATCCCCCTATTCAAACTTTTCTCTCTCCATATCCCTTTCTCTCTCTATCCTTAAGTATCCATCTTATATCCCTATATTTCTCCTTCATTAATCCTACACACTCTCTCCCTCAATCTAACCCCCCTTTTCATCCTTTTCCATCTCCTTATCCCTTCGTTTCTTTATCCTTATGTATCCCTCCTGTAATGGGCTCTCTCTCCCCTTCACTATCTCCCATCTTCTCTCTCTCCCTAGCTTACCCCTCTTTCTCCACCTATCATCCCACTCCCCCTCTATCTTTCCCTATCCATTTCTCTCTCTTACTATTCCTATGTTTCCCTCCTCTCTCCCCCCCTAGTGTTTCTTTCTCTCTGTCTCCCCTCATATTTCTCTCTTTCCCTATTCTCTTATATCTCTCTTCTTTTCTCCATCCATCTCTCTCACTCTCCCTATTTCTATCTCTCTCCCCCTTTCCATATTTCTCTCTCTCTCTCTCTCTATTGTTTCTCTCCTCCCCATATGTCTCCCCCCATATCCCTCTCCCTTTGTGCTTCCCTAAGCCTTCCCTCTCTCCATCTCTTTCTCTGTCTCTCCCTAACTCTCAAGTGCATGACAAATAACTCCTAGATGTATTCATGTGGGAGGAATTTATCTAGAAAGAATTGAAGGTAAGTTACACGAATGGACTATTTATTGGTAGTGTAATAAAATTTTGAAAGAATTTTTTAAATAAAAAAATTTATGCAGCTAAATGTCAATTATTTTTGGCTTTATTTAAATCACAATGTTTAGTTGTTGTTAGGATAATTTCAGGCATAGGTATAGTTATAATTAAAAACTCCAATAACCTTGTTGTTAGAAAATATCAAGATGCTTTCAATATGATTGTAAAGACTCGCTCAAAATATCTTAACGTGGCTCATCACATAATATCAAAATATGTTGTAAACAAGTCCACAAGGAAACATCATTTGATGTCATGCATGTCTCATAGATTTAAAGTAAATAAAAAAACTCTTCAAAAATATCCTATTGTAAGAGAAAAAATTGACAAGCCAAGTCAAACAAACTGTTGGGCCTTCATTGGTAGGTTGCCTTGTTCAAACATGAAGTTATTTTATGTTGTTAAGGAACTAGTACATTTTTTTTGGCATGAAAATATTAGGCTTTAATCGAATAAAAAATATGTGCTAATGTTAAGATAAGGCTGTAAATGATTTCAACCCACATTAAGCACTTCATTGACATGATACAAATAGAATTATTTGAGAGATTCAATAAAAATCATGTGGAATTGAACATGTGCCAAAGATATTATGAGAAATGAAAACCTTCGCATGTTAAAATATGCAAATATTGTAACACATTTTTATCTTGTAGAATTTGATTATTTTTATGACACATATGCACACATATTTCATGTTCTACATCCTAAAATTATGTGGGATTGCTCATCCACAATAACACCAATTCATTGAGAGAATTTATTCATAACATGATGTGTCCAAGACCTAATATACAAACACATTATGCACATCTTGTTTAGATCCCATGCATGCTCCAAGTGCAGTGGATTTGAATTATTGAGCCAATACATTCATGAAAGTGAGGAGCGTGAATTTAGGAGGATGGTAGTAGATATTTATATCTTCAAATATGTTACCTATCACCTAGCTATGGGGAAAAATAACAAATATTACATTGGTTAAGTCCTAGCTAAGTTAAGGTAGCATTTTTTCTTATTGCACCTTTAAATTCAACATACATATTTTTCCTTATGACCTTATTTTTGTGTCATCAGGTATGAGTATGTGATTTCATCAAAGCATTTTTTGTTTAAACCAAAGCAGATGTTCACCTTGTGCATATAATACGATGGAAACATGAACAATTTAGAATATGCATGAACACATTCCCCTTTGGAACTATATTATAAATTATGGATTTTGTTGAGAACTACACCCTTCAACCACATTATGAGATCCAAAGCCAATGTTATCATTCAGATCAACTTAGAATAATGGTACATATCACATAAAATAATGGTATAAATAGCAACAATAACAAGAGGATAATAGTGAAAGAGACAAAATTCTACATAAGTTATGATAGGTTCCTTGACCTACAATATGTGAAACATTTATTTCAAATGTTGTATCATCACTTGAAGGATAGAAATATATAGATTGATCAACATTAGATTTGGTCAAATTGTTGTGAAATCTAATTAAAAAATTCTTGTGTATTCTAGTGGTTGAGTATATTGCACAAAACATGACATTCACCCGATATTTGGAACTACTCTAAGAGCAGGCATTGGAAAGGTGAGAATAATGGGGTTGGGGAATGCATCAAAACTACACTACATAGGGAGTAGATGAATTTTAGAAGAAATACTCATATCAAAGATTCAAAATATATGGTCCAATGGCGCTCTACAATAGTGTTAGATGGGAGTAGCAAACATCAACAGGAATAGGTCATGTGTGAAGAAATTCTTTGGAAGTGGTCATTGCATATTGGTCACTTTCATGTCATTGCAACAAAATACAAGGAACTTATGCATTTCATTTAGTTCACATCTCAACAACCATATAATCAAATTATGGATAGGAAAATTGGCTTGCTTTTGTGGAGCATGTAGTAGTGATGAATGGGATGATTGTGAATCAATGAAATGGGTCGATGTATCAGATCATGTATCACTTGCAATAGACCCTCATGTTTTTTTTGAAACAACCCTACTAGAGGAGGAAGAATAAATCATTTCAACAAACTATGACCATATCTATGATCTTATACATACATGTACACATATCTCACATTGTATATTGGTTCCATTCATGTTTTTGTTTAACTTTGTTATATCAAGTTCCTAGAAATTTGCATTTGACCAACATTGCATTTTTTGCAGAACACATATATGCAATTGTTTCCCCAAAAGAAAATGAATGAGGCACTAGCTATTGGTTGGCACAATGCATAGGAGGGAAGAAAAATCTCAATACATCGTTAATTAATGATGAAGACAATGAATTTACAACTAGCTCAATGGTTGTTAAGGGTGAATATCTTACACTATATGGAAATTCAAGAAAGACTAGTGATTATGTATTCATGGATTATAGACCATGTGAAGTGGTGTATCAGTATACAAATTATGTCATTGGCACAAGCATTCAACTATAATGCCTATCTATGAGCAGCTCACACAAGTTATGCTACTTCCTATCTCATTCATAACTTGAGATATTGATGGAGACCATTAGCAACAAAGCTGATCCATATGAATTACGTGAATGAAATCAGATAGCTATACAAAAGACGTAGAATGACATGTTTAACATTATTTGAACTATGTGGATTTTCATTCTATTACTTTCAATGCATATAGATTCATATGAATACCCTTTTTAAGACTTTCAACCACTCATTGGTGTCTATGTCTTTGCCACAACATTGTTGTGTTGCTCCAAGGGAAAATAATATGCACTATTCAAATATTCTCGTATTTTTTTCCTTTCCTTCATTGGTTCAACTCAATACTTTGTTGCATCCTCTTTCACTTGTTTATGAATTCCCCTTCTTCACCCAATGATCCTATAAGAATTGTTAAAGAGCTTGTTTAAATCTAACAATAATTCAAATATTTACACATTAAAAAGTCAAACAAATGAAATATGCTTGAGATATTTTAAAATGAATTTGTCCCTCTACAAGACTAAAAAAACAACATATCAAAGTGAACACCATGAAAGAAAACTTATACAAAGAACAATTCCATTTTACAAAGACTGGAATCACTAAACAATTCTATAGTTCTTTATCCGTGGATCATATCGCCTATTACATTTTTGAGTATTCTAATTTTAGAATACTTAGTGGTTCTCCTCCTCCCTTGCCTCTTCAATTTCACTTTAAATAAATCATTACTAGTTTTGGGTGAAAAATTCCCATTCATCCTAAAATATGATCCACCCATGCTGTGCCCTGATGATTCCAATTTATTTAATTCTTGGAAAAAGGAGTAATTGGTAAAGTTTTCCTCATTTAACTTGCCTTCAAAGCTAACACAATATTACAACATGGCATTTTCACACAAATATATGCTTAAACTACCACACCAGAAGGTGAAAAGAAGATACTAAAAAGTGTTGTTGATAAGTATTATTTTGATATTTTACATTCTTAGCTAATTTTGTAGGATGCTTTTCTATTTTTAAAATATTCACCAGATTGCATTGTATATCTGCTTAGCTTGAGATTTTGCATCTCGAGCTGGGTTAACTTTACCAAATTATGCTACTTTTAGATGTGTAAGATGACATTATCTATAAATACACTACTAGCAATTGTTCTTTTTTTTAACATTATCCTAATTTTATGTTAAGGCCTTTTTCAGCTTAACATAACTATATTTTTAGAAAGGACAATGGGTTATATATTCCTCAATATAATGTGAATTGTTGCTGAAAATGATTATTAGTTTTGGTTGTTGCTACTTGATTCAATAAGATATGAAGTTTTGTGTTGGACCAATGGACATCACAATGCTCCAAATTAAGAGTAGTATCAAATATGGGTATCCAAATGAGTTTCGAGGTAAGATTTGGTAACTCATTTCAGGTGGCCGAAAACTTCTACTGGCCAACCCTAGAATTTACCAACTCCTCCTATCTACTGAAATGCCTTATTCATTAGAAAACATCAACATGAAAGACATACACCACACTTTTACATCACAACAATTATTTCAAATGATAGATAGGCTTGGACTAAGATCTCTCCATAATTTGTTAAAGGTGTATATTGCGTATGACAGAGATGTGGGGTATAAATAGGGGATGAATTTCATAGCTAGCATGATTCTACTTCACATGAAGATTAAGGAATAAGCCTTTTGGGTTATGGTGGAATTGCTCAAAGGAACTATGAATATGCCAATATGTGGTTTGTATTTGGAAGGCTTTCCTCTATTATAGGATTACCTAAATAAGTTTGAAATGGTGGTGAATGAGAAACTTCTTGAATTGGGTATACATTTGGAGGAGCAGATGATCACACCTTGCATGTATGTAAGTAGATGGTTTATGAATTTGTTTTATGCATATTTTCCTTTTCCCTTCATTGTTAAGATATGGGATGTTTTATTGTACGAGTGCATGTGGAAGATTATTTTCAGAGTGGGATTGGCATTGTTGAGGCACTTTAAGGATGATTTGCTGAATTTTCCTTTTGAAGAGCTATTACACTTCCTACTACACTTTCTTGAGGAGATTTTGGATCTATATATGATGTTTCCAATTGTTAAAGTGCTAGTTTGATCGCTCTGAATATTTTTTTGTGCAATAGTAAAAGGGTAGCACTGTGAAAAAACTAGCATAAAGAAGCAACTCTTATTTGGAGGAGCAAAAACTTGCATGGAGAAGCACTGCTGCCAAATGTTAAAGTAGTATGATCTCTCTCAAGAAAAGTTGATGAAATGTCGAAAAACATAGTATTGTTATTTGTAGGACCAAAAAATTGCATAGAGAAGCTTTGGACAAGGCTTGAGTCTAGAAATCGACTTCAAGGTTTTAAGATTCGAAGAAATTAGAGCAACGACCTTATTGTTTAGACTTTAACGGGTATGGATTTTATTAAGCGGAAAAACAGCTGCCGCGTACTGAATTTACATCACATCGGTAATTCGATCCACATATTTAGTGCTTCATCAGATCTGAAATCCTGTGTGTTTTTACTATGCTGGATTGGGATAAGAGGGTGACTCAGTCCTAGAATTTCCATTGCCCAACCGATGACGCTTCTGTTCCTCTGCCCGGAGTCCAACTTGTGTTCGCCCATCTGATGGCTTGACAGTCTGGTGAGACTTGGAACCCAATCATCAGCTCGACTCTTGTTGATTGCGGTCAATTTTCCACTTCTAGATACCAGTCTTTGAGCCCAAGCGTCCAGATGGGTGGCAATGTTTATGAATCTGATTTTAAAGCCTTTCTCAGGGATAGAAATCTCTCCTCGTTCGTATCCCGCCCCTGCAGATTTAATTGGTTCCTTAAGCACGCTTTTTTGGAGGCAAAATCCTTTCCATTCGGCAGTTAAGGGATAATGCAAGTCGATTCTTTTGAGTTAACTAGTAGTGATATTCTGCAACGGGTAGAGCCCAGGTTGGCTTCCAGGTCGGCTTGACTGTTCAGATGTCTCAGAATGTGAAAGAAGGATATTTTCGGGAATTGGAGCAGCTTTAACTTGATTTTCTTGAATATGGAGGCTAATTGAATCTGCGAAGGAGTTGAGTTGAGGTTCAAAGCTTTTATAATCAACCTGGAGTCTCCAAAGACCGACAAAGTCAGCAGATTCCTTTGGATAGCCAGCTTGAGTCCTTGCCATAGAGCCAGAGCTTCTGCTCTGTTATTGGATTCGATGCCCAGCCCCCAGTGGAACCGAATTTCAGTTGAACCATCCGGGTTCAGAATAACCCCATCCCCACCTGCAGCTCCGGGGTTGCCTTTAGAGGCCCCGTCGAAGAAAAGACAGTGTTCCCCCAAAGCAGACCGCCATTTGATAAACTCATGTTCTTCCAGGGGAATTTCCCAGTTAGCTTGATGGATAGTTGGAGGTATGATTTTGGGATCGTAGTTTGGAACAAGTTCTTTGAACCAAATCTCTTCCGTATTGTCCAGATTTGCTTCGTTCTTTAAACCATGTTTGGTGTCCATTGTCTCTCCCAGTAAAGCTTGGATTTTTATGATGATTTTGCTAGAGTTGCATTTTTCATCCCTAAACAGCCTATTGTTCCTCTCCAACCACAGTTTCCAGCAGGTAAATTTTGGAATCCAAATCCAGGCTGTTTTGAGGAGGCATTTTTTTATAAGATTGAACGGGGACAATTTGATCCAATTGTGAAGCAGGGCAGGAGTGTTACTAGGAAGCTCCACATCTCCTGATCTCAGGACCCCCCTCCAGACCTCTCGGGCAAAGGGGCATAGTAACATCAGGTGGTTAACCGACTCTTCCTGTGACAACCACAAAGGGCATCTGGATGGCCCTTCGATTCCGCGTTTTCTCAGATTATCTCTGGTGAGAATGATGTTATGGGCTAACGTCCAACAGAAAAAGTCAATTTTGGGGAGCGAAGGAAAGGCCCAAATAAATCTCCATTGAGTAGGATCAGGGGGAACATTAGTAGTAGCTGTTATGCTTTTGTATCCTTCTGAAACTGTGTAGCTGCTTGAGGTGGAGCCCCACCCTCTTTTGTCTTTAACTGTTGCTTTGATTGGAGATTTCCTTGAAGATTGTCTATAAGAAGTGAAGCTTCAGTCTGCAGCCTTTGGGGGATCTCTCCCAAGTACCAACTATCCCACCGTCGTCCATTGTCATTTGTCCAATTTGAAATGTCCCACAGGGTGTTCAGGTTATTGGATTATAGCCAGTTTTTAATGTTTGTCAGTCCTTCAACCTGATTCAGAGGCTGTTCACCTAGGATTGGATCTTCCCAAATTTTGATTTTTTCCCCATTACCCAGTATCCAGTAAAGTTTGTGACTGAAATGTTCCATAACAGTAAGACAAAGTTTGAAAATCAGAGAACCTTTGCTGATTTTTGGAGGCTGGTCCAAACACCTCAGCCGCTGTCCTTTGAAGTATTTCTTCCACAACACTCTCTTACTCCAGCTCACCTTTCCAGCAACAATATTCCAAAGAATTTTGGTGTCCAGAGAGAGATTCTGGGCACCTAGATCTCTTAATTGAAGACCTCCTTCCAGCATTGGTTTTTTAATAGTGTCCCATTTAACTAAATGGAGTCTTTTTTCATTATTTCCCCCCCCTTCCCATAGAAATATTCTCAGCAGATAGTCCATTTTACTGATGAAGGTTTTGGGAGCCAGCATAATGGAGTGTTGATAAAGGGGCATGCTTGTGAGAATGGATTTCATCAGGACAACCTTCCCCGCATTGTTCAGCCAAGTGGCTCCCCAAGCTTGAATTCTTAATTTTAGTTTGTCAAGCATGGGCATCCAATGAGCAACTTTAGGAATGGATTTGAAGATTGGTATCCCCAGGTATTTTAGAAACTCCCAGGTCTGAATTCCTTTCATCTCTAAGAGCCTGGCAATATCAGCCAGTTCCTTGACCGAACAGTTCCATCCATAGATAGTGCTTTTGCGGTAGTTTATCTTGCTGCCCAAGACCTCCTTGTAAGTGTCCAACTCCTTCTTAAAGGATCTGGTAGAGTTTATGCTCGCTCCTCCAAGCAACAGAGTATCATCGGCAAATTGGGCATGGTTAATGTCTTTAACATTGGGAGCCATTCTGAGTCCTGACAGAGTTTGGATTTGTTGACAGCTATCAAGTTGGAAACTAAGCACTAAGGCTTGAATAACGTAGAGGAGAGGGAACAGCGGGCAACCTTGTCTTAATCCCCTTGATGCGTTGAAGAACTTTGTTGAGCGGCCATTGAACAGCGGCGCAATCCATGGAGAGCCAATGCAGGCTTTCACCCAGTTTATGAAGGAGGAAGAGAAGCCCAATTTCCTCATAACAACATAGAGGAAATCATGTTTCACCCTGTCAAAAGCATTTGCTAGATCAAGCTTTATCACCATGCCTTTTTCTTTTCACTGGCAACTTGAATGAACTGCTTCTTGCACCAGCACAATATTGTCCAAAATCTTTCTCCCCTTGATGAAACCTCCTTGATTTTCTGGAATGATATCTGGCAAAACATTCTTGAGACGGTTGGCTATTGTTTTGGTGATCAGTTTGTAGCTGGTGTTACATAGTGAAATGGGTCGAAATCTGCCAAAATCCGTAGCTCCTTTCTCTTTCGGGATCAGGGCCAAAAAGGCCGAGTTGGTGCTGCCTCCGATCTTGGAACAGGCTTGAGATTTCCTGATCATTCTCAAAAGATCTTTATTGATAGTAGACCAGCAAGATTGAAAAAATCTGGCATTGAACCCATCAGGCCCGGGAGCTTTATCTGGCTCCATGCCCTCCAAAGCGTTCTTGAGCTCATCCATGCTGATCGGAGCCGTCAGCATAGCATTGGCAGATTCATGAACACAATGAGGGATTCGGTCAAAGGGGTAGGCTTGGAGGTCTAAAGGAGGATTTTCAGGAGCCGTATAAAGCTCTTTGAAGAATGTGTAAGCAACACTTTTGATGCCTTCAAAATCTTTGACCACTGTGTCTTGGGATCGAATTTCTGATATAGATTTAAATTGCTTGCGAGCTTCGGCTTGCTTGTGGAAGAAACTGGTATTCTTGTCGCCAGCCTATAGCCATAAATTTCTGGATTTTTGTCTCCAGTACTCCTCTTCTTCCCTACTTTCTCTATGGAGAGTTTTTTGCAGCTCAACTTCTCTTTGAATCAGATTTTGAGATATAACAAATTTCTCCATTGCAGATTGATGGGCAGCAAGGTTTTCTAAGAATTCTTTTCTCTTGGCAGTGGGTGTTTTCAGGTTTTTAGCCCACTCCTTGAGTTTTCTTTTAAGGCCCCTCAATTTTTCTTCCCACACATAGAAAGGAGATCCCAGGATCTGTCGATTCCAAGATTCAGAAACCACGTCCTCGAAACCATCTTGCTGAGTCCACAAGGGATTGAATCTAAAAGGTATTGGGCCAAGGTTTCCATCAAGGGATAGCTTGAGACTGATGGGTTTATGGTAAGATGTGCAATTTGGGAGAATCTTAGACGAGGCAGTTAGGCCACATGAGAGGAAAGAGGATTGGACAAGGAATCTGTCCAGACGAGCAGCTATGTGGTTGGGCCCTAGTCTTTTATTGGTCCAGGTAAATTTTCCGCCAGAAGGCTTGATATCCTCAAGGTCCCAGTCTAACATTACGTCTTCCACCCATTCTCTAGCTGGATCCCTTACTGGGGAGCCCCCCTTTTTCTCATCAATGGTAAGAGTGACATTCAAATCACCTGCAATAATGATATTTCCTGGCTTGTGCAGTAAAAGAAAGGACTGAAGCGAGTCCCAACAATATTTTTTCTCAATTGGAAGGACCGGAGCATAAATATTAAACATACTTACTTGTTGCCCGGACTCTTTGTGAAGGAGCTGGATGAAGATCCAGTGAGAGCATATTTCTTCTTGAATCAGTTCATATTTTGAGCTGTCCCAGAAGGAGGCAAGCCCACCAGAGGCTCCCCTTGCACTGACAGCTCTTCTGGGACCTTTGTGCCAGTATGTCTTACTAGTTTGGAGGAGCATAATATCCTCCATCTTTGTCTCCTGGATGAGAAGGATTTCAGGCGAATGAATCCTAACAATGTCTTTCAGGGCTTCTTCTTTCAGTCTGCTGCCTAACCCTCTGCAGTTCTAGGAGACGTATTTCATTATTTACTGCCTTGGGAGGTGGTGGCTCCTTTTGGAGCCCTGCTCTGCTTGCGCCCGGATCTGGTGTTCATCATTCCTTTTAGAGTTTTCTGGGAGCCTTGAAGGACATCCAGATATGTTTTCTCCTCTCTCTGTTTCTTCTTGGATTTCCGTCCCCTAGTTGATTTGATAGGAGTGATTTGTGATCCATCTGATTCGGTGTCTCTCTCTTCCGACTCTTCCCCTGAATCAAAGGCTGGGCTGATGTGCTCCTCATTCCCTTCGGTTCCCCTTTGTTCAACATCTACTGGGGGATCCGGAGAGTTTTCTTCAGTTTCTTTCATTTTATTCGATTGGTCTTCAGTTTCTTCCTGATTCTCTGTTACATTCACCTTTTCAGCTGAAGGGAGGCCTTCTTTTGTGATTGGTTTATTTTGAGAATTGGCCTGGGGGTTCCCAATTGTCCCAGATTTTTTCTGTTCAGTGGCTTTTGAGATTACTTTGCCCTTTTTTATCTCTTTCCATCCTTCTTCTTCCGCCTTGTCCCATGGTGGGGCTTTAGGGCAGTTTTGTTGGAAGTGACCATGCTCATGACAGATTCTGCACTTGAAGGGCAGTTGCTCGTAGTCCAGTTTCTGGTAGTGTTGCCAATCTCCCACTGTGAGTTTAATGGCTTCCGGTAGACCAGCTTCCAAGTCAACTTCCACGCAGATTCTTGCGCAGGTGTAGTGGCCTTTATTATCAGATTTGTCAATGAATCGACCCAGACCGTTTCCAATCTTTTGAAGAGATTGGTAGCTCCAGCAGTGGATCGACAGGTTGGGGAGTCGGACCCAAACAGGGACCTCCTTTGGAACATCGACTGAAGGGTTGAAATCAGGGGTCCATTTGTTCAGGAAAAGGCCTTGGTTTCCCATGAAATACAGACCGTTTCTGAACACCAGATCACGGTCTTCCTTGGTAGTGAATTCGAAGATGAAAAATCCTCGGCCGACAGCATAGCAGATCACGCTGTTCTTCAACAGAGGCCTCCAATTTCGTTGAACCCATTCATCTGTCGATTTTGTTGATGGACAGTGACCCATAAATTGCCTGACCAATCCTCTGTTCGCCAGTGCAAGAGCTATTTTGATTGGTTGTTCTTCAAGCAGCGCGATCTTTGGTATTTCTTCAAGCTTTTTGATAAACGTTGGGACTTAAGGGTTTGGCCGTTTTTTCCCTTTCTGGGTCAGAAGCTTTTTGAATGCGATTTCAACAGATAATGGAGGGGGGGGAGAGGCCTCTCCGCCCCCTGGAGCGTCCATGGCGGCGATTCAACCCGCTGCGTTTCTTTCCCTAATCAATGCGCGCACAACTCAGAGCCGTCAACACTAAGTACGACCCTATTGTTGTTGTTTCTTTATTTATTTATTTATTGATGAGAAACATGAAAAGAGGGAGAAAGAGCTTCCTCGTTATTGGTCCAGTTAAATTATATGTGATCCATATTGGATCATTATATTGTTTGTCATATTAATGTATTCTAAGTGGAAAAAGTGGAGGAATCAACTCACGGGTCCACCATTTTTACCAACGGGACCCAGTTTGGTGAAACGAGGTTTGAACCCTTTCGGGAGCATTTTGAGGAATCAAACAACATTTTTTGGTGGTAAAAATTTATTTCTTTGGTGTTTCATATTATTAGGCTATTCTACACACAGATATTTCCAACAACATGAGACGTGTGTTAAGCGGAGTTCGTATGAAAAGTTATGCCATTCAGAACTTGAACTTCCTATTTTCTCACCTATAATTCGGGAGGATGCCACACCAACCCCCATTATTCATGGAAAAAGGGGCTACCTATGTGATTATGATGTAAAAGTCTCTATAAGAGCCTATATTATAACTGTAGTTAAGAGTTGATGTAGTCAAACTTAACCACTAGTAGGCTATCGAGCTGTGTTATAATCGGGCCACTAGGAGGAAGAGGCATTCCATTCTTTCGAGAGAATTTTGTTCCATGACTGAAAAAATATAGCCAAGAGGGATAGGATGTAGAGCACATGTTGACGGTACTGGACTCACCAACATGTCAGGGGATCTCCTTGGTAAGAACTCCCAATTAGACCTCAAATCGTTTGGTGTAGGAGTCCGAGTAGTGGGTTGTATGGTATCGCCTTGACTACGGTTTCACACAGAGGCAAGTAAGATGTCCTTGTTGGTAGCAAGGGCATGATAGCTGCGATAAGACAAGGAAGTTGCATGAATGGTTCTAATACACAAAGAGTGCGGTGAGTGTGCCCCTTAGAAACTTGTGATAGCAAGCGGCTTGGAAGGGAACACACGAGCAAAGATGCATCACAAAATAGAAATAAAGTTAGCTAAAAATCCAAAGTGATGGTTAAACCAATCAACACATTTCAGTAAGATTCATACATACTTATATAGAATAGTCCATACATGCATGCTGGTGGGCCCCAGTATTGCAGCAATAATGTTGCAACTCCTGGAACTCCCTTCTTTAATTTTATCAACCCGGTAGTTCGTAACAAACTTGGAAGCGACGGTGCTGTATGCACAAGTACTAGCTCTTGCCACAACTGTCACTTGGTCAGCTGGCACAAGTCCGCTAGGAGCTTAAGCCAAATTCTATGAGCTCTTAGAAGAAGCTTTTTAATTGATGGATGAAAGCTAACTCGAAGGAAGTTAATCTAATTGCAAAAAGAAAATGAAGGCCAAAAAGGAACACAAACCCTAGCAAACCCTAATTCTACCAGCTAGTCCTACTGTCGCAAAGGAGAGCATGCAAACTACTGAAAGAGATGCCATTACTTCTAGGAAGGTAAAATGCATGTGTCTAAGTTATCACTATATGAAGAAAACATCTTTTTGTATTTTTGATTAAGTTATTAGAATTATCATGCATGTGCCTTTAACTAGCTTTTCACTGTGCAGAGGTGGATCAAGGAGGAGAAGCACTTGGGAAAGGTTGGGAAGGTTCAAAGAGGGTCTAAAGGGTCCCTAACACCCTTCCAGAGAGTCTCACAAAGTTTGGCTGCCAAGAAACCGTGTTTATGAGCTTCTACAGGAAGTCTGCAGGGGTTCTACAGGATGTTCAGAGATTTCTACAGGATGTTCTGAAAAGAGGATTTTGGAGAATGGATGGAGGGAAAAAGGTGGAGGAACGAGTATGGAGGTGAAATAGGGGTGTAGGGGAGTTCAAGACTTGGAGGTTGGAGTTGAGGAGAAGGTGTAGATGGTGAGATTTGTTCAAGGAGGGATGAAACGATGTTGTACAAGAAGATGAGAATCATGGCAAAGTAAGCGAATGAGGTAAATGTAAGGTAAGGGTTCTGAGTGAAGGATGAAACAGGTAGGTTGGATGGAGTATGTGCAGGTAAGGAAGGGTAATAGGTACTTTGCAAGTGGTTTTTCAAACTGAACAAACAAAGACATGCAAGAAAACAAAGATCTAGTTATGCTACCCTAATATGATCTAGCTAACAGTAACAAGAATGGACAACAGCTTTATTTGCAAGGAAACCATGTACAACACGTGAGCAAGAACAGTCCAAAAGATCTGAATGCATGACTAAATCCTACCACTCTATTCCAAACATAAAAAACTACTTTAACCATCAAAAGAAATCTAAATAACAAAGAAAGATCTAAATCTAGATAGCAAATTTTATTTTAAGAACGCAGCAAAACACATAAAGATAAACAAAGGAGGTACTGGGCGCTTGAGATGGGCCCAACCCCAAGAGCTACAGCCTCCAAAGAGAGATTTAGAGCTGGTGCAAAGTTGGATTCATCTTTATTGATCAAGAAATGGAGAGTTACATCAAAACTGTCCACAAGAAGAACTTGCAAATGAGCTGAAAGCAAAGCTAATCTATTGCATCCAAATCGAACTATAAACTAGCTAACTATTGGCTACAAAACAACTAACCACTAGCTAACTATCTACTGGCTAACTAGCTAACATCCACTGGCTACACTGGCTAACCAAAATGAGGCCCTAATCCTTCTTATTTATACAAATTGAGGACCCAACAGTCCTCCTAAACTTTAGGGACTCGACTGCCCAAAACTTGGAGTTAACAACAGTCCTACTTGACTTGCTTGGCTGCCCTTGTGCCGATTGATTCGGTGGCCCTTGAACCCCGAGCTGATGGTGGAGAATTCGAGGTAAGGGCCCATAAATGAAGGGTACACCTTCCTATAAATCCTCTAGCTTGTTCTCCCACGAATTTGGCTGCCAGGTGCTCATTAAGACCTTCAATTTTGTCTCCAAGTTGACCAAAAAGGCTACACAAAGCACCCATTAGACTTGTTGGCATAATGACTAACCAAATTCACTCTATTAACATAAATATAATAAAAAACATGCAATAAACTAATGAGAATGGTGGATTAAGTCAAATTAGGAGGTTGAATGAGCCCAAATAATTGTCCATTTTTGGGGCTCATCATCACCCCCCTACTGAAAGTGTTGCTCATCCTTTGAGCAACCAATCTCTCTCCTCATCTTTGATGGCCCTGGTGGCTTCTTTGGCTAACATCTCGGCCGATTTCTCCTTTGGCTTCCCTCTTTTCAAACTTCCTGTAGAAACAGTTCGCTGGCTCCCTGTAGAAACAACCTGCTAGCTTCCTGTAGAAACAATCTGCTAACTTCCTGTAGAAACAGTCTGCTAACAGTTCTCTGTCTTCCTGTAGAAACAGTCGGCACTGTCTTAGCCTGCTTGGCTGAGGGTGCTTTCTCCTTGAACTGTGCTGCCTGAAAGCTGACGAATCCAACATAAATGGCAAGTCTAATGTATTATAAAAGCACACAAGTACAATGAACTACCTGAGAATAGATATTGCATGCCAAAGCTGGATGGGAAAAAGTGTTTCCAGGCCTTTAACTGGTTTCTCTGCCTCAACAAGACAGAAAGAAGTTCTAATCTGAACAGACACCTCTATGAACTCTACACCGCCTAACAGAAGAAGGTGAGAAACATAAAAAACCTTGCTTTTTCTTGACTGGTGGGCTCAAATTTCCTGAATTCTGTGAAAATTGCTCGAGTGAAATGGCTGCCCTGCACTTTGCTAAAGGAGTATCAGATTGAAGAACCCTTACAAGAATTGATATAACATCAGCTCCAGCAGCTTTGAGTTGTAAATCGGGGTCTGTGGATACTGTAAACCGACATAATACTCCTGCAGTTTGGTCTTGAAAAAGCTGTGTATCAACAATATTTGAAACACAGTCTTTGCTGAGAGGCATTTTTTCTTTTCTTAAAATTAGATTTTGACAAGCTTTCTGTTCATTTCCCTTTCGTTTCCTTTGAACGCTCTCTGTCAAAGTGCTAGAACTTGGCTTGTTTCAAGGTATCCTTGCAGCATCCACGTTGACTTCTTTCTTAACATCTGTCATCAGCCTGATCTTTCATGGCATGTTTTGCACCATCTCTGTGGAAATCCTTCACAGTTACTTTGGATGCTTCTTTATGCTTGTACTGTCTTTTCTAGCGGGTTCATCCTTTACTGAGATTTCCTCGCCAAGCTCTGTCAAAGGCTCATCAAGAAGCTCCACATGGTTTTTTACAATTCTCCAAAGCTTGCAGCACTTTCTTTTTTCTAGAAGCATTTCTCTTGCAGAAGATTCCTTGCCAGCCTTTACACTAGCAGCAGCCTGTAGTTTAAGTTTGTCCACAGCTTCTGTTAACCTCAGAAATCGAGATCTTGCACGGGTTGCTCTTTCAGAACTGCAAACTCGATGAAGAAAAGTCCAAGCTTCTCTGCTTTGGAAGGATATGCCATACTTCCTATATGACTTCTTCTTGTAGAACTCTCGTCAGCTTGTGAAGGATGTCACTGCGCCTCTAAATGAGCCCGGCACGTGGGAGAATTTCAAACTAGACCGAGAAGCTCGGTGGAGGACGACAAGTTAACAGCTTGTGCAAACTTCAATTGACGATGTGGCAAGTGCAGATGAACAACAATTCGTGAGATTCAGCCGAGCCTACTTTAGTTGCTGCGTGATTTGTGGTGAGCTGGCGAAACATGGGCGCTGGCTTTTTAGAACTGCAGTGATGTTATGAACTGCATGTCTTCATTTATCTGTCAATCATCTGATGTCCTGTGCACTGGAGTTCAACATATCTACCACTAACTGTGTTTTTCAAATTTTTCATGAATGACCATACACGTATGCTGCGTGATTTTTCCTTGAGCGCTAGAGAACTGGATGTCTTGCTAAATTCATGGCTTAATTTCACCATTCCATTCGTTCATGCAATGCTTATACTAGATTCATGCAATAGATGAACAAGGTTTAGTCACGTAGCTGAAGTCAAACGGCTGCTTGTGAAGCTTTTTGCTGCTGCATGCTCTGATTCTGCTGCTGCATGCTTGGATCCTTTGATTGCATGAGGGCTTGGCTGATGATTTTTGATTTCTTTTCCTTGTGCAGGTGTCCTCTGGCCGGATCTGAGCTACATGCAATTGTTTCCACGTTCAGATTTGCACCTTCAAGCTGCTGCTACTGCATGGTCACAAAACCAGAACTTGTTTTCGCCATTTCTCTCAAACGGTAAACCGGATTGATGTGAAACTCGGTGAGCATATTCCTATCATCATTATGCATCTCCCATAGAAAAATCGTGATCAATGGATGCACGGATTTCGAGAAAAATGGAAAATGGCTGAATATTTCAGAGCTCGATTTCTTGGAAACCGTGCATCGGAATCATATGAAACTGCTCGGGTAGGTTACCATCACTCACATGCATATCCCCATGAAACAGGTTTTGAAACGGATGCACGGATATGGAGAAAATGCAAAAATGGTTGATGGTGATGGAGGCTGATTTCTTGGAAACCGTGCACCGAAATTGCATGGAACTGCTCAGGCATGTTGCCATCAACCTTGTACCATTCCCCATAAAACGGTTTGTCAAATGGATGCATGTTTCTCAAGTTATGGCAAAAACAAATTTTGTTCTATGTCTTTTTGCTTCAAGGCACTTTGCATGTGTTTGCATGGTATGAAAAAATGAATTTTGGTTGTGATGCAGGTATGGAGATGATGGAGGAGGAGTTGGAAGATTGCATGAGGACTTCTGAACCCTTGAGGAAGCTACCATGTTCGCCAAACCACTTTTTGAAATCCATGTCTAGTTTCCCACAATTTCTACAGGAAGTTCCTGTAGAAGCACAATGAGAAGCACAATGAGGTGGAAAAAATGATGGAGAAAGGCAAGGGATGGCCACATAAGTGCTTGCAGGCCTAATCAACAGATTCCCACCATCAGATTCCATTTTAGACTTGAATTTGGTTCGTCCAAAGGTTCTACAGGATGTTTCCTGTAGAAATACAGAGCTTCCTGTAGAAGGCACAAGAAAGATTCCTTTAACCTTGATTTGAGTGCTCCTCCTGTCATGAAACGTCCTTCTTGCAACCTGCAATGTCATTGCTACAACATGAAATTATTCAATGGAGATTAGCTTTATTTTTCTTTTTCTTTTTCTCTTTTTTTTTTTTTGAAAAACAACTAGGGCGCCTCATGGAGGTTTTCACCCTAATTGCCTGCCTTGGGCGCCTCCAAGGGAGGTTTTCACCCAAATATCTTATTCTCTTTTTTCTTTTTTTTTTCCAACCCATTGACCGCCTCATGGAGGTTTTCAATCAATGAGCCAATCTAAGGCGCCTCCGAGGAGGTTTTCACCTTAGATTTCTATTTTCCTCTTTTTTCATTTTTTTCTTTTTCTTTTTTTTTTTTCCTTTTTTTTCATTTTGTTTCTTTTTTCTACCCTACCCTACTTGAAAAAACAAAATCGTTCTCAAGTATAAGAATACTTCCAATGGAGCCATGTGCACATCGAGATTAGAGACAAAATGATGTGGAGGCTCGAAATGCATGCTTGGATAGGTATCCAGATCTCAGAGACCAAATGATCTGACCTTGAAGGGATCAAACATAGCTGAGGGAGAGAGTACTGCTGCAACTTAGTGACTGTCTAGAACCATGTCTCAATATAGCTTTGATATCCTTGGTCCTTTTGCTGATCTGGATCATTCTTCATGTCACCTTCTATCATGACTTTCTCCTCTTCCTCCTTTTGCTGATCTTTCTCTTGAATACATGGAAGATTTGATGGTAACCATGAGGAAACTCTCTCGATCTTTGATTCTGATCTATTCTCTTCATCAAGTGTAGCCCATGGTTCTTTGATCTCCTCTTTTGAATCTTGTTTTTCCTTTGGTCCTTCAATGTTGTCAATATAATCTCTGTTTTGCAACACTCTTCCTGAGCTTTGGTGAACATCGTTGAGCTCAAAAGGAGTCATTTGCACATGTTGTGCCTCAACTTTGCAATTGTGTTGAGCTACTCCATGGTATGGCTTTGGAAATGGTACAGGTAGTTGAGTGGAGGTGTGAAATTGAGATGGATATGGATGGCATTGTGGTTGGGTAGGCATTTGGGGTTGCCTTGGTGGAGGAGGAGGCGATGGTTGTGGATGAGCGGGTGGTGGAGGAAAATGAGCGGGATGAGAGTTGTATTGGGGCCTCCACTCCTGATAAGGTGCATTCCACTGAGGCTGTGGCTGAGCATAAGAGTGAAATGAATGAGCAACTGGTTGGGCATAATATGGATCTGTGAAGGAACAAGGAGAATATGACCAAGGAGGAGGTGTAGACCAGGAAGGATGAGTAGGGGGACCCCAAGAAGGCATGAAAGTGGCTTGATAGGGGTCATAATAGGTCTCGGATGTCCCTTGCAGTTCCTACTGGTAAGATCTAGGTCCATGCGACCTCCTTTGGTTCATATAATGGAGTGGTTCAGTGGCTCCTTTGGCTCTCTGATATGCAACTTTAAGTCCAGGCAAGGAAGGGCACTGATTTGTAGGATGGTATTCTTCACAGATGAAACACACTTCTAGAGAGTGCATTGGACGTTTGTTCCTAGGATGCTTTCTAGTGCACCTAGGACAAAAGATGACCAAAGCCCTCTTGGCTTCCTCTTGCTTCTTTTGGATCCACAGGGTATCCAATTGCATGGCAAGAAACTGCCTCATATCACTCTTGAAATCTTCTATCTGATCTTCAAATTCATCTTTGGACAAGGGACTGCTCCCAACATTTCTGCTTGTAGCCATTTGCTCGGAGGAATGTTTTCTTCTTCTTCTTCCCTAGAGGTTCTTTAAATATGTATTTTTGGCCACTTAGTGGTTCTTCTCTCACAGCCATCGAAGAAGAAAGAAGGTTGGCTGTGTGAAGCAGTGGGGGTGTTGTGCGATCATTTTTCGAACTTATCTCTACTCCTACAAGGCATGAAAAGAAATCTTTTTGGTTGATTTTTGTATTTTTCTTCTTGTACATGCAAAACTAAAATAGATTGAACTGCAACTAACTATCTTGCTGAAATGAAAATGCGGAATTGAAATGGAATCAGGAAATGACTAATATATTTTGCTCAAATGAAATTGCAGGAATGAAATGCTAGGCTACGCTTGCAGAATTGAAATGCTAATCTACGCTTGCAGAAATGAAATTGCAGAATTGAAATGCTAATCTATGAAAGCGAGAAATGCTAATCTATGAAAGCGGGAAATATTAATCTACTTTTGCAGAAACGAAATTGCATAATGGAAAGGAAATAAACTACTTAGCAGAAGGTTGTAGTGGAAAATAGAAGAAAAGCGACAATCACCAATACTCTGACGCTTCCCCGGCAACGGCGCCAAAAATATGGTGGGCCCCAGTATTGCAGCAATAATGCTACAACTCCTGGAACTCCCTTCTTTAATTTTATCAACCTGGTAGTTCGTAACAAACTTGGAAGCGACGGTGCTGTATGCACAAGTACTAGCTCTTGCCGCAGCTGTCACTTGGTCAGCTGGCACAAGTCCGCTAGGAGCTTAAGCAAACTTCTATGAGCTCTTAGAAGAAGCTTTTTAATTGATGGATGAAAGCTAACTCGAAGGAAGTTAATCTAATTGCAAAAAGAAAATGAAGGCCAAAAACGAACGCAAACCCTGGCAAACCCTAATTCTACCAGCTAGTCCTACTGTCGCAAAGGAGAGCATGCAAACTACTGAAAGAGATGCCATTACTTCTAGGAAGGTAAAATGCATGTGTCTAAGTTATCACTATCTGAAGAAAACATCTTTTTGTATTTTTGATTAAGTTATTAGAATTATCATGCATGTGCTTATAACTAGCTTTTCAATGTGCAGAGGTGGATCAAGGAGGAGAAGCGCTTGGGAAAGGTTGGGAAGGTTCAAAGAGGGTCTAAAGGGTCCCTAACACCCTTCCAGAGTGTCTCACAAAGTTTGGCTGCCAAGAAACCATGTTTATGAGCTTCTACAGGAAGTCTACAGGGGTTCTACAGGATGTTCTGAAAAGAGGATTTTGGAGAATGGATGGAGGGAAAAAGGTGGAGGAACGAGTATGGAGGTGAAATAGGGGTGTAGGGGAGTTCAAGACTTGGAGGTTGGAGTTGAGGAGAAGGTGTAGATGGTGAGATTTGTTCAAGGAGGGATGAAACGATGTTGTATAAGAAGATGAGAATCATGGCAAAGTAAGCGAATGAGGTAAATGTAAGGTAAGGGTTCTGAGTGAAGGATGAAACAGATAGGTTGGATGGAGTATGTGCAGGTAAGGAAGGGTAATAGGTACTCTGCAAGTGGTTTTTCAAACTGAACAAACAAAGACATGCAAGAAAACAAAGGTCTAGTTATGCTACCCTAATATGATCTAGCTAACAGTAACAAGAATGGACAGCAGCTTTATTTGCAAGGAAACCATGTACAACACGTGAGCAAGAACAATCCAAAAGATCTGAATGCATGACTAAATCCTACCACTCTATTCCAAACATAAAAAACTACTTTAACCATCAAAAGAAATCTAAATAACAAAGAAAGATCTAAATCTAGATAGCCGATTTTATTTTAAGAACGCAGCAAAACACATAAAGATAAACAAAGGAGGTACTAGGCGCTTGAGATGGGCCCAACCCCAAGAGCTACAGCCTCCAAAGAGAGATTTAGAGCTGGTGCAAAGCTGGATTCATCTTTATTGATCAAGAAATGAAGAGTTACATCAAAACTGTCCACAAGAAGAACTTGCAAATGAGCTGAAAGCAAAGCTAATCTATTGCATCCAAATCGAACTATAAACTAGCTAACTATTGGCTACAAAATGACTAACCACTAGCTAACTATCTACTGGATAACTAGCTAACATACACTGGCTACACTGGCTAACCAAAATGAGGCCCTAAGCCTTCTTATTTATACAAATTGAGAACCCAACAATCCTCCTAAACTTTAGGGACTTGGCTGCCCAAAACTTGGAGTTAACAACAATCCTACTTGACTTGCTTGGCTGCCCTTGTGCTGATTGATTCAGTGGCCCTTGAACTCCGAGCTGATGGTGGAGAATTCGAGGTAAGGGCCCATAAATGAAGGGGACACCTTCCTACAAATCCTCTAGCTTGTTCTCCCACGAATTTGGTTGCCAGGTGCTCATTAAGACCTTCAATTTTGTCTCCAAGTTGACCAAAAAGGCTACACAAAGCACCCATTAGACTTGTTGGCATAATGACTAACCAAATTCACTCTATTAACATAAATATAATCAAAAACATGCAATAAACTAATGAGAATGGTGGATTAAGTCAAATTAGGAGGTTGAATGAGCCCAAATAATTGTCCATTTTTGGGGCTCATCACATGCGTAAGCAAACATATACATATATCATTTATAGTAAACAAGATAGCTGGAATACAATATGACATATGAATGAAACATGCTGTCTCTGTTATATTAAGAAGTGTAAGTTCTAGTCATACAATACATCCATGACCAACCACTAATTCTGATAGTGGAACGTTATAGTCACTGCTGCCTGCTCCTCCAAAGAGATATACTAGCTCTGCGTAGTGGAGAAGCCAAGGCTCGTTACAATACTCTCCAAGATTTCTCTAAGATACTCCTATTGGAAGCTTGGTTAACCAAAAGCCTCTACAATGAGTTACAAGGGACTATTTATAGCAAAGGGTGGGGTTGCCCTTGAAATTCCCCTTTGTGACAGTTCATCTACCCTCATGACTCTTCATCTACTCTATGACTGTAACATCCAACTATCGACACTTGAACTTCCACTTGACAGGACGTTACATAAAATCTGCACATGTACCCATGTGAGTCAAAATGGCTTGAGAAAGCCATGCAAAACACCGCTAACACTCAGACCATTGTGGTGAGACCAACTCTTTGACATCCTTGTGATGGTCGATGGTGGTGAACTGATGCCAAGCTTGGTCGTCCGTGATGGTGTCCGTCTACTTAATGGTGACATCTTGCTGAAGTGAACTATTGCCTCTATTGCATCTGGGTATACTGATATGGATCCTCCATCCAACTCATTTGATAGCATGCGCATGGTCATACTGGGTGCGACTGGATTGGCAACATGTTGATGCATAGTGTTTTGTTGATCTCCAAGCATGTGATGGTGCCCGTGCGCATCAACTTGTCAAAATACGTGTTCAGCTCCAGTTGGACTTGCTTCTTGTATTCGCCTCGGTGAGTGTGCCAAATGGGTGGGATCTCATGCGTGCGCATAATGAAATGCATGCTGTTGAATTCCCTTGCATGCGATCAACAACACTACTCACATTTTCTGCTCTATGCCAGCGGCTGGGATGGATCCATAACTTGTACGGGTGTAGTTTCATCAGTCTGTGCATGCTGTGCCCCTTTTTGTACCTATTCTTGCTGCAAATCATTCTCTCATCTATACAGTTACTATTCTTCCTTGAGTTGCTACTTCAGCACATGCAACTCCTTCTCTATTCCATTCTCTACCTTCACGCGATCTTCATGTCGTGCCATCACCTCATAGCCTCAATCTCTAAAGATTCTTTCGTCAGGAGTGGATTTGCTTTGAACTTACATCTTTGCTTTGCCTATATGGTGTCAACAACCTTTCTCTTGCATTCGTCACTTGCAGGTGCACTACCTTCTGCTGCTGCTGATGATGCTACTCGTTGTGATGCCGTTGGCATTCATCTTGATATCCTTGTCCATGAAAAACTTGATGTCTTCGTGGATAGGTAAGTTCATAGACACTTGATTGACTCCATCCCTAGTTGCACTCTCAACAATGTCCTTTGACTTTACTCTCCTGAAGGCCATTGTACTTGTGTTGCTGAGAGGCAGACGAACACCTGTGATGCCTGGAGACATAGAAACACTCATGGCAAGTGATCTGTCAGTCGAAAACGAAAAGAAAATTGAGGACTGACTTGCAACATACCTGTGTGATTGATCGTGAAGGTTACACAATTTCCGCCGGGAGGTCGGGAGACTGACTGCCAAAAATGCGCAAGGAACAGTTCGGGCTATCAGGAGGCTGACCAACTATTCGATCTGTGCAATGCACAGTCCAGCTTGGCCCATTGAGGACTGAAACTGCGCAATGCACAATCCAGCTTGGCCCACTGAGGACTCAAACTGCACAATTTCAATCAGCAGTGACATGCAACCAGCAAACTGCGTTGCACAGTTTCTGGGGCCAGCAGGACACTGTCTCCAAGAATTGTGCAATGCAATCCTGGAGGCTAGTGCTGAGCCAAATTTGCACAATTTCTGGAGGGAAGGCGGAACCTTCGCTTTTGGAAATGCATAGTGTTAGTCGGGCAAGGCACAGTCTGGACCAAGGCAGCCTAGGTCGACTGACGAACACCTGAAAATAGAGAAGTCTGAATACATGATGATATGAGTGCAAACAAGAGTGAATGATCATACATGCAAACAACAAGTGCAGGATTCAGAAAATGGGAAAGCATGCATGTGTGTGAAGCGAGTCGCCGCAATGACGACCATTCGTGCAAAGACAGTGTCATGCATGTGACAATAGTGAGATGTGAACGAAAACTGAAATGGTGCTTCCACAAGCTAACATACATCAAAACAACAACAAGTGCTCACTGAAATCAAGCATACAACACTCACATGAAGCGAATCACAAAAAGCGCCAGAAACACAGCACGAGACATGAAAAGCGGGCTTACCCCGAAACAACTGAGTTGAATGTGCGGACGGCTCCTAGATGCAATATGGGATGTTAGAGCTACAAGGTCAATGTGAGGAATGAGCTCTGTAGTGTCCGGTTGACAAGTTTTGATAAAATCAAGGTTGTGACGCATATGCCACAAATCTAGGAAAAATGACACTTGGCGGGAGGTTTCTGAAATGATCCTTGCATGTAACCTCTAGCTACTAAAAATAGATCCCTGAATCAAGGGATGCCTTTTGCATGTTGCTTTTTCTATTCCGGGAAAAAGCAGCCCATGCATGCAAGTAAAGTTTTCTCGGTCCCGGGTGGAACCGATCAACTTAATGGCACATGCAACATCCTGCTCAGCTGAAGGGAAAAATTGCGCATTTCTAGGAGGGAGATGGGCTAGCTAACCAGAAGGATTGCACAATTTCTGGGCTGAGCAGCTGACTACTATCCAAAATTGTGCAATTTTTGGGCTGAGCAGTTTTGCTGGTAAAGATTGCACAATTTTCCCAGTGAAGGGTGACAGGCAGATTTGTGCAATTTTGGAGCCCAACAGGCTACTAGACAAGATTGCACAATTTCTGGAGGGAAGGCTGCTTCACCTCCAGAATTGCATAATTTCTTGAGGGAGATGCTCAACCTACAACTGGACATGTCTGGAGAAACAACCTGTGAGGGAGATGCAACAAGATATCATGCACAGGCTGGCAATCTACTAGAAAACCACTGAAGCTTATGTACTTGACAGTGCAAGACATTGCTGAGGATGGTTGGTAGGGAGGCTCCAAAACGAAGCTAAGGACAAATTTTGGAGGGTGGTTGTAGCCGCTACAACAACACACAAGGGGGATTTGTGCACTATAGCAATCAACCATGGGTCACATACCTTACTTCTTTGTACATGTACCGATATTTCTAGATAAAGAAGGAGAGCGAAAGAACCTTACCTTCGAGCTGGGTTTTCTTCCAAAAGGGTTTCCCAGAGCATATTTTGCGTTTTATGTGTGTGAGCTTATTTTTGCGTTCTCTATTTTTCTGCATAATTTCCATTCACATACATGCACTAATTACAGTTAAATCTATAGATCTTGAAGTTTAATGAAACTGTAATAGTGTAGAATTTTTAGAGTTTTAATATAATATTATCAAATCTGTTGTGATGAACTGTCCAATGGAATATCCATGTTAGTTTATGGATCAAGATTTCCCTTTTCTTTTTGAAAACTTGATGAACGAGTGCACTGATGTTGCGTGCCCACCCAATTTATCTATACATATATGTATTTTTCGTGGTTTATGTAACCCACTTGATTTTGATAAATTATATAAATTTGAATTATATAACTTACAAATGGAGTATTAATGTTCATATTTACACATTTTTTTAAATAGAAATAAATATTAGATTTCAATGTAGCATACAATATAATTGTGTATCATCACTGTGTTTTTCAATTATTTTTATTAATTATTTTTAATAACATTACTTAATCTAATTTTCATAATACATAACATGATTATTATTGATTGAAATACCCAAAATCTACTTACATTTATATCATTATTTAATTTTTTAAAATATAATATCAGTTATTTATATAATATCATATAATTTTTCCAAAAATGTTGACATCATATAATGGAACAATGTTTATATATAAATAAATTTCATTTTTATTATATATTATTTTATTAATTGTATTAACAACAATATAGTTTAAATAGATAAATTTAATTTTAGAATATAAATAGTATTTTTGATTTTAATAATTTTAATAATTAAATAAATCATTTTAAAAATTATATAACGAATTTAGATTTAATTTTCATTTTCATTATATAGTTTAATTTTGTATATTATTTTAAAAATAAATGTAATTTTTTTAGTTCAATATATTATTAGTAATATAGATTTTTATTGTGTATAAAAATTAGGAAAAATAATAATTGATTTTTACCGTACCATTTAAAAAACTAAGATAAATATTTAATATGTATAAACAAAATTGATAAAACATAATCATATTGTTTCATCAAATTTTAATAATATTTGTAATACTTATTTTGTAAGTTCAACAATTTAAAACTTAATATATTAATAAATTATATTACAACAAATAAAATTAATAAAACTTCTTATTTATAATAATATTGAATCATATAATTCACACGATACATTGACATGTAATCACTAATGACTAACGGTTGAATCATATAATTAACACGATACATTGACATGTAATCACTAATGACCAACGGTTGATTTAAGCTTTCATGGGTTGTACTTTTATTCATGTTAAGATCATTATTTTCTTTTGTAGTACATGGGATTATATTAATCGAATCACCTGATAAGCATTAGTTAGTGTCACAATTAACCTAAAGTTTTTAGGTTCGCTGTGTCTTTACCATAGTCTTGTCATGCATTTTACATATGGCAGTTTATTTTACCGTCTTATTTGACCTCTTTTCGAGGTGGGGAGGCTATAACCATATAGTATGTTGATAAGTTTCATTCGTATCTTTATATTGGTAAACTAATGTTAGCATTAATTTAAAGCTATGTTATGCGTTATGTTAAGAACATAATCTTCGCCATTTTTTCGAACTGGCTGGGATACGCTAGGGGTGGTGTTTGTGCGATAGGTGTGAATGCAACGAAGGCTCCTTCGACACTGGTGGGGTATGCTACAATGGGACCATTGAAGTGGGGTGTGCTATGCTGGGGTGCGGTAGTCAAAGAGGTACTTTAGCTAGTTATGGATCCTCGTCAAGCAGAGCTGGGCTAATCAATGTGTCGTTATACAAGAGCTTTGACGTGCTATTGATTCAGCGAGTCAACAGGCTTCATGGGGCGTACTACGCTAGGGGTGGGAAAATATGGCTACTATCAACTAAAGCAACTATTCTTACTACCATTTAATCTATACCAGTGCTACCATCGAGCTACCATCCACTCCTTACAACATGGTTAAAGCACAATAAACAATTGCTACTATTCACATCGAGACAACTACTCACAGAGTAAGGGATCAACAACCAATTATACATTTTACTAATATATAATTGTTGTAGCTGTTGCAAAACCCTCCAAAGTTTTGGCTTACACTCAATTTCAGAGCCTTCCTTGGTCTGTACATTGTTTTTGCAAACATTATAGCTTATTTCATGAGCTTTCTTGTAGTGTTTGGTTCCCTTTTGCATGTTAGGTAAACTATCGTCTTTTGGAAATAGTGTGGTTGTCATGCAATGTTTGCAAACCTATTCTGATAGTTTCAAAGTTATGTCTTTGTGTATATGATTTGTTCTAACTATGTAAACATCTATCACACTCATGCACAAAGTCTTGAGCACTGTCACACAAGTATTGTCACGGTCATTCCAAAGTCTATCTTAAGTGTAACACTTGTCGTAAAGATGTCGCACAGAGAGAGATGATTTGTTCATATGTCCAGATGATCTATTTCATTGTGTCGTCAAATTATTCTAAGTGTGTGATCACAGTTAAGGTTCATCACAGTTCATCACCTATACCTCACTTAGCCATTTTCAGAAAAACTATCTGATCGAGCAACTTAGCTTCACCGGGTCCCTTCTGAACTGCACACTGCGCAGTCTCAACCCTCTAAGCTATGACCTTACTGCTTGGCATTTCACAATGTGTAGTTCCTATCTCCCAGGATTGTTGTACTACATAATTCTTGTGCCCAAGCCCCGACCTTGACCTCCATAATTATGCAGTTATGTCCTCCAACCTGGCTTAAACTACGTACTTTGTATCCTCAAGCCTCAATCTCATCCCATGAGTCCTTAAACTATGCAGATTTATAGTAGCCCAACCTCCCTTGACTCCCAAAACTGTGTATTTGGCTCTCCCAGTGTCCATTCCCTCATCCTGTTAATACTAAATCTAGAAACTGCGCAATCCTATCCTTTAGGCATGCCTGAGTTGTGCACTGCATAGTCTCAGAGCTCAAGATTTTCCCCTGGCTACTGGAACTACACACTGCTCAGTCACTGAGCACCTCTTCCCATCTTGTCACTTGTTCCAAGTTCAGTTGGTGGATCATAATGCATCATATTAGACTAGGGTTTTTTGGTTTGACGTCATCTCTTCATGAGTGAATTGCAGGAATAGGTACCCTATCATGTCATGGAAAGATGATGGAGAAGGAGAAGGAGGGAAGAATTCTTAAATACTCTCTTGTATCTGGCTTACAAGTTGATCGATCAAGAGAAAGTGAAGGGACACTAGTTTGTGACCACTATCCAAGACTAAAGATCATTGAAGATTCCACACCACCAAGCCATGTGGACGTGAAGAGAAATCACCTTCAAGAAGATATCAAACACTTAGTAGCAACAGTGACTTGACATTGCCACATCATCAAGCAATCCATGTGAGAAGTGTAAAGTCATGTCATGTCATGAGAGGTAATATGCCACATCACTATTGGAAGTCCAAAAGACACACATGGAATGTAAAGAGTCATGCAAGTTGAAAATTCATAGGAAGTCTAATAGTCATGAGGGTAGTCAAAGAGTCACCCTTGGTTATATATACTCCATTGTATGAGAAAATGGATTTTCACCTTGGCTCCTCCCACAAGGCATTAGAGAGATAAGTTATTTCTTTGAGGATAAAGGAGTGGCTCCAATGTTACACTAATGGAGCTAGTGATGTACATTGTAAACATGTTTCTTGGAGCCTTTTACTTAATAAAAAAACCTTCAAGGCCAACACGTTCTTCATGCATGGATTATGAATGTTTTTAATACTATTCTCTCGATGTTTTTATTTCATATTTGCTTTCACATGTACTAAGATAGTTGAACTATTTCGGCTATTTTAGTACTTATCTTATAGAGAATGTGTTGTAATGGTTGTTATTTCTATCCATTGTTGTGGAATGTTGAACACAAATATGGAAAAGATAAGAGATATGAAAGATCAACCTTGAAATTCATTATTATTCATAATGATACATATTTATACAAGTCTAGTGACCCTTGGTTTCATATTCCAAGTGGTCTCTGGGAATCACTTTGACTGTTCAAATTCCACACCAACCCTTAGAGGATTAGGTGTCGAACATTTGCCCCCTTATTCTGAAGGGGTATGTATGAGTTCAAGAAGAGAGCTGTAATACAAAATGTGCAAAAATGCATGGCAACACTAGGCTGAATATGCTCTCTGAAATTTTGGTATAAGGTGATGGTTTAAGGATGACCACCAACACTGAAACACTTAGTGCAGTTCTCGAAACTCTTCCAAATATGGAAAGAAGCTGAAATATTCTGCTAGAGGAAGTGTCCCTAATTCTTTGAAGAGGGATAACTTCAACCAGGGAAAGGGAGGTCTACAACCTACAATGGTTTAAGGATTAACACCAATTTTGGAATGCTTAATGCAATTCCTAGAACTCTTCCAAAACTAGAAAGAAGCTGAAGTATTTTTACTAGAGGAAGTGTCCCCAATTCTTTGAAGAGAGAGAAGCTCAACCTGAAAAGGGAGTTCTCAATCCCACTTAGATGGTTTAAGGTTGACCACCAACCAAGGGCATGCTCAAAGGCATCTCTGTCTCTGGCTACAACTCTGAATCTGGAATGGCAGGTTGTGGCTCAAGTTCTTTTGATGAGGCTTTGAAACTTGTAGATGAACATCATTTCTCCCTGTCAGATACAAGATGATAAGATGGAGAAAAATCAAATGAAATACTGTTAAACACTTTAAAAAAGTTATGACATATGATTGAAATATCTTCTTGGTTGTGAAGCCCATTGCCAAGAAGCGATCCATCCAAGATGAATCTTTGTTCTTGCAAGAGGCTTGTTTTTGAAGCATCTGTTTGAAGAATGCATGGTTTTATGACAATATTCACATGGATGAAGATGAAAACAATATCTTTCATATGGAATACTTGGTCACAATGTTGGAATTTAAAATCTGTTGTGGCTGTTATGGAAGAGGAACATAATCTGAAGTAGTTGAAGGTGAATTGTCATGAAGAAATCCAGCACTATGGAACCAGATGGGCTTTGAGTATTATGAAATATGAAAGGACACACCCTTTTCATATCCAAGATCTATTCTTTGCTTATTGGTGACAAGATCTTCCCAAGGTTTAATGATGGGCTTGGGAAGTGTAGGCTGAATTTCTATATCGACATGAAAATATGCTCCTGAAATGGGCACATGATGGGACTCAACCTCAATGCTATTGATTTGACCACTTTATGGAAGATGATGGGAGTCTATCTCAAATCTCTAAACAAAAATATGCTCAGAATCATGTTTATTCTGTTGTAGCTTTTCTTGTTGGAATTGAGATTCGAGTTGCAAAGACTCGATTTTGTCTTGTGCATATTGTAGACAGGTCTGAATTTCAGAGAGAGAGTCTTTATTGATTTTCACTATACTTTCAAGAGTAGACATGATTAGAGTTCTCAATAACTCTAATAAAGTGTCAATTTTAGCCATTTTCTTCATAGTAAAAAAATGATCACAACTATGAACCTACAAAGAAGAAACAACACCCACTCACAATACAATGTCACTGTAGAATATTATCTGTAAATGTGCAACAAAAAATGAGTGTGCAATAGCCCTTTAAGGCCAAAAATACTAATGATTTCTCTCCTCCACAAATAACTATTTTACGCTAACATTTTTTTATTATCCATAAAGACAACAACACTGGTGCAACCATATAGCTCAATGTCTACCCATATAATTCAACTCATATTTGAACCAACAATAGAGTCATATAAATGGACCAGTGCACATATGATGAGGTTTTAATCAACGCATAAAATAAGGGGATGAACCAAGAACTATGATCAAAGGATTTTAATGTTTCAATTCCTACAAGTCATTATCCCAAAGTGCATACAGATGTTCAAGCGAATTTAGGCAAAGAAATAACTTCACTATTTAAATATCTGAGGAGATTCGATGTCCAAGGTATGCGTGCTAGAACATGAAGAGACTATGTGTGCTGGAATACGAAGAGACTCACACCAAAAGCTCAAAATTGAAGAGGCATAGTCAACTATTACTTTGGACAAGGTTGACTAGAAGCATTCAATCATATACCATCATTCAACCTATGGCAACGCCAAACTCATACAATGGAGAGAGGAATCATGTGCATATATGAATATATATCACGACATATAACTTGAGACTGCTATAAGTAATACGCACAAAACAAAACAATAAAACCAGTCCACTTCCCAATCCACTCACTGTGACTCAACGCATATGGATAAATGCACATACCAGGACTTAATTAATACACAAAAAAGTCGATAGGCCTATACCAACGTTTTTGCACTATTGAGTAAGCACATTACCTATGAAGGTGACCAAAAAAATAGAAGAACATATAAAATTGATGAACAACACCCTCTTGAGTATTTCAAAAGTTTGAAATTCTTCAACGTTTTGATGGGCATTACGTTGTCTTTCTTCAGCCACATTTGCATTGGCTAAAGCACAATGCTTAGCCCCATCGATGGCACATCTGTACACAAAACAAAGACTTCTCTAGGCGTTTAAGGCCAATATATATCCTAAAAACCTTGAATAAACCAATTCTAACAAAAAACTTTAAACTAATTTGAAGGTTCTCCTATATTACGGGAGGAAATAGTCTAGGAACCTTCTTTAAAATCATATAGACATCTTCCTTCGGAACACCAAGCTTTAGCAAGCAATTGGCACTTAATTTTACTTGATACTATGGATATCTTAAAACCTATGGTTTCGTGTGTAAAACACTCAAGACCTCCTTTGTCAAACTAATCCACTGCAAATATACAAGCACTTTGTAGATTTGATCTAAATTGCATTCAAGTAATGCAGGATACTGAATCCAAATGCCACATAGTAGTTCTTTGCAGCCACCAAGTTCTAGTAGCAAATGAAATACCTTCATGAGTTGCACAACATCACGTTTCAACATAGATGGAAGTTTCAAAAAAATTAACCCAATTCCATTCTTGTTCAATCTTATCCTGCTAAGGATACTTATAACACTGATTACATTTGCACTAGTCGTACACAATGCACATTTCAAGCATTTTGCAGTCAATCTCATTTTTTTAGAACTATACTCGACATTTCATTATTTAACAAGCATCCCTTAGAAATGCAAATCTTTCAGATGACCAAATACCACCTGCAGCTAGATCTGTAGCTGACAAATATAGACTGGGAGCTCAATGCACTTGCTTTGCTCTCAACAATCTCCATCACCATTCTCCCAAACACTGAGTGGAAATCAAACACCAAAATGAGCAATGCACTTTTCTTCAAGCCATGTCAGGGATAATCGAACAACGCTGACAAAGACAAGAATTCCCAAGCTTCTTGACTAGGCCAAAGAAACATACAACTTTGAAATTAAATTAGATAAATCCTTAGAAATGTATGTAGTGTGTATTCAAAGAATGCATGTAGAGAATGGCACAAATAGCGTCGAGTAAAGGAGCGTTTCTTTGCGCAACCATGAAATACGAAAGTGGAAAGACGAGAATATGGAGCAAAAGATGTTATGATTCCCAGATTAAAAATAGCTAGGAGAAACAATGCACAGTCAATAAAAATATTGGGACAAAAAAATGCTCGCAAGACCATAAAGAACAAGTGGCTCACACTAAATAGGCAGGAATACACATGCAACTATGATACCATGTTAAACAAAACTATGGCAAAGACATGAGATATGAAAGATCAATCTTGAAATTCATTATTATTCACAATGATACATATTTATACAAGTCTAGAGACCCTTGGTTTCATATTACAAGTGGTCCCTTGGAATCCCTTTTACTGTTCAAATTCCACACCAACCCTTAGAGGATTGGTTGTCCAACATGGACTATTTTGCAGGTTATTAGAAAGTCTTTTCTTCATTAGTTGGTTGTAATGACGCTTGCATCCTTTGTGGACTATTCCGTTGGATGTTAGATGGATCCTTCCAATTCATGTGTGTCTCTTCTTGGGTGGTACTACTACCTCTCACTTAGAGGTTCACTTTTCTCCCCTCTCTGCAGTAGAAGAACCTTGACACATTTACAACTGAACACTCACTAGGCACACCTTCTTGCTTTTCGAAGACACCATTGCATCCCTCTCTCGTGCTGATAGTTAGAGCCAAGGCATATCTTTGAGATATATGGAAACTAAGATGATATTTTGGATGGGGCTCCTACATCAAACGATGTGAGGTCTAATTGGGACTTCACATAAGGGAGACCCCTTGGTTTATGGATTTCTAGCACCGTCAACAATAATGCACAACTAAAAATGGGTCAGTGAGAGCACCGATATGATAGTTGAGTTCCCTTCTAGGTACGTGAGAGCATGAGTGAGCGAGTGCACGACCAATGACAACACCATTAATTCGTATCTAAATAAAAATAACACTACTATGTGTAGGCTTTCCCTATCCCAGTCCACCTCTCAAACCCAAAAAAGAAACCAAGCAATTAAAGCTTGATCATTAAAGGCCAAGCCAGAGAGCTACTACCTACTAGCCTTAGCAACATATGATTCAAATGCCCACACAACATAAGACGTTTATCCAGTCACTAATCCAGATCCAGTCGATTAAGAAATTGATCCTTTTAGATAGTAAAAGTTTATAGGTATATTGGATCACATATTATTAATTATTTAAAAATTATTAAAAATAATTTAAAACATATAATTATTTTTTATTATTATTATTAATTATATAGTTAATAAATATTGATTTAAATTGAATAACTATTATATAAAATAATATATTAATATTTTGAAATTATTTATTTCTAATTTCAATCTTTATAACTTAATAATATTGATTTTAATTCTCTTTTTTTTTTCCATGTAAAAAATCATATACTTGCTATTCATTAATGAATTAAAGTATACATAAACGGTTCCAAAAATACAGAGATACTGTAAAAATTGGCGAGTTGTAAAATTACCATCATTTGACACCTTCCTTTCCTTCCTTTTATCCATTCTTCATTTACTTTTAACCATGTATTATCCTTTTTTTATGCTCACATGCAAGATTTAAGCTTAAGATGTTTTTTAGTACATTTATTAGTATTAGTGTGAGTTTTGATTAACATTAGAAATAATTAGTATATTATGTATTTACTTTTGAAATGACAACTCATGTGTGGAAAAGTTATAGGGTTTTGCTTCACATGCTACATCATTATGTTCGCTATAAATAATGATTTGTGCACATCCCTTGCCATAAATCTAAGTTATTTTGCTGGCTACTACAACTATAAGGTTCTTGAGTATTTAAACAATTATTGCAAAATCAAAACTACAACATTCTGTTCCGAAATCAGGCCTATAACATCCTACTATGAAATCATACCTATAACAACATGTTGCTAAATCAAATCTTTTGCAACTTATTGTGAAATTAGACCTCTAATAGCCCGTGGATATTCTAATATTCGCCTTTGCATATGGATAATAATTGCAACATTTGAATTGCTACAACAATATGGATCACCAATCATACAACTACTCGGGGAAGAAAAATAAATGTATATTTCATAAATGTAATTTAAAGGCATACTTCTATGTGCTCAAGTGTGCATATTCACTTTTATTATGGATTTTAAGTTCATCCATATATGTACTATGGACCTACAGAGTTTAATACCATTAATAATAATTTTTGAACATATTTTGAGCATGTTATTCTAGCCCTCATGACTAAATTCAAATTTGACAAATAGGGGCATCCCAATATATGTGGGAAGTTAGCAAGAATATTGAACCTATTCTAGTTGTTGTTACTACTTTAGAATATCTTATCCTCAAGTGGACCTATATGTAGATATTTGTTGTAACCATTTGAGGATATTCTCTAGTGGAGTTATAATTAGAAAATTGTTGTAAACACTTGAGAATCACCTATCCTCAAGTGGATATGTATTTGGATATTTGTTGTAATCATTTGAGGATATTCCCTAGTGGATCTATATTTAGCAAGTTGTTGTAACCACTTGAGAATATCTTATCCTCAAGTAAGTTGTTAGTTTCAAGAAAGTTTGTGTATAAAAGAGAGTGCCATCTCCATTTGAAGGGAGAGGACTCTTAGAGCAATTGTCCAACTTATGATGGAATAATATCAAGTTTATTTTCTCATATTTTCATTCTCTAGTTTAGATGTAGAGTTCTTTAGTTTAGTATCATGGGACGAATTTTTTACTTTATTACAAGGATAAATGGATCATGGTAGCATTTTATTCCATTTCATACTTTCTTTTATGTAATTTTACTTTTTGCATATTTTTATTTTACTTGTGTTCTATTCATGAACAAATTATCATAGAATAGTTGCTGCTTTTGAAGAAAAGTTGTTTGATAAGATAGGCTAAGGACCAAGAGTGTTATCCACTACCTCTCTTGGTGGAAAATGCCCTAACTTTGTCTTATCCTCTCACTTAGTGTTGCATCAAAATTATCATAGTTTCTTGTTTTCCTAGATTAATTTACTTTTTATTGCATGCAAGTGTGTTTTACTGTTACAAAAATTGCATGCTAAAGAATGGTCTGATTTCAATCTAACCAGTGAAACAAAGTTGAGCATCCAAATTATGAAACTTGAATGTGAGTGGTGCCACTTAGTTGTGCTTTAGGCTGATATACTAGGATCATCTTCCACCCAGACTCTGTACTATGCTAGGATTTCCTTTTTGAAACATATGTCATTTAGGAGTTCGATGAAGATCCACTTTATTGTGTATATGACATAGATTGCTTCATAAGATTACTGACCTTGATTTGAAAAAATAAAATGCACAGTGTATCTCAAATTCCAATTAAAATAAATAGCATATAAATATACCATCATTTTTGGCGCCGTTGTTAGGGAGGCACTCAAAGAATATGGATTTTTGGCCTTAGAATTTAGAGAAGATACTAGGAGTAGAAGTGATCAAAGGGAATGTCAACTTCCCTTTTTGGTAACCTACGTCCTTGTTATCCTGCATTTGGTCATATAAATGCATGCATTAAGTTAAAGTATACTTCTCTTTTGTGGCACAGTAAGAGCCACCCATAGTTCTAATCCCTTAGTAGGAAGCTTGGAGCAAGAAAGGAGTATTGATGAATGAGGATTCCACTGTAGGAAGAGTCAAGGAGAGATTACTTCAAGAGGGTATGCTTTATGAAAACTTTTAAGCCTTCTATTTTTCATGAATTGAAGAATATCTATCCTCTAGACTATTTGGAACATAGTGTGGAAACATTTCATGAATAATGAGACACTCCATGGAATCTTGGATATGTTAGGTTCATGTTATGTCAATTTAATACTCTAGACGATGAGACATTCCATGGAATCTCTAGGGTTTCCATGGTGGTTATGTTAGAACCTCATCATCTCATACTACACTTAGACCAAGAGTTATGGCTTCTTCTTCATATCCTAACTAGAAATCATTTTGTTGAATCCAATTAATCTCCTATGGCATGTTAGAAGGAAGAAGAATGTATACATAGTCTATTTGTATATTCTTTCTAAGTGTTAAAATTTGAGAGAGAGTTAGGCTAGTACAAAATATTTCACGCATATATGTTTTAGTCTATATAACAACAATCATACCCTGGACACACCTTATTCTACCTTCACATTTATTTTCCTTTCGATTATCAACTGAATTCTTTAGAAAATAAATATTTAAGTACAAATGAATAATTAGAATTTGGTACTTAATTATTTTCCTTAGACAACAAGCATGAAGGGTATTACATGTAAGAGATTCTAGTGTGCATGGACGCATATGTCTACCAGACTGTATCCTTGCTAAACATCTTATGAACCCATGCCATGGGTGGTTTTATTTTATATATACCATGTTTTATCCTTTCCTTTATGCATATATGTTGTTAGGCACACAACAGAGGCCTCATCATTATCAATCCTTGTTTTCTATGGCAATTGAGATAGTTGATGAGCTCCTCACCCCATTTTTACATGTTCTATGATTAGGGTTGTTGGATTGGAGTGGCCTATTTTTGCTTGACAATCCTGGAAAGTGTCTTCATGCACTTGCTTTCTCACTCATTTCCAGTTCACCCCGCTCTTTACCATTTTCCCATCTGACTTCACCCCTCTCTATTTGTGATCTAATGATATGTTTTTACAACCGCATGGACAAGTGCTCTTAAACATTATGACTTCACTATATCCATCTCATTTCTGAGTGCCTTTGACCCTTGTTTTATTTTCATGTATAGAAGGGAAACTTTATGATGAAAAATATGTTGGAAAAATGAAATAATAAAAAGAACTAACATGCAGAGAAAAGAAAGCTAAGCTTGGAGGACATGTATAAGTATAGTCTTTCATGAGGGCCCTCCTTAGGGTCTCATTGGAACAACGTACTAGTTGGGGTATAACCATTGTAAGGGCCCTCCTTAGGGTCTTACTGGAACGACTTATCTTGTAAAAGACCCATGCTAAAAGCTACTTGGAAATAGTTACAAATATGAGCCCGCAGTAGCGTACCCAATTCAGTCCAAGTGCTCTAGAACAAAAAGAAGAAGAAGAAGGACCAAAATGACACCCTTGTCCTAGCTCAGAAACTTGTTCATGATGATTTACAGGTAGGCATAGAATTCCATTGACATACAATTTTAGCCCTCTATCACCATCTCTTTTTCCATCTCCACTTCTTAGTGATAAATGAGTCCCTTTATCCACATGATTAGATGACCTTGTATGGTGACATGTACCCCATAATTTGAGGATGGATTTGACCCATTGGGATGCATGGATATAAAGGGATGATTTTCCTTAGGTTCATATTTGAAAGCTTATATGATTTATATAATGATGTAAAACCAGTTTGTGGAGCGTTTTTTTAGCTTGTGACCTAGGAAGATTAGGGGAACCCTAACCTAGTACACTCTTTGAGCAATCATCATACATATAACACAAAATTCACCTTTGATATGTAATAATTTTGGAGTATTCAATTCATTCAAATTGATATCATAATTACATTGACAAATCTTTGGAAATAATCAATCTAATGTTTAAAAAGTAGGTTTATAATAAAATATTTGTATAAGCTTGAGGATGAGTTTTATGTAGATTATATCTTGGAGTTGATGTAACAATCATTATTTTCTTGATAAAATCAAAATGGGAAACATATACAGCATAAATAACCCTATGAATATACTTCAATTTGTATTTGGAATCACTCCAATCAAAACATCAGATGGAAAATTTATCATCAAATTACCATCAAGTAGTTTAGGTGGCCACCACTCCCTAGCAGGTAATAATGAAAAAAATGTTTTTCAATAAGTCCTTTAAGAAATTTATGCTATATGAATTACTTGTAAGAATTTTGATGTTTATTGGAGAAATAAGGTCCTCATATCTTTTTTTTTTTCATAATCTCACACGTGTTGCAATAAAATTGCTATTTTTGCAAGTTAAAGAAGGACCATGGATGTCAATCCAAGAACAAGTGATTTTAAAGGAAAAAAAATCATGAAAGAGGGAATTCCATCATGCTATGCTGATTCCTCGAAGGAGACATGTTGGAAGATCAATTTCCTATGGATGTGTTGCAAAATTGTTCCAGCTATCAACCTACAAGGATATTGAATAAATTTTTGGATGAAGAGAGTATAAGGAAAGTAAAGAATTGATAAAATACTAGTGCTGCAGAATTGAGATCCATTCTAACATAAGTGGATACATTGATGCACAAGCCCTTTCAAGAAAATATGAGGTACCATGGTATGCCCTTACATCCTTCCAATTCAAATTACCACTGAAGTTTTGTTTGCCTATGTGGTTAACTCTAAAAGCTTTAGAATATCATTCATGTAACCACTACTATCGTGTCACAACTTTATCCTTCTTCTTTCCCCCATAAGATCTCCATAAATTCCTGCTTCACCCACTCCTAATCCACCCAATAAAGTAACTTGGTTCACTTACAATGCTAAGTTACCCTTTCAGTTTCATTAGTTGTTGAATAAAGAGAGCTTGCTGCTACCAACCCATCATAAGTTTCTTATGCTACTTTCCCATTATTGATCTTGTCCCCACATCTTCAAATATTGTAGTATATTTCTACTCTAAGTAAGACTTAATAGATCCATTAGTGCTATAGAGGCAACAAAAATGACAAGTTCTAAGGATGACATTGGTACCAGTACCAATAATTTCCACAAAGCTTTAATGAAGATTTCTCAAAACTAGGAGGAAATTTTGTTGATAAGCCTTGGTACACATTTTCAGAGATACTTTCTCTATGCCTTGGCAACTTGTAGAGTACATGTGAAGAACCTACTACAAAAATTTTACACATGCTGCGAAAATTCATAGGTAGGTACATGCATGCTTCTTTTGTCCTTTTGTTTACTATATTCATTGAATACTTTATATTTGTATCTGGAAATAATTTAAGCCTTTTCCACTTCTACTTCCATACCATTTTATCCCTTTCTGAGGATAGAAAAAGTCTCGAGTTTATGATGAGTGATGACATCTTCACCTTTACCATTCATGACAACCCCTTATTCTTTTTATATCATCCCCATCCTTGTTTAATATGAGCCTTCCATATATCCTCTTATAGGGTGGTTCATGGTAGATTATATCAAGCATAAATACTCATATTGAGCATAGACACATAACATAAATAATGGGGTGTAAGATAGCCAAGAAACTTAATTGAAAACAATGTAAGACTTCATGACTTGGTCTCTACTTGGAGGTGGAGTAATCACATTAAGCAGTATGTAGGAAGCTTCATTAAGTATCTATCCTTAGGTTTTGATTGATATAAAGGTATAGGGTTGCATGAGGACATGCAACATATTGAGTTTGGGGGAGATGATGAGTCATAAATTACTATCATTTGATGCCTTCCTTTTCTTCCTTTTATCCATTATTCATTTACTTTTAACCATGTATTATCCCTTTTTTATGCTCACATGTAGGATTTAGGCAGAAGATTTTTTTTTTTTTTTTTTTACCAATACATTTATTAGTATTCATGTGATTTCTGATTAACATTAGAAAATAATTAGTATATTATGTATTTACTTTTGAAATGAAAACTCATGTGTGGACAAGTGATAGGGTTTTCCTTGACACGCTACGAAATTTTGTTCACCATAAATCATGATTGATGCACATCCCTTGCCATAAATTTAAGTTATTTTGTTGGATACTATAACTACAGGGTTCTCATGTGTTTAAAAAATTGCTATGAAATCAGAACTGCAATAATCTACTGCGAAATCAGACTTGTAGTAGCCTGTTGCAAAATTAGACGTGTGACAACTTGTTGCAAAATCATACTTGTAGCAGCCTGCTGTGAAATTAGACCTATAATAGCCCGTAGATGTTTTAATTTTCCCCTTTTCATATGGATAATAATTGCAACATTTGAATGCATATTGGAGGAGGTTCAAAAGCATCACAAATAAAGTGCTAAACAAGATGGATCACCAATCGTACAAGTACTTGGGGAAGAAAATGAAATATATATTTCATAAATTTAAATTAAAGGCACAATTCTATGTGCTCAAGTGTGTATATTCACTTTTATTATGGATTTTAAGTTCCTCCATATATGTACTATGGAACTAGGGAGTTTAATACCATTAATAATGATTTTTGAACATATTTTGAGCATGTTATTCTAGCCCTCATGACTAAATTCGAATTTGACAAGTAGGGGAATCCCAAAATATGTGGGAAGTTAGCAAGAATAGTGGAACTATTCTAGTTGTTGTGACTACTTGAGAATATCTTATCCTCAAGTGGATATATATGTAGATATTTGTTGTAACCATTTGAGGATATTATCTAGTGGAGTTATATTTAGCAAATTGTTGTAACTAATTGAGAATCTCTTATCCTCAAGTGGATCTATATTTGGATATTTGTTGTAACCATTTGAGGATATTCCCTAGAGGATCTATATTTAGAAAGTTGTTGTAACCACTTGAGAATATCTTATCTTCAAGTGCGTCATTAGTTTCAATAAATTTTGTGTATAAAAGAGACAACCATCTACAATTGAAGGGAGAGGACTCTTAGAGCAATTGTCCAACTTATGATGGAGTAATATTAAGTTTCTTTTCTCATATTTTCATTCTCTAGTTTAGATGCAGAGCAATTTATTTTAGTATCATCAGATAGTTTTTTACTTTGTTCTTAGGAGAAATGGATTATGGTAGCCCTTGACTCCAATGCATACTTTCTTTAATGTAATTTTACTTTTTGCATATTATTTTTTGTACTCGTGTGTTGTTCATGAATAGATTATCATAGAATAGTTGTTTCTTTTGAAGACAAGTTGATTGATAAGATAAGATAAGTACCAGAAGTGCCATCCACTACCTCTCTTGGTGGAAAAGGCCCTAACTTTATCTTAGCCTCTCACATAGTGTTGCATCAAAAGCATCATAGTTTCCTATTTTCCTAGATTAATTTAATTTTTATTCCATGTAAGTGTGTTTTACTGTTACATAATTTGTGTGCTAAAGAATAGCCCGATTTCAGTCTGACCAGTGAAACAAATTTGAGGATCCAAAGTAGGAAATTTGGATGTGTGTGGTGCCAGTTAGTTGTGATTTAGGATGATATACAAGATCATCTTCCACCCAGACTCTTTACTATGCTAGGATTTTCTTTATGCAACGTAGGCCATTTAGGAGTTTGGTGAAGATCCTCTTTCTTGTGTATACTACACAAAATGACTCACAAGTTTACTGACCTTGGTTTGAAAAAATAAATTTAAGAGTGTATCTCAAATTCCAATTAAAATAAAGAATATGAATATACCATCATTTTTGGCACCGTTACCGGGCATGCACTCAAAGAATAGGGATTATTTTCCTTAGAATTTAGAGAAGATACTAGGAGTAGAAGTGAACAAAGGGAATGCCGCCTACCCCTTTCGGTAACCTACTTCCTTACTATCCTACATTAGGTCATATAGATGCATATATTAAGTTAAAATATACTTCTCTTTTATGGCACAATAAGAACCACCCATATTTCTAATGCCTTAGTAGGAAGATTGGAGCAAGAAAGGAGTATCACTGAATGAGGATTTCATTAGAGTAAGAGTCAAGGAGAGATTACTTCAAGAAGGTATGTTTTATGAAAACTTTTAAGACTTCTATTTTTCATGAATTACAGAATATATATCCTTTAGAATCTTTGGAACCTAGTGTGGACAAATTTCATGAATAATGAGGCACTCCATGGACTCTCTAGGGATTCCATGGTGGTTATGTGAGGACCTCATCATTTCATACCACACTTAAACCAAGAGTTACGACTTTTTTTTTTTTTCCTAACTAGAAACATTTTGTTGAATCCAATTCATCTCTTTTCACATGTTAGAAGCAAGAAGAATACATGCATAACCTATTTGTATATTCATTTTGAGTGTTAATTAAGCTAGTACAAAATATTTCACACATATATGTTTCAGTCTATATAGTGACATTCATACCCTGGAAACACCTTATTCTACCTTCACATTTATTTTCCTTTTGATTATCAGTTGAATTCTTTAGAAAATAAATATTTAAATTCAAATGAATAATTACAATTTGGTGCTTAATTATTTTCCTTAGACAAAGAGCATGAAGGGTAGCACATGTAAGATATTCTAGTGTGCATGGTTGCATATTTGCAAGACTGTATCCTTGTTAAACAATCATAAATCCATGCCATGAATGTTTTTATTTTATATATATCATATTTTATGCTTTCCTTTATGCATATTTGTTGTTAGGAACCCAACAAAGGCCTCATCATTATCAGTTCTTGCTTTCTATCGCACTTGAGACAGTTGTTGATCTCCTCACACCATTTTGACATGTTTTCTAATCAGGGTTTTTGGATTAGAGTGGCCTAGTTGGACTTGATAGTCTTGGAAAGTGTCTCAATTCACTTGCTTTCTCTCTCATTTCGAGTTCACCCCATGTTTGATCATTTTCCCACCTGATTTCACCCCTCTTTATCTGTGATCTAATGACATGTTTCTGCAACCACATGGACAAGTACTCTTAAATATTATGCCTTCACAATATCCATCTCATTTCCAAGTATCTTTGACCATTTTTATTTTATTTTAATTGTATAAAAGGGTGGCTCTATAATGAAAGAGATGTTGGAAAAATAAAATAATAAAAAATATAACATGCAAATAAAATGGGGGTAAGATAGGAGGACATGTGATCAGGCGCTCAATATTTAGCTCAAAAATCAAAGTTCTCAAAATGGCTCGAAACCTAAATGACTGCATCTGTCTCAACAAAATGATCCCAATGCAACTCGTTTCACTGAAAACCGAGTTCGTATGAGGAAAATATAGAGTTCTGTCCACTTTGCCAAAGAAAAGAATTTTTGAAACAAAAATTGCACAGTCAGCATTCTGTACTGTTGATGTGGTAGGTGACTGTGCAAGGTCAACAATGGTCAATGGTCCAATCAGGCTTCGACAAATGCTAGATTTTGGTTGGTTATTAGAAGTGGTGATGTGGCATGATTCGTTTGGTTAATGGAGGACCAATGAGGAGGGAACAAGTGGCAAGCTTGAAGGCCGCCACGTGTCCCTCCCCAAATGTTGTCTCGATGCACAGTGTTTACCAAAATTTTATGGCAAGCCAATGGGTCGAACCTGGAACCTGCTCCGCATAAACTGCAAGACATATTGTCCCACCACGCCAATGTTTCTTAACCGTATAGATCTTCGCACATATTTAAAGTTTAATGTGGTTGAAGTTGGGGGTTAGGAGGGCCAGCCCGTGGGCCAACCCTCCCATGTGAGCACTCCAACGGTTACGGTTACCACACATCTGAGTGTTCCAACAAACCATAACTGCAAAATCCAACACGTTGCATGTGACCTTGCCTCTGCATAACCATCGAGCCAACCATTTGGAAACTGCGTAGATAATGTGCCTAACCACCACTAAACCACCCATGTGACTCCTCCGCAATAATTGCATGCTAACAGTTTACATTAACTGAGTGGCATTTTCATTAATCCAAGATTAACGATAATTAAACAAAGTTTTATATTAATTAAACTGGAGTTTAATTCGGCAGAGATTATGACAGAACCCCCAAATTCGGCGCCAACTCCAAGTTTAGTAAAGTTAACTGGAGTTCCTCCAGTTTTAGTGGAGGTTTTCTAGGAGAAAACAATTTTGGTCATAACTGGAGCAAAATTCAACCAAATTGAGCTCAGGAAAAGGTGTTCCTAGCTAATTTGAGCATTCTGAACACATTGAAGTAGGTTTCAAGAGCAGTAGAGCTTTGTAAACAACAATTTCCCCCCTTATTGAGCTAATACAAAGGCCCAAGACATGGAAGCTAGACCAAGGAGATGTAGCCCAGGAGGGGTGAACTCCTTCATCAAAACACTGTGTTAAGTGTTCATGTTGATGGTTTATTGTACTTTTAATTGCTACTATTCAACTCTTATTTTCATGCTATTTTGGTCATGTATTTCACATAAAAATTTGATAAAATTCACCTTTTTCCAATCACAAACACCATAAGAGAACCATGCACATGAAGCAGTTGACAAGCAATTGTTTATAAATCTGAAGTTGAAATTAGCACAACAAAACTAACATTCAACAATAGATCAAGTTGGTATTAGAGCAAAGGTTTATTTGCTTGATTGCTTGAGTTTTGTGCAAGTAGGGTTTTAATGGTTGTAAAGTTGTGATGCCTACAAGGTTAAAGTTGTAGAGAGGAGAATGGAAACTATTGGTTACAGTTCCTGAGGTAATTCCTAGAAGAAGGAGAGCCACAAGGCCACAATCTCCACCCAAAGTTCCAATTCCAATTCCAACTGCACTTGAAACACCTTAATTTTTACCTTCAATTGAGATTGAGGAGGTACAAGTAGTACCAGTAGCTGATCTTGAATCCAAAGCCATCATGTCTAGAGCAAGAGAGACTGAAGGTCTTTCAGAAGAGGAAGCATTCAAGAAAGCTTTCTATGACTTGACTGACATGGTTAGAGTCCTCTATGAAGAGAGGAACACTAGAATGGCTAGAGAGAGTTCTAAGCCTCCATGTGGAGAAGGAAGCTCAGGAGATAAAAAAGATGATAAGAAGGATTCAAAGGGTAATGGAGAAAATCCTCCTCCATCTCAACCATGTTCATCTTCCTCATCATCTTCATCATCCTCAACATCTCAAACAACAACATCTTCCACTTCCACTACAAAAACTGTTCATACTCATTCAAAAACCCCAAAGGAAAAAACTCCCCTACTCAAATTGGACATTAAGTTTGAACTTCCCATGTACAATGGTGAAGTGAATGTAGAAATGTTAGACAATTGGATTCGACAATTGGAGGTCTACTGCATAATTCAGAACCTTCAAGAAGATGACATAAAGATCCAATTGGCTTCATCGAGGCTAGAAGGAGCAACATTAGTCTGGTGGGAAGTGTTAGTGTCAGCCTTGTCAGCCTTCCTCCAGTGATCAAATGTGCTCTTACAAAGTGATTTTGAAGTGTCAAGGTCAAATTTTGTCATTTCAGTGAGTCTTCAAGCAAAATTTGGTCACTAGGCATTAGGCCTAGGGTTTGCCCAAATGTCAGTCCATGTCATCATTCAGTTTAGCCTATCGTCATTCAGAGGGTTTTCATTATCATGTCAGTATCTATTGAGTCATTTTACACCTTGTTCATGCTTCAGTTGTGCCTTGGCAAGGTCATTTCCCTCTCCTAGGGTTTTGAAAGCCAATTTCTCTTGGATGGTCAAATCACCGGAAAAAATTGTTTCCTGATGTTCATACACCTTCCCCTATCCTTAAAGTACCTTACTAAAACACTTCCCATCCCTTAGATCCGCCAAATTCCTTATTTTTGCACAAACCCTAGTTTCTAGCTACAACCTGGCAATTTTCTAGGTTGGGCCTGTGTTTTGCCCTTTTGGACCCCTTCCCCTCACTCAATCTCTGATATTCCACTTTCCCCTGCTTCCTAACATCCCTCCCCACTCCCAAAATTTCCCCAAGAATTTAGAAGCCCTCTATCCCCTTCATTCCGCTTCATTTCGACAAAATTCCTTGTTTCACACATCGAGACAAGTTTCACTCAAAAGCTGTTTCTGAGCAATAAAAGATGAATTTTTCAACACTGAGAGAGGTTTTTGTCCACAACATGCCAAGAAAAAAAAACCTCCTTCACTTTTTACACAGGTGTCATGGTTTGAGAGAGATGTCAAGAATTCCGTTGCCTCAGGAGAATCAAAGACACCTCTGAAGTGACCTTGGGAAAATCAAGTTTTCTCCTAGCTGGGTTGGCCAAATTATTTTCTTGATGGATAACATGATAACTAGACATAAATATCTTTCCAATGAGCTATCATGAGATAAATTTGGGGTTGAGGAAGGCATTCAAAAGTTTACTGCAACAGAACTCTTCTTTCAGGCAGCCTCATTTGGTACTTTTTGACCAGTCTTGGGAGATTTGATTGTTGATAGGTCAAATCAACTCCAAATTGAAAAATTCCACTTGGGTTGGAAAGTAGACTCAAAGAAATTTCCAACGAGCTATCCTGTGACCGATTCCAACACCGGGAAGGCCCTCAAACAAGGCTGTGAATGTGCGCTACCCGTTGAGAGGTGCGCTACCCGTTGAGAGGCTGCCCGCAGTGTTAATTTTGAACTGGTGCTACCCGTTGGGAGGTGCACTACCCGTTGAGCTGTAAAAGCCAGAATCACCTCAAAATCACTCAAATCTTCTTCAAATTTGCAAATTGGGTTGAGGTAGGCTCTATACATGTTGTTTGATGGGTTGATGATGGTTATGGGTCTACATGCTTGCGATTATGCCTCCAAGAATACAAGGGAAAAAGATATTTGTAACTGTTTGTCAATATGGGCAGAATGTTAGGGTTTTATGTTTGTTTCAAGGTTTTTTGGTCCCATTTGATTCCCTCCCTTGTTCCCCCTTTTCTTCACAAAGTCATGCTTATGTCTCTGCCCTTATTATTTGCAAAGAAATGTAAATTTCCCCCCATGGCCTAATATGTAAACCCTATCCCTCCCCCAAGTCCAAAGAAGGTTGTCCGAGGCCCTCAAGAGGAAGAAGAAGACCAACCCACTCTGTATCTTGGCTGAGGCTTCTCTCACTCACCATGATACTCATTAGCCTCTTCCTAGCAGCTAGCACAAGAAATTTTGAAAGTTTTGAGGCATTTTTGTGAATTTTTTGGGAAATTGACAGGTTTTGGCCTTTTAACGGGTAGCGCCCCGTGCGCTACCCTACATGGGGGCAACTCAGAACGGGGAAAACTCAGAATTTTTGGAATTTTCATGCAAATTTACACCTACCTATGCATGGACTTCAGTTTTTATGGAGATTTGGGCCTCCAAAAGATCAAAACACATGCAAATTTTGACTTTCTGCCCTTATTTTGAGTTGCAGAAAACTGTCTTGGGAGAATTGAGTTTTAAGGGGTCAAATGAACTCCAAATTCAAAAATTCCGGTGGGGTTGGAAAATAGACTCGCAGACCTTTCTAATGAGCTAGATTGCACCTGATTTGGACACCGGGAAGGCCCTCAAACATGCCTCTGAATGTGCGCTACCCGTCAGGCACATGTGCGCTACATGTCAGGGAATTTTGCCTATTTTGACCAGTTCGGCCAGAAAAACACTGTTTTCACTTGGTTTAATGTTTTGGGCATGTAAATGATGGATTTTTGTGTAATTTTCATGGCTCTATGATGCTTTTACTCTCCTTGATCACTTCTAGAAGATTCTTGAATGTAAATGGTAAAAATTTAATGCATGGATAGGTTTCCTAAGTTTTAGAGGCAAGTTGTTTTGACTACCTATTATCTAGTGCTCAGTTTGGAATTGGTTGAAACAGCTCCTAGAAGGATGAGCTCGGCCCCTAGAGGCAAGGGGAGAGGTTGGCTTGCCTATATTATGTATTTTCTCAATCATTTTCATGGTTGGAGAGGTGGGACTCTTGAGGGAGAAGCTCCTATTGTATATTTTACTTGTATCTCTGCAATTTGAGGAAGAGGAAGACCAGGGTTTTGCAGACATCATTGGGATTCTTGTGGACTCTTGTGTTGATGGTGTGTTCTCTTATTGTAATTGTAAGTGTGTTTATGTGTTCCATCTCTTTCTTTACTGCATCTTATTAAACAAATGAAGTGATAAAGTTTGAATTCATGCTTGCCATGCTCAGCTTTCAAATTTGTTTAATGTTTATGTTTTCCACTGTCTAGAGAGGATTCAAAGTCATTGTTTGCCCTCTTTAGCTTCTCTTTTTCTTCTTTGATCATCCATCTCAGCTAAAGTCATCAGCACAAACTCCTACCTTGCCCCAAAGACCCACCTGCAAAAACTGAGCTCAATCCCTGCACCCTGAATTGCACTCCCTCCAATTGCCACCAAAAACACCAAAAACTTTAAATCAACCCTCCTTATCAGTTTACTAGCCTAATATCAGTGTTAACTTTGATTGGTCATCTCACTCCATTGAAAATTTGCCGAGATAGACCGGAGAGAGCCTTCTCATACCCCGTAGGGCTAGCTACGAGGTGAAATGGTTTGATGTGGCCTTGAAGGTTTACCTTCCTCAGCCTAGGGTGAAATCTCAAGCGCTAACATAGTGGCGACCATACTGGGGAGAACAACTGATCGTTTGCTCATTGACGTGTTATTTCATAAGTCTTAGACGGAGCTTGAAGTTACACCAGGTAGCCTTCGAAAACGCTCTTGTTTTACATCAGCGTTAGTAGATAAACGCTGCTTCAGTCAATCTCCGTGAGCTTGTGAACGTAGCGCTTCATTGACACTTTACCCCAGTACATGTATCAAGTTCAGATCTGATTGTTGATGGTGAACAACGATCAGACACTTGCAAGGCTGAAATCATTCACTTGGCGACTCTAAATCAGTTTTGAAGATCAGATCCAAAGACTCCACTGGAGGATGATCCCGACCAGCAAAAACATGAAAGGAGAATATGGCAAGATCAGGTATTCAAGTTGGAATTTCATCCAAGACATTTTGTTCTTTGTTCTAAATTATTTGTTCTCTTTTCCCAAGAATGTCAAAACTGCGTTGCAAAGTCTATTGTATTTGAGAAGAGATCCTCGGCCTGCAGTTGATTCTTTCCCTTTGAAGATTGTGAATACCAAAGATTTGCATGCCTTTGAGCTTGATCAAGACCTTTCTTCCAATATACCTGCTGTACATACCCCTACACCTTGTAAAATTCCAGATCGGTATAAACCGCTTGTTTTACCTTCTGTTCTCCATGCTTTCCCCAAAAACTATGATCTATACTTGCCGATGTTTGATGGTGAATGTAAGAATGTCAACGCTGAGCAACATGTCTAGAATTTTGAGAATTTTCTTGACCTTTTTGAAGTTGATAGAGAAGATGTTAGTATAAGGCTTTTTGCTCTTTCTTTGCAAGCCAAAGTGAAGAGTTGGTTCAAAGCCCTGCCTGATGCAAGCATCTCAGATTTCCAGCAGTTTGTCAAAGTTTTTCTCGACAGGTGGATGATCGGGCAGAACCTTCTCTTGATTGTAGAAGAGTATAATCAGCTGAAAAGATTGCCAGGGGAGACAGTACAACAGTTTTCAGCGAGATTTAACCATGTTTATTATTCGATCCCAATTGATATAAGGCCTACTCTTAGATCTGCTATCTTGCACTATCCGGGTTCCTTTGATCCGGAGATGGAGTTTCAGCTGAGAGAAAAAGATATTGCAACACTTCACGAGATGCAAAACAGTGCAGTAAGTGTAGAAGCGCATCTGCTGATCTGACAGGCAAGAATGAAGGAAGAAGAGATGAAAAATATAGATCCTAAAAAATCGACATCTTTAGAGGTAAAGCTTGACATTTTGGTAAGTGCAGTAGAAGAGATGATGAAAAAGATCAACACAAGGAATGATTATGATGTTCATGCTCATGGCTCGCTGATTGAAGAAGAACAAGTTGCTGATCCAAAACATTTTGTTTCCCATCCTAGTTGTCATAGCACTGATAATGATTGTTTTGTAGATCATCTTGGAGAAGAAAGAACTGTTGATATGACGTGTATGTTTGATGATGATTTGCCTCAGTTTGATGAGTATGATGATGATTATGTTCTCCAAACAGTAGCTAATCTTGTAGATAAATCAGCAGCTAGTTTGTGCGAGGAAGAAGTTCATTTTCAGCAGCTTGAATACAATGTTCAGCCATCACATATCAGCTATGACAGTGGCGAGGAAAGTGCAGCAAATTTTGAAGTAAGTGAAGGATCTTTGCCTTTTTGCTTTGATTCGTTTCAGTTCATCAGAGATAACTACCATGCAATCAGAAATCAGTTTTCAACAAGTCTTGATTTAGACCATCTTGAGAGCAATGAAAATTTTGTTCAAGACTTCTCATATTCAGATTTGCAACCCCCGAAAGCCATTGATTGTCAAGTTGCAGCTGAAGACTTGGAAGTGGACACACATAATTTAATGATTCAAGGTGACTCTGTACCATTTTGTTTTGAATCAATTCAGTTTTTGAAGGGTAGATTGCATAGTAAATCATTTAATGTTGAGAATGAGACAGATAACAAAATTCTTGAGCAGCCTGTAGCATCAGATTTGCAGCCACCAAATGAAATTGAAGGGCAGATTATAGATGAAGGTGTGGCAGCCGAAATACCTGATTTGATGATGCAGGAAGATTCTATACCCTTTTGTTTCGAAGCATTTCAGTTTATAAGGCAGAATTCTCGTAAAATTTCTCAAGAACAAGATGAGCAGCATGTAGGCAATCATGTAATCACAATGGAACCAATAGAAATGGGATTGCAGCAGTCTTTTCAAGTTTTTCATGATCCAATAGCTGATGTTTTGGATGAGGTTTGCAGTCAAAGTCTTTCTCCATTGATCACATGTGAGCTTGAAACATGTGCTGATATGAATTTGATCCGGCAGCCGGTTTCTTTGTCATTTTCAGCAGAGGTCTCATCACAAGGCTCAGATCAAAGTTTGCATTCATGGTATGAGGAAAAGAGAAGTAATCCATTGGATGAGCTAGGTTCCAGTGTGCTTGAATTTCAAGATCCTTATGCAGTGTTTTTGGAGGTGGATAGAGAATTCATATCATTCAATGGGTCTGTTTCTAAGTTGTCATGGGAGTTGCCTTTCAATAGTTCTCTTTTGTTGTTCATAAGTGAGCACTTGTGGAGAATTCGAACAGCAGATGGGACACTTACTTGGTTACATTGGTTGTTTCATTTCACTTGACCAGGTGATGAATGAAACTGTTAGAGTAGGTTTTGATGAATAAGATCCACTTTGAGCATCATTTTCAGTTGGTCGATTGTGTTTAAGTATCGAGTCATTTTTTAGTTGAGTCATGAGTCCTTTATGAGTCAATTTTTAGTCTTGTTGTTAAGTTAGTTTGTGTCAGTTCTCAGTCATGCATTTCAGCTTGAGTTTATGACTCCATCGCCCAATGGTTGCAAGCACTGGTCTGCTCTCCCAGATGTCTAAGGTTCTTGGCACCTCCAAGGAGCTACCATCCCCATTGGAGCCAATGTTAGTGTCAGCCTTGTCAGCCTTCCTCCAGTGATCAAATGTGCTCTTAAAAAGTGATTTTGAAGTGTCAAGGTCAAATTTTGTCATTTCAGTGAGTCTTCAAGCAAAATTTGGTCACTAGGAATTAGGCCTAGGGTTTGCCCAAATGTCAGTCCATGTCATCATTCAGCTGAGCCTATCATCATTCAGAGGGTTGTCATTATCATGTCAGTATCTATTGAGTCATTTTACACCTTGTTCATGCTTCAGTTGTGCCTTGGCAAGGTCATTTCCCTCTCCTAGGGTTTTGAAAGCCAATTTCTCTTGGATGGTCAAATCACCGGAAAAACTTGTTTCCTGATGTTCATACACCTTCCACTATCCTTAAAGTACCTTACTAAAACACTTCCCATCCCTTAGATTCGCCAAATTCCTTATTTTTGCACAAACCCTAGTTTCTAGCTACAACTTGGCAATTTTCTAGGTTGGGCCTGTGTTTTGCCCTTTTGGACCCCTTCCCCTCACTCAATCTCTGAGATTCCACTTTCCCCTACTTCCTAACATCCCTCCCCACTCCCAAAATTTCCCCAAGAATTTAGAAGCCCTCTATCCCCTTCATTACGCTTCATTTCGACAAAATTCCTTGTTTCACACATCGGGACAAGTTTCACTCAAAAGCTGTTTCTGAGAAATAAAAGATGAATTTTTCAAAAATGAGAGAGGTTTTTGTCCAAAACATGCCAATGAAGAAAAACATCCTTAACTTTTTACACAGGTGTCATGGTTTGAGAGAGATGTCAAGAATTCCGTTGCCTCAGGAGAATCAAAGACACCTCTGAAGTGACCTTGGGAAAATCAAGTTTTCTCCTAGCTGGGTTGGCCAAATAATTTTCTTGATGGATAAAATGATAACGAGACATAAATATCTTTCCAATGAGCTATCATGAGCTAAATTTGGGGTTGAGGAAGGCATTCAAAAGTTGACTGCAACAGAACTCTTCTTTCAGGCAGCCTCATTTGGCACTTTTTGACCAGTCTTGGGAGATTTGATTGTTTATAGGTCAAATCAACTCCAAATTAAAAAATTCCACTTGGGTTGGAAATTAGACTGAAAGACCTTTCCAACGAGCTATCCTGCGTTTGATTCCGACACTGGGAAGGCCCTCAAACAAGGCTGTGAATGTGCGCTACCCGTTGAGAGGTGCGCTACCCATTGAGAGGCTGCCCGCAATGTTAATTTTGAACTAGCGCTACCCGTTGGGAGGTGCGCTACCCGTTGAGCTGTAAAAGCCAGAATCACCTCAAAATCACTCAAATCTTCTTCAAATTTGCAAATTGGGTTGAGGTAGGCTCTATACATGTTGTTTGATGGGTTGATGATGATTATGGGTCTACATGCTTGCGATTATGCCTCCAAGAATACAAGGGAAAAAGATATTTGTAACTGTTTGTCAATGTGGGCAGAATGTTAGGGTTTTATGTTTGTTTCAAGGTTTTTTTTGGTCCCATTTGATTCCCTCCCTTGTTCCCCCTTTTCTTCACAAAGTCATGCTTATGTCTCTGCCCTTATTATTTGCAAAGAAATGTAAATTTCCCCCCATGGCCTAATATGTAAACCCTATCCCTCCCCCAAGTCCAAAGAAGGTTGTCCGAGGCCCTCAAGAGGAAGAAGAAGACCAACCCACTCCGTATCTTGGCCAAGGCTTCTCTCACTCACCATGATACTCATTAGCCTCTTCCTAGCAGCTAGCACAAGAAATTTTGAAAGTTTTGAGGTATTTTTGTGAATTTTTTGGGAAATTGACAGGTTTTGGCCTTTTAACGGGTAGCGCCCCGTGCGCTACCCTACATGGGGGCAACTCAGAATGGAGAAAACTCAGAATTTTTGGAATTTTCATGCAAAGTTACACCTACCTATGGATGGACTTCAGTTTTTATGGAGATTTGGGCCTCCAAAAGATCAAAACACATGCAAATTTTGACTTTCTGCCCCTATTTTGAGTTGTAGAAAGCTGTCTTGGGAGAATTGAGTTTTGAGGGGTCAAATGAACTCCAAATTCAAAAATTCTGGCGGGGTTGGAAAATAGACTCATAGACCTTTCCAATGAGCTAGCTTGCACCTGATTTGGCAGGCCTCTGAATGTGCGCTACCCGTCAGGCACATGTGCGCTACATGTCAGGGAATTTTGCCTATTTTGACCAGTTCGGCCAGAAAAACACTGTTTTCACTTGGTTTAATGTTTTGGGCATGTAAATGATGGATTTTTGTGTAATTTTCATGGCTCTATGATGCTTTTACTCTCCTTGATCACTTCTAGAATATTCTTGAATGTAAATGGTAAAAATTTAATGCATGGATAGGTTTCCTAAGTTTTAGAGGCAAGTTGTTTTGACTACCTATTATCTAGTGCTCAGTTTGGAATTGGTTGAAACAACTCCTAGAAGGATGAGCTCGACCCCTAGAGGCAAGGGAAGAGGTTGGCTTGCCTATATCATGTATTTTCTCAATCATTTTCATGGTTGGAGAGGTGGGACTCTTGAGGGAGAAGCTCCTATTGTATATTTTACTTGTATCTCTGCAATTTGAGGAAGAGGAAGACCAGGGTTTTGCAGACATCATTGGGATTCTTGTGGACTCTTGTGTTGATGGTGTATTCTCTTATTGTAATTGTAAGTGTGTTTATGTGTTCCATCTCTTTCTTTACTGCATCTTATTAAACAAATGAAGTGATAAAGTTTGAATTCATGCTTGCCATGCTCAGCTTTCAAATTTGTTTAATGTTTATGTTTTCCACTGTCTAGAGAGGATTCAAAGTCATTGTTTGCCCTCTTTAGCTTCTCTTTTTCTTCTTTGATCATCCATCTCAGCTAAAGGCATCAGCACAAACTCCTACCTTGCCCCAAAGACCCACCTGCAAAAACTGAGCTCAATCCCCGTACCCTGAATTGCACTCCCTCCAATTGCCACCAAAAACACCAAAAACTTTAAATCAACCCTCCTTATCAGTTTACTAGCCTAATATCAGTGTTAACTTTGATTGGTCATCTCACTCCATTGAAAATTTGCCGAGATAGACCGGAGAGAGCCTTCTCATACCCCGTAGGGCTAGCTACGAGGTGAAATGGTTTGATGTGGCCTTGAAGGTTTACCTTCCTCAGCCTAGGGTGAAATCTCAAGCGCTAACAGGAAGAAAATACTAAAGAGGAAATGCGAATTCATGGTAAGATATCCATTTCTTAGGTTGAATTTGTTTCTGCAATTAAAATACAGTTTTACCCTTTAGCTTATATGCAAAAAACCATTATGATTTGGAAAAATACTAGGCATCTCAAGGGCCAAACAGTCCAAGACTATACCCAGGAGTTTAGAAAGAGGTCTTTGTTGGTAGGAGCAAACTTGAATTCCCAAGATACATTGTTGAAATATATTGGGGGCTTACATTCCTATTTAAAACATACTATCCTTATGTTCAATCCAAGCAATTTAGATGAGGTAAGTGTGCAAGCCACGCACCTTGAAGGAAGGGGGAAGAACATTGAGGAAGAGGGTAGTAAGAAGAAGCCATTCAAGGGTAAGGAGAAAGAGAAGGGAGGAAAATGGAAGGGAAAGAAGAATGTAAGTGTGAAGAAAGAAGGGGAGAAAACTATATGCCAACATTGTTCCAAAGCTGGGCATGATGAAGCCCATTGTTAGAAATTACATCCCGAAATAAGGCCCAAGAAACAAAAAATAAGGGAAAACAAAAGACATCTTCACCACAAAACATGGTATTGGATCAGATTCTGGTGATGAGACCAAGATTTAAGCCATGGTTACAAAAGGAAAAGAACATGTTGCAAGCACTAGTTCCTCACATAGTCAGAATGACACTCCAAATGAAGAATCAAGAATGGGAATTCTTCCATGTAAGGGTAATTTTAAATCATACAAATATTGATGGATTACTTGATAGTGGGTCACAATCAAACTTAATTTCAGAAGACTTGGTCAAAAAGCTTAACCTTGAAACTGTACCTCATCATAAGCCATATCCATTAGGTTGGATAGTCAATAATGCAAATTTACAGGTTACAAGGAAATGTTTATTCAAGTTTGCCATTACTAAAAAGTTCATTGATGAAGTTGAGTTAGATGTAGTTCCACTTGACATATCAGGAATCATTTTGGGTAGTCCTTATTTGTATGATAGGAAAGAAGTATTTTATCGCCATGAGAACAAATACTTATTGCTCAAGAATGGGGTGGAGTACATTGTGAGAGCCCATCGCAAAAAGTTAAATATTTCTTTGGTTAATGTAGGGTAGATGAAGAGACTGGTAAATGCAAGTAAAAATTTTGTGCTTCTCATGATCAAGAAAAATAATGATATTGATTATGAATATTTTGAAGGTTGTGATGACAAATTAAAATCTGATTTGTTTGATGTGGTAAGCAAGCATGGCGAGATGTTTCAGGAACCAAAGGGGTTACCTCCCAAGAGGGGAATTCAACATGAGATACAACTACAACAGGATGTTCCACTTCCAAACATTGGCATGTATCGCATGTCCATTATGGAGAGCATGGAAATCAAGAATCAAATTCAAGAATTGCTGAACAAAGGTATCATACGCCCATCTACTTCGCCATTTGGTTCGCCCATTGTCTTGGTGCCAAAGAAGGATGAGACTTGGTGCATGTGTGTGGATTTTAGTGCACTGAAAAAAATCACAGTAAATAATCATTATCCACTCCCAATAATTAATGATTTGCTTGATTAGTTGAGGTATGCAAAGTATTTCACCAAGTTAGACTTATGAAGTGGTTATCATCAAGTTAGAATAGCTGAAGAGGACATTTGGAAAACCACATTTAAAACTAAACAAGGATTATTTGAGTGGCTTGTTATGCCTTTCGGTCTTACAAATGCTCCAACTACTTTCATGAGAGTTATGAATTATGTATTGAGACAATTTCTAGATGACTTTGTCATTGTGTACTTAGATGATATTCTCATATTCAACAAATCTAGAAATGAACATGTCGTGCATGTGAACAAAGTACTTGATGTCTTGAGAAAATAACAGTTGTTTTTAAAGATGTCAAAGTGTGAATTTGGAAAGACTTATTTAGTGTATTTGGGACAAATTGTTGGAGGAGATGAGCTGAAGATCTCCCCCTCTAAGGTTGAGGTCATTCTGAATCGGCCCAAGCCTAATATAGTTACAGAGGTAAGAAGCTTTTTAGGGGTAACACAATATTGGAAATTTATTGCTAATTTTTATTCCATTGCAGCTCCATTACATGCATTGACTAGTGTCAAGAAAGTCTTCCATTAGGGAGATGTACATTAGAAAGCATTTGATGCTTTAAAGCAAAAGATCAATTCAACACCGTATTGGCTCTTTTGGATCTTAGACAACCATTTGAGATTCAAATGGATGCTAGTGATTACGCAATGGGAGCAGTTCTTATGCAACGTGGTAAGCCCATATCATTTCGTTTTGAAATTTTTAATGGAGTTGTAACTAACTATCCCACTTATGACAAAGAACTTTATGCATTGGTACAAAGTGTCAAAAAATGGAAACACTACTTGATGGAGAAGGAGACCATTATCCATACCGACCATCAACCATTGCAGTACTTACAATCACAATCAAAGTTGCAACAATCACAAAATTTCAGATGGATGGGTTTTCTACAAAAGATTCATTTGGTTATCAAGTACAAAAAGGGAATCTACAATAAGGTAGTTGATATGCTTTCAAGGCCTATTGTAAATTCATCTATATTACTCAAGGAAAATTTTGTTTTGCATGAAAGTTACATTGAGCAATATGCATATGATAATGAATTTCAAGATGTGTATACAAGCTTGAGTCAAGGAAACCAAATTGAAGAGTTAGATTACCATGCACATAATAGTTGTTGTATCACTTGGGAAAGTTATGTATTCTACTGGGAGAAAGAAGCAATATCATAAGGGAAGTGCACACTTCATTGATTGCTGGACACCCCGGTGTAGGCAAGACAATAGCAAATCTCCAAAGGTATCGTTATTGACCACACATGTTTGATAATGTATCTCGTTTCATTAGAGGATGTTCTTTGTGTGCAACAAGTAAGCCCAACAATAGGAAACTAGGATTGTACACTCCACTTCCGGTACCTTCACATCCATGGGAGAGTATCTCAATGGATTTTGTAGGAGGTCTTCCATTGCCAAGGAAAGGTCATGATTACTTGTATGTAGTTGTAGACAGGTTCAACAAAATGTGCATAATAACACCATTAAAAATCAAATTATAGGTGAACAAACAACTCATACTTTCTTCCAAAACATTTGGGTTCATTTTGGTCTTCCTACTTCCATTGTAAGTGATCGAGATTCTCGATTTGTTGGGAATTTTTGGTCAAATTTGTGGGACATGATGGACACTAAGTTGAAGAAGAGTAAAACCTTTCACCCGCAAACAGATGGGAAAACTGAGGTGCTCAATAGGACAATAATTCATCTTCTTAGAGGATATTGCAACAAACATTCCAAGTTATGGGATGAACAGTTGCATTACATACAACATGCATACAACAAGGCAAGTCATTCTTCCACAAACACATTTCCATTTGAGGCATGTTTTGTGCACTTGCCAAGATCGCCATTGGACTTCATATTTGAGAAAGATGTCACCATCAATGGTCACAATGACCTCGATAAGGCAAGAAAGTTCATAGAGAAAATTCAGTTGATACATCATACAATGCAGGAACAACTTGAAAGAAGTCAGAGCAGCTACAAGGCAAGGCATGACAAACATCGTGTCGATCATAAATTTCAAGTTGGAGATGAATTTTGGTTAAATATTAGTAAAGAGAGGCTTCAAGAGGAAGGTAAAAAGCTGAAGCCACTCCATTATGGTCCTTTTAAAATTCTGGAAAAGATTGGTAACACTACATTTAAGCTTGATTTACCTCCTTATATGCAAATATACTCTATTGTTAATGTTGAGAATTTGAGATTGTTTGAGCCTCCTTTGATTGATGGTCAAGGTGAGAATGTTCAACTACCATCAATAGATGATTTCCCACCTGAATATCTTGATGAACTTCAACAAGATCTCATACTTGACAGAAGAACCAGAACTTCGAAGAGAGGTAATTTCGAATACCTTAGAGTGGGACTAAAGGGACAAAAGCCTTCTAAAGCCAAATGGTTGCAACTCGAGAAGGTGACAGAGATGTACCCTCACCTTCTAAACAATTGGTAGTATATTTTGGGGTCCAAAAGGATTCTAGTGGGGAGGAATGATCAGGCACTCAATATTTAGTTCAAAAATCAAAGTTCTTAGAATGGCTCAAAGCTTGAACAACCGCGTCCATCTCGGAAAAATGCTGCCAACACAACTCGTTTCACTTAAAACCAAGTTCGTATGAGGAAGATATTGAGTTCTGCCCAATTTTCCAAACAAAAGAAATTTTGAAAAAAAATTGCACAACCACTGCACAGTTAACAATCTGTACTGTTGACTGTGCAAGGTCAACAATGATCATCGGTCCAATCAGGCTTTGACAAGTGTCAAATTTTGGTTGGTTATCAAATGTGGTGATGTGGCATGATTTGGTTGGTTAATGGAGGACCAATGATGAGGGGACAAGTGGCAAGCCTGAAGGCTACCACGTGTCCCTCCTCAAAGGTTAGCTCGATGCACAACGCTTACCAAAATTTTATGGCAGGCTGGGGGGTCGAAACTAGGACCTGCTCTGCATAAACCACAAGCCATACTGTCGCACCACGCCAATGTTTCTTAACTGTATAGATCTACGAACATATTTAAAGTTTAATGTGGATGAAGTTGGGGGTTAGGAGGGCCATCCTTCCCATGTGAACGCTCCAGCAGTTGCGGTTACTAGACATCTAACGGTTCCAATAGACCATAACCACAAACTCCAACACGTTTCCTGTGACCTCACCTCCACGTAACCATTGAGCCAACCATTTGGAAAATGCACGGATAATGCACCTAACCACCACTAAACTTCCCATGTGACTCCTCCACGATAACCGCATGCTAACGGTTTACATTAATTGCGTGGTATTTTCATTAATTCAGGATTAACGATAATTAAACCAAGTTTTATATTAATTAAACTGGAGTTTAATTCGGAAGATATTATGGTGGACCCCCCAAATTCGGTGCCAACTCCAAGTTTAGTGAAGTTAACTAGAGTTCCTCTAATTTTAGTTGAGGTTTTCTAGGAGAAAACAGTTTTGGTCATAATTGGAGCAAAATTCGACCAAATTGAGCTCAGGAAAAGGTATTCCTAGCTAATTTGAGCAGTTTGAACACATTGAAGCAGGTTTCAGGAGCATTAGAGCTTTTTAAACAACAATTTTTTTTCCCTTCCTGAGCTAATATAGAGGCCCAAGCCATGGAAGTTGGACTAAGGAGATGTAGCCTAGGAGGGGTGAACTCCTTCATCAAAACACTATGTTAAGTGTTCATGTTGATGCTTTGATGTACTTTTCATTGTTGTTGTTCAATACTTATTTTCATGCTATTTTTCTCATGTATTTCACATAAAAACTTGATGAAATTTACATGTTTCTAATCACAAGCACCATAAGAGAACCATGCACATGAAGAAATGACAAGAATTTGTTTATAAATTTGAAGCTGAAATTAGCACAGCAAAACTAACATTCAACAACAGACCAACATGTCTAAGTAGAGTCTGCAGTGAGGGCCTTCCTTAGGTTCTCATTGGAACAACTTATCAATTGGGGTCTAACTATCATAAGGGCCCTCCTTAGGGAGTTACTAGAATGGATTATCTTGTAAAAGACCATGCTAAAAGATACTTGGCAATATTTATAGATATGAGCCCATGGTAGCATACCCAGTTCAGTGCAAGTACTCCGGAAAAAGAAGAAGGGCCAAAATGGCACCCCTATCCTAGCTCAGAAACTTGTTCATGATTATTTACAAATAGGCATAAACTTACCCTTAACATAACCTTTTAGCCCTATATCACTATCAATTTGTCCATCTCCACTTCCCAGTGATAAATGAGCCTCTTTGTCCACCTAATTAGATGACCTTGTATGGTGACATATACCCCATAATTTGAGGATGAATTTGACCCATCAGGAAGCACGAATACAAAGGGATGATAATTATTTTCCTTAGGTGCATATTTGAAAGCTTATATGATTGATATAATTATGTGAAACTAGTTTATGGAATGTGTTTTTGGCTTGTGACGTAGGAAGATCAGAGGCACCCCAACCTATACATACTCTTTGAGAAGTCATCATACATCCAAGAAAACATTCACCTCAGATATGTAATAATTTTGGAGTAGTTAATTCATTTAAATTGATATCGTAATCACATTGAAAACTCTTTGGAAATAATTGATGTTTAAAAAGTGGGTTTATAATCAGATGTTTGTATAAGCTTGAGGATGCATTTTATGCATATTAGATCTTGGCGTTGATGTAACCATCATTATTTTACTGCCGTGTAGTCTAGGTGGCCATCACTCGCTAGCAGGTAATAATGCCTTTTTTTTTTCAATAAGTCCTTCAAGACATTTATGTTATATGCATTACTTGTAAGCATTTTGATGTTTATTGGAGAAAGAAAGTCCTCATAGTTTTTTTCCTTCATAATCTCACCATGTGTTGCAAAAAAAATGCTAGTTTTGTAGGTTAAAGGAGGACCATGGATGTCAATCCAAGAACAAGTGATTTTAAAGGACAAAACTTCACGAAAGGGGGAATTCTATCAAGCTATTTTGATTCCTTGAATGAACCATGTTGGAATATTAAGTTCCTACGGATGTGTTGTATAATTGTTCCAACTATCGACATACAAGGATATTGAATAAATTTTTGGATGAAAAGAGTACAAGGAAAATAGAGAATTGATTAAATACTAGTGTTGCATAATTGAGCTTCATTCTTACATCAATGGATACATTTATGCACAAGCCCTTTCAAGAAGATATGAGGTACCATGGTATGCCCATTCACCCTCCCAATTCAAATTACCATTGAAGTTTTCATTGCCTATGTGGTTAACTCTAAAAGCCTTAGAATATCATTCATGTAACCACTATTATCATGTCACAACATTATCCTTCTTCTTTCCCCCATAAGATCTCCATAAATTCCTACTTCACCAATTCCTAATCCACCCAATAATGTAACTTGGTTCACTTGCAATGTTAAGTTACCTTTTCAGTTTCATTAATTGTTGAATAGAAAGAGTTTGTTGCTGCCAATCCATCAAAAGTTTCTTATGCTACTTTCCTACTATTGATCTTGTTCGTGCATCTTTAATGTGCTTAAAATCCTGTAGTATGTTTCTGCTCTTAGTAATACTTCATAGATCCCTCGATGCTATAGAGGCAACAAAAATGACAAGTTCTAAGGATGACATTGGTACCAGTACAAATAATTTCCACAAAGATTTAATGAAGATATCTCAAAACCAAGAGGAAATTTTGTTGATAATCCTTGGTACAAATTTTTAAAGACACTTTCTCTATGCCTTGAGAATCCGTGGAGGACATGTGAAGAATATGCTACATAAATTATACACATGCTACTAAAATTCATAGGTAGGTACATGTATGCTTCTTGTTTCCTTTTGTTTATTAGATTCATTGAATACTTTAGATTTGTATATGGAAATCACTTAAGCCTTTTCCTCTTCTACGTCCATACCATTTTATCTCTTTCTGAGGACAAAATATAGGAAGGACATATTCACCTTTACCATTCATGAAAACACCTTATCCTATTTATATCATCCCCATCCTCATTCAATCCAAGACTTCCATATCTCCTCTTATAGGGTGGTTCATCGAAGCTTATATCAAGCATAAATACCCATACCGAGCATAAACATATAAGATAAATCATGGGTTGTAAGATAAGCAAGAAACCTAATTGAAAACAAAAGAATAATTCATGACTTGAACTATGCTTGAAGGTGGAGAAATCACATTAAGTGGTGTGTATGAAGCTTCATTAAGGATCTATCCTTAGGTCTTGGTTGATATAGAGGTATAGGGTTGCATGAGGACATGCAACATATTGAGTTTGGGGGAGATGGCGAGTCGTAAAATTAACATCATTTGAAACCTTCGTTTACTTCATTTTATCCATTCTTCATTTACTTTTAACCATGTATTATCCCTTTTTTATGTTCACACGAAGGATTTAGGCTCAATATGTTTTTCAATACATTTATTATTATTAATGTGATTTTTGATTAATATTAAAAAAATTAGTATATTATGTATTTACTTTTTAAGTGACAACTCATGTGTGGACAAGTTAGAGGGTTGTGCTTCACATGCTATGAAATTATGTTCGCCATAAATCACGATTGGTGCACATCCCTTGCAATAAATTTAAGCTCTTTTGTTGGATACCACAACTACATGGTTCTCATGTGTTTAAATAGTTATTGCAAAATCAAAATTGCAACAGAATGTTGTGAAATAAGACCTATAGCATCTTGCTATGAAGTCAAACCTGTAACAACCTGTTGCAAAATTAGACTTGTAGCAGCCTGCTGCAAAATCATATCTGTAATAGCCCATGGATATTCTAATTTTCACCTTTGCATCGGATAATAATTACAATATCTGAAGGCATATCAGAGGAGGTTCAAATGCATCATAAATAAAGTGATACAACAATATGGATCATCAATCATACAACTACTTGGGGAAGAAAATGAAATATATATTTCTTAATTTAATTTAAAGGCATACTTCTATGTGCTCAAGTGTGCATATTCATTTTTATTATGAATTTTAAGCTCCTCCATATATCTACTATGAAGCTATGGAATTTAATCCATTAATAATAATTTTTGAACATATTTTTAGCATTTTATTTTAGCCCTCATGACTAAATTCGAATTTGACAAGTAGGGGCATCCGAAAATATGTGGGAAGTTAGCAAGAATATTGGAGCTATTCTAGCTGTTGTAACTATATGTAGATATTTGTTGTAACCATTTGAGGATATTCATTAGTGGAGTTATATTTAGAAAATTGTTGTAACCACTTGAGAATCTCTTATCCTCAAGTGGATCTATATTTGGATATTTTTTATAACCATTTGACGATATTCCATAGTGGATCTATATTTAGCAAGTCATTGTAACCACTTGACAATCTCTTATCCTCAAGTGGGTTGTTAGTTTCAAGAAAGTTTGTGTATAAAAGAGAGTACCATATCCATTTGAAGGGAGAGGGCTCTTAGAGCATTTGTCCAACTTATGATGGAACAATATTAGGTTTCTTTTCTCATATTGCATTCTCTAGTTTAGATGTAGAGTGCTTTAGTTTAGTGTTGCATCAAAAGCATCATAGTTTCTTGTTTTCCTAGATTAATTTATTTTTTATTCCATGCAAGTGTATTTTACTTTTGTAGAATTTGTGTGATAAAGAATGGCTTGATTTCAGTATAACCAGTAAAACAAAGTTGAGCTTCCAAAGTAGGAAACTTGAATGTGTGTTTTGCCACTTAGTTGTGCTTTAGGTTGATATACTAGGATCATCTTCCACCCAAACTCTATACTATGCTAGGATTTCCTTTTTGCAACATAGGTCATTTAGGAATTTCATGAAGATCCTCTTTCTTGTGTATACTGCATATAGTGCCTCGCAAGGTTACTGACCCTAGTTTGACAAAATAAAATGCACAGTGTATCTCAAATTCCAATTAAAACAAACAACATATAAAAACACCATCATAAATCTCTAAAAAGTTTAGTTTTTCTCACATAGGAGAAAAATCAACAAACAAGAACCAGTTCACATAGGTCATAATCCAAAGCACAAGCACTATCATCTAGAAAGGATGTGACAAAAACAATTCTACCAAGGAGCCATCAATCAACTCCCTAATGTCAAGAGTACCCACCAAAACATGTACCAATTCTTTGGAGCAAAAGTATGCTTTCTCATTAAGTTCTTTATGCACACGAGAAACAACCACTTCCCCAAAAAATTCTTGAAGTTATCAGATATTCAATTTCCATGAAAACAATAATGCTCTATTTAGTAGAACCTCCCTATTGAACCATTTCACTACCATTTTTGAATCTCCAAACAAATGAATCCAATTTCTCCCTTTTTCCTTCGAAAAAAAACAAAATACACCATAGACTTAAGAGTACTGCAAAATTATTTGAGCCTCTACAACATCCTAGACAAAGCTTAAACAAATGAACTTCATTCTCATAATATAAGGCCCCTGCTCCATAATGATTATTAGAGCCAGAGCTTGCCCCATCAAAAAGACACCACCCACCAATTTGCATAATAACTTGTCTTCTAAACCTATGAACCACTCTATTAAATTCCTTTCCATGAAAATTATAGTTTATCTTTGAAATAAAAAGAGTTTGTGATGGGCACTAGTCCTAAAAAATATATTTTTTTTTTCGATGGCGCCTCACACTTCAAATCATCTAACTTGGCAATTCATGAACAAGTGACTTACCCATTTTTGAAAAGCAAATCTACAAGCATCCTACCAAAGAGTTAACGCTACAAAAATGAGGAACATTTAATTCCTTTTAAATTTGAGTCAAAACATATTCACCTAAAACCAACACTGTAGATGATCCACTAATTCCTAACAACCTCTATAGAACACACACCAATTTGTACCTATCCAACCATGCTCCTAAAGAATATCAAGAGTTAAAATTCTATTAAATGGAGAAATCCATAAGAAAATTATGATCTTGAGTGGACTCCCCGACTTCCAAATAACCATAAAGCAATGAAAATTCCCCAACCCATCTTCAAATTCATCCAAATACAAATAGGCCAACTTTGTTGAAACAAGCCCATCCCTAATATTATTTCGCCAGAAATGAGTATTTGGTCCATCTGATAACTTGACCCCATTTTTCCTAAACATATAAAGAAAATAGTTCCATTCAGCTACCAACTCCCCTTTTAATCTTAACTGACTTGTAGACTTCTAGTAATTTGCCAAATTACCATCCCCTTGCACTACTAAATATGAGAAGTGCTCAATACCTCTCATATTCAAAGTAAAAATTAAATTATAAGACATTCTACATCCCACATCCTCACCCAACCAAGATTCCAAACCCACCTTATCCTTTTTTCCATTCCCCAATTTCCAAGAGAGAAATTATTTTATCACTGGAATTGCCTTTGTGAACACCTTCCACACATTGGAACCTTTTGATAGTCTAGGAGGATCATCTAACCATTCAAAAATTTCTTTCAAGATATAATTAATTCTAAAAATGTCCCCCCACAAGCCTCTGACAAACAAACTCCTCCAGATTTTTTTCATTACCAAGGATAAGGAAAAAGAGAAAATATTATTTATTCCCCATCCCCCTTGCCTCTTGGGGCAAGCTAACATATTCCATTCCGCAAGAGAAAAAACATATTTCCTACTACCTCTCCAAAGGAAGGAGAAACATAATATTCTAATTTTCTCCAAGATATTTTTAGGAGCATGAGCTAATGACAACCCATAAACTAGAACGATTTCCAAAATAGACATTACTAGAACTAGTCTACTCCCTAGTGAAAAATTTGTGTTACACCAGTGTTCATTCATGATCTTTACTTTGGCAATGAGCCACTACTACTCCATGCATTTGTACCTATTTTCTTTTAGGTGAAAATCCAAGTATTTTAGTCCACTATCTAGATGTATAAACTCTAGAGGTAACAAGGTCTCCAATGTTTTTAAGCCATGATCCGAAATACTATTTTAGAGAATGAAATACTTCAACATATTAATCTCCATTCCAGACACTTTATAATTTTTTTTGTAAAACTTCCCAAATCCTTCACCAAACATCTAGAATATATATCAATTGTGAAATATTAATGCCTTTTATATTCCCAAAAATTACTGCTACGGTTCTAAGAGGCAACTCAAACCTTCCATAACTAGACGAAAAAAATGGAGACAAAGGGAGTTCTTGCCAATCCAAGAGATGCCTTGAAAAAATCCAATGTGATGCCATTCACCATCACTGCAAAATTAGCATAAGTCACAGAGGGCATAATCCAATTGACTAATTCCAAATACAACTCAACTTAAAACATAATGAGCTTGAGGAACAACCAATTAACCCTATCATAAGCTTTTACAAGATTTAGTTTAAGCACCAACCTTGGTAGCTTCTTCATATGGAGAGTATGAAGACCTTCCTAAGCCGAACCCACAACATCAATATTTTTTCTTTCCTTGAAAAAACCAAATTGTTTAACAAACAACCCTCTAGAAAGATGCCCTTTTAACCTATCCACTAAAATCTTAGAATTGATCTTGTATAATAAACTACACAAATAAGTCGGTTTGAAATCATCAAAGGAGTTGGGATGCGTGATTTTAGGAATCATGGTGATGAATGTAGAATTCAGAGCACCAAAGGCATTTCGTATTTTATGAATGTCATTCATAACTCTTAAAATATCCTCCTCTAGTAAGTGAAAAAAACTCAAGGAAGAATTCTATTGTCCAAGCATCATGACTCCAAATTTTTTCTTTCTTAGTTTTTTTGAGAACCCCCAAAATATGAGACCTCATGATCAGAGAAAACAAACTATGGATGTCATCAAATTGATAAAATTCAAGTGTAAACCTAAATGAATAGCATTTTCTCCACAATTTTATTCACCTCAGGTTCTTTAAAAATTTGTTGAAAATGTAACATACCTTCCTTGTGAAAATCATTATGTGTTGTTATAACCCTTCCATCAAGAGAGTTTAAATTCCAAATAATATTGATAAATTTCCTATTCCCATAAAAATTGTGAAAAAATGTAGTATTATTGTCCCCCTCCTCTACCCAAATCACCCTACTCCCGATTCACTGATTAGCTTTTGTTTTTTTCAAATAAACCTCCCTCTTATCCTCTAAAACTTGCAAAATTTTATGGTCTTTCTCATTAAGAATCCTTGAAGGATGTTTCCTTAGAAGCATTGATATTTATTTATTTACACTCTGATCTCCTTTCCTTAATAAATCTTCCTTTGATTGTACTAATCGATGACTTTCATCTTAATGTGTTTTAGTGACATGCCAATATTCTTGGTTGAAAATAATGTGGAATACATAGAAAAACAATGCCACTCTTCCTTGATCACCTACTTAAAAGATGATTCTTTTATCCATAGTGGATTCAATTTAAAAGACATTTTCTTACCCCTCTTTACCTTAACTCTTTTGAGAAACACCGCAAAATGGTAAAAAATCCCCATAGACATACTTTCCTTCATAATCTGACTACGATAGGTTCCATATTTAAGAAGAAGATTCTCAACAACCAAAAACTATCTAGTCTTTTAGAAACACCATCTTGTCCACTTCTTCTGCTAGTCAAATTAGCTTCAATAGGCTTAGGTTCAACTTCAACTAGTCCAACATCCTCAAAGAGAGATAAAAAATAACCCACTAGAGGATCAAGATGGGATCTTAGATCCCACTTCTCTTGATCTGATAAAATAAAATTCAGATCATGTGCTAGAATATAACAGAGGTCATTAACTAGCCCTGAACCCTAATAGAGTCTGAGAAAACCCTCCTATCCTCTTAAATACCATAACAATTTAACAACTGAAATTTAAGTTTCTTTCTAACAAAGAACCATTCCAAGTGAATACCCAATTGAGACGAAAAGGTGTTAACTTACCCAACACCATCACCCCAAGTTGTAACCAGAACCCCTGAAATACCTTTTGAATTCACTCCTCTATAACTCCAATTTACAAAAACTTCGTGGGAAAATTTATAACCTTTCTAGCTTCATACATCATATTCTATAAAAGAAGAATATCCAGTTTGATATCAAAACACAATTGTTTGAGGGCTCATCTTTTGGAAATCCCTTCGATCACCCTCAAATTCCAATAAATTACTATCATTATACAACTCCTCTTCTAGGATTTTGTTCTTTATGCTCTCAATCGAAAATATAAGAAGAAGTTGAACCAACATAAGGTATTGTAAAACAATGAACAAACCTAAAAGAGGAGCCTCGAATCCCAACACTATTTTCCACATTTCTCACTCTTCCCTTTATTATATCTAGTTTATCATAACCCACTCTGAAAGGACCCAAATAATTTAAGTCTTTAATATCCTCAATAAGATGAAGGAAAAGAGTCAAAGGATACGTGAGACAGGAATTGTACAATAGTTTTAGCCTGAAACAATCTAAAGGATGGGAAAATTTTCTGCCATATTAGTGGCTTTAATATGGAATCAAGAATAAGTGAGGAAAAAGCTTGATCCGTAGCCACTCTAAACATGAGATTCTAGAACGTTTCCTTAGAACCTCTGTGATGCAACCTAGTAAAAGGTTCCTCTCGGTGTCTCCCCTGAATCTTTTTCCTTGAGTTATGGAAGAACTCCATCACATCACTTTTATACTGCAAAAAACCAGTATCCAACTTAGGGTTTATGAGCCCCCCTTCTCTTAAGAAGAGAAACCAATGGAAAATTCGAAGTAAGATTTGTGTTTATAAACTCAAAACAATCTGAACCACTGACTCCATCACAGTTAGATAACTTCAAGGGTTTACTGCAAAGACCTTTGTCTTCAGGAGACAACAAACAAGAATGTCAATAATCCTCCTTATTTTGACAAAAAAGTTGGGAGCTTGTTACAATTTCTTCCGCCTAGGCAGAAAGAGTACACACCCCATGACTACAATAGGACAGAAAGGAAACACTACCTCCCATAGTACCACCTTTAAAAGAAAAGGACCCTGATGAATCCACAAAAAAATGACCCAAAACCACCTAACATCTCTAACGGTGGCTTAACCAAATCAAGCAAACCACCATACCCCACTTCCAAAAATGGAGAATAGGAAAGAAAATCTCGACTCATACCTTTTGACTCAACTCCCATCTTGCTAGCCATAACAAAAGAGGAAACCAAATGAGTCACTAGAGCATCCCTGCTAGCTTCAATGGAGGGAGTTTGTAATTACTTAATCTAAGGGTACAGATCACCTTTGTCCTCAACTATTTTATGGGAACCTTTTTCCTTTTGTTGGAACATCGCCCCGAGGAAGTACACTTACCTTTATGCACAAAAGGGTTAAAAAAAATAGGACATTCATTTTTTAAAGATACCATTTCCTAACACCAAGAAAAACAAAATGATACCTGCCATTAATCCACCAAAATCTTAGATGTTTGTCCTGACCAAGAAATTTCTAGGTCAACCACTAATCCTTTACTTAAGTTAGCCTTGATCAATAATTTTGCCACTCTTTTTTCCACTTCCAAAAAATAACAATCATCAATGTAAAAAGATATACCTAACTCATTCTCCGCCTGTAGTGAGTGCCTCATCTAGAATTGAAGAGATAGCTCAACATTAAAACCTAGAAATGTTGTATAAGGAACAACTGAGTTTGTGCATTGAACATAGGATGCCAACTTTTTAACACCAATCTAGAAGATCCCCATAACCACACTTTGGATCTAATCGCCCCTGCATCCCTCTTCAAATTTAGAAGAATACAGATCCAATTATTCGAGAATAGATTAACCTTAGTCATATCCCCAAAAAGTGAAATCCAAGTCTACTCAACCCACTCTAGAATACCTTTTTTTGTAACCATTCTTTTCATGAATTTTCTAATCAACCCCCACTCTAAAAGCATAATTACCTTGTCTATTGTAATATCATTTGATAAGAATAAATGCAGTATTTTATCTAGGATTTTGATGCACTTGTTAACTCTCTCCCTGCAAAATACACTAGACCTACCCTTCAATGTGTTAGAGATAGAAGAAGCCTCAAAAGAAGACAAGTTGGGCCTAGCTCCCTTCCCATTAGCTTCCGTAGGAACTATGGTCACCTTCATCTCATGTCCGTTGCAAGCTTCCACCACATTCGCAATGCAAGCTTCCCCATCGAAACACGTGTCAAAAGTCAATTATCTTGAAGCCCCAACCCCATGACCCATGTCTTGAGAAAATGACGACGACGACAACATCACCTCTTTCAGGAGATTCGACTTTTCCAAACCACGGATGTACACTTGCATACAACCCAAAATCTCCTTAAAGTCATCATTTGTTTTAAACATCTCTAGAGATGTCTATTGACCACCCTCAAATCCACTTGTTCCTTCAACTCAACCATATTTAGTTTGACTAAATAGAAAAAAGATGACCCCACAAAACCCTTGTCATATTATCCCTAATTAGGGGTAGTCCTGACAACTCTTACCCTCAACCCTTGCATAACTTTGATTTGTCTTTATTCTCCTATGATTTGTAGTTAAAATGGAAAATCATGACAAATTAATTTTAATTTTAAAAATTTAAACATTTCTCATTTTCCTCTTTATAATGGATTAGTATTTGAAAAAGTGACTAATTAAGAATCGAAATAACTTAGTGATCACATAATACGACTATGTTTTGAAAATAAACTTTTAAGATCTACATTTCTATAAATAAATGTTAATATTTAACTAACAACTATACAAAACAATATGTGTTTCACAAATTGAAATATTTTCTTAATTCTCCATAATCTTTATATATGTATGTTATACATATCTAATAAATAATCAAATACAAAACAATCAATATTCTAATACACTGATTTTTTTGGAGTTATGAACTTCCTCATTTTCATTTCCATAATTCAATACCACTTATGTTTATCCTGATTTTCAATGGTTTATATATGGTAACTACATAGCACAAGTACTTAAACTAAAATCATTTGTAAAAAAAAAGGTTTATTATTTTCCCTCTTTGCATAAATACTCTTTACATTTAGAATAAATACTCTTTTATATTGTTGAGTTGGTATATACTAATGACATGAAAATTTGAAAAAATAAAACTAAATTAATTAAGAAGAATTATTAGAGATACACACACGATATTAAAATATCTTGTAAAATGTATTAAATTAAATTAATTTTAAAATATATAATTTTTATTAGGAAAGAATTATATAATTTAAAAAAAACACGTTCTTTTAATAATAAAATGTTTTTTTACCTTGTTAGTGCATAAATTTCTATTTTAACTTTTAAATACCTAAATTAATTAAAACAAATTTCAGCAATTGTATATAATGGTTAGTGATTATGCCCTATTGTTGATTATATTGTTTACTGTTAATTATATATTTTTATAGTAGTAAAGCAATAAGATTAAGGCGTAGACCATTTAACATTTTCTTGTGTAGATGTCATTTTAAAAATTTCAATTTGTTTACTAGCATAAAACATTATGGTAAAAACAAAGGATTCCTATCTATCTATCTATATATATATATATATATATATATATATAGATATAAAATCAAAATAATTTTTATATATTTATTCATATATATTTTAAATTAATATATCTATATATAATTTATTTATTTATTTTATTTTATTTTATTTTATTTATTTTTAATTTTAAATATTAGTTTAAAAATATAAAACATTTTCCCTTTTTCTACTTTGAAATATAGAACATTTCATCTTTCACCCACTTATATATAAAACCCCCAACCCATCTATGGTTTAACATATAAAAACCCCAACCCATCTGTTGGGTCCCTATAATACTTGTGATTACCCCATTACTATTGTAGTTATACCCTTTATTTATATTGTTGTGCCCCCATTACCCCCATATTGTTATTAATGTGCCCATATAATCCCTCTATTGTTATTTTTGTGGCTTTATATTATTATTGTTAGGTCGGCTGGATTATATTGTGGCTCCATAGACTCCTATATATAGAAAGGAGGTTTTTTCATTTGAATCATCCAAGAATTGTTCATTTATGTAATGTAAAGGAGGTTGCCCCCTCGAAGAGGCTGAATTCTAAGGCGTGGATCTCTCTTTTCTATCTTTTTGTGAGCTGGTTTCATAACATTTGGTATCAGAGCTTTGGATTTTAGGGTTTCGCTGCTCCAAACAGGTCATCGTGGAATTTTCGCTATAAATTTTTTTATGTGACATTTCAGAAGTCGCAAAAAAAACTCATTTGAGAAGAATTGGCGCTGAACCTTGGGTCCGAATTTCAGAGCTTTTCGCGCGATATTTTCGGAGATATGATCTGAGGAAGTTGGCCTTTTTGCAGACTCCTGAATTACATTCAAAACAGGTGACCTGGGGAAAATCGTCATAACTCTCTCTCTGAGGATCAGATTGAAATTTCGTAAAAAGGTACAGAAAGAGGACGGACTGTAGTTTCTTGTATGTGTGTTTCAGATTCAAAGGTTGAAACAGTGACTCGTGGCACGTCGTACAAGTTCGCTCTACTGAACTAGTCTAAAAGAAAGTCACTGTGGGAGATTTCACATAACTCTTCCTTGGAGAATCCAATTTGGCTCAGACTTGTGGAATTGGAAAGAGGATGCAGAAGGCTACTGCAGGTAGCAATTTCAGAACTGGATGATCCGAAATTACAGAGATACATCAGATTCAATATCAGGCTTCTATAAAGTGAAAAAAGGTGTGTAGTTTTTTTTTTAAAATTTTTGTGTAAGCTTGGTTTAACGGAATTCAAAGGGCATAGTAAAGCATTATTATCGGTAACTGATGCCCCGAGGAAAGAAAATGCAAACACCTAGTAAGGAACCTGAAAGCTCTAGCATGACTCATGAAGAAGAAGAAGAAATGCTACATGATATATCAAAATTACAAGAACAAGTGCAACAAATGTCACGCTCACAAAAGCTAACAGAAGCTAAGATAAGTGGCGTGGAATCTAAGTTAAAGGGCATGGAAGCTAAGATGGATGATTCGAAGACAGATTTGAAGAGAGACATGGCAGATTTGAAGACAGATATGGAAGAATTGAAGAAGTTGCTACAAGAAAGGGTCACTAATGGTGAAAAGGTAGTAAAGGAAACTCATGATGAGAACAAAAGAAATGTTAATCATGATTCCATAGACTCTAATGTTGGATCGAAGACTCACCATGTTCCAAAAATCGATATGAGGAAGTTTGATGGCAAGGATCCCGCCACATGGATATTACAGATGGAGCAATTCTTCGATCTCAATAATGTGCAAAACACACAAAAGGTACGTATGGCAACTTTATATTTGGAACCAAATCAGTTTGTATGGTATCAATGGCTTTGTTCTCGTAAACAATTTATCACTTGGGCAATTTTTACGGAAGAATTGATAGCACATTATGAGGATACAAAAAGCAACACTTTTTTTAGCCAATTGATAAGTCTCAAACAAAAGGGTTCAATAATGGAGCACATTGAGGAGTTCCAAAAATTGAACATAAGGGTAAAAGATATTCCAGAGGAGCATAGGATTGATGTGTTCATAGGGTCTTTAAAGGATAATATCCAACATGATGTGCGCCCTTGGGAACCTGATTCATTAGAGAAGGCATTCAGGTTAGCAAGAAAAATGGAAAGCAAAATTATGGCAACTAGGAAGCATACCATTCACAACTATAAAGATGGAAGTGTTGTTGCCCATAGTCTTCCACAACCTACAAGGTTGACACCACAACAATTGGAAGAAAAAAGAGCAAAAGGGCTTTGTTACAATTGTGATAGCAAATACACAAAAGGTCATAAGTGTGCTGAGAAGAAATTATTCTACATAGATTGTGAAGAGGAAGAAGAAAAGGAGCAAGAAAGGTCAAAAGAAGAGGATATATTCCAGGAACAAAGCCTAGATGAAGAACAAATAAATCCGACCATATCTTGTAATGCATTGGCAGGAATTACCACTCCTCAAACCATCAAGATAGAAGGACAAATCAAGAAGAAAAAGGTAATAGTGTTGATTGATTCAGGAAGCACCCACAATTTTATTCATTGTAGGGTAGCAAAAGAATTGAATTGCTTCCTATATCCAGCACCAGAGTGTCAAGTGATGATTGCAAATGGAGGAACAATAAATTGTTCTGGAAAGTGCCATAATATCAAGCTATCCATGGGAGAATATGTATTGACTAGCCCAATGCTTTCCATTCCAATGGGAGGTGCTGATGTTGTACTAGGAGTCCAATGGCTACAATCCTTGGGTACAATAGCTTTTAATTTTCAAGAACTTTTCATGAAATTTTCTGTGGAAGGAAAGGAAGTTGAATTAAGGGGTATTGCAGGGAAACCAGGAAAGATAATCAGCTCTAATGGCATGACAAAGCTTCTAAAAAAGGAGCAAAGAGGTGTAATTGCACAATTATGTTCGCTAGATGTTTCCACATTGGAATCATCTATTTCTCCAGATCTCCAAAAAGTCCTGGACAATCATTCCAAGGTATTTGAGACTCCCAAAGGTCTCCCACCTATGCGTGATCATGATCATGCTATTCATCTGATTCCAGGAAGTGTTCCTCCAAACATCAGGCCGTACAGATATCCATATGTCCAAAAAAGTGAAATTGAACGTATGGTTGCAGAAATGCTAGAGGCTGGTATAATTCAACCAAGTCAAAGTTCTTTCTCAGCTCCAGTAGTATTGGTGCACAAGAAGGATGGATCATGGCGCATGTGTTCAGATTATAGGGAGCTCAACAAGCTCACTATTAAAGATAAGTTCCCCATTCCTGTCATTGATGAATTACTGGATGAATTGCATGGATCAATTTACTTCACCAAGTTGGATCTTCGTTCGGGATATCATCAAATCAGAATGAAGATTGAAGACATTCCGAAAACGGCATTTAGAACTCATGAGGGTCATTATGAATTTTTGGTCATGCCTTTTGGCCTTACCAATGCACCTTCAACATTTCAAGGTTTGATGAATTCAATTTTCAAACCATTCCTTAGAAAATTTGTGTTAGTATTTTTTGATGATATACTAATCTACAGCAAGTCTTGGAAGGATCATGTTGAACATGTTGACAGGGTGCTACAACTATTGGAAGAGAAACAATTATATGCAAAAAGATCCAAATGTTTCTTTGGAGTCCAGGAGGTGGAATATTTGGGTCATATTGTATCTCATGAAGGAGTTAAGGTAGACCCTAGCAAAATTAAAGCCATTAAGGAATGGAAAATCCCCACATCCATAAAGCATCTGCGAGGATTTCTTGGGTTGACAGGGTATTATCGCAAGTTTGTTAAGAATTATGGGAGAATAGCAGCACCTCTAACAACATTATTGAAGAAAGATGCATTTTCATGGACTCCGGAAGCAACAAAGGCCTTTGAACATCTTAAAGAGGCAATGTGCCAAGCACCGGTCTTAGCTACACCGGACTTCACAAAAACCTTTATTGTGGAATGTGATGCTTCAGGAAATGGAATTGGTGCTGTTCTAATGCAAGATGAAAGACCCATTGCTTTTGAAAGTCGTCCAATCAAGGGAAAGTTTTTAAGCAAAGCTATTTATGAGAAGGAAATGTTGGCAATACTCCATGCACTTAAGAAATGGCGACCCTACCTAATGGGAAGACACTTCAAGGTAAAAATAGATCATGATAGCCTTAAATACTTTTTAGAACAAAGATTATCCTCTGAAGAGCAAAAAAAGTGGGTCACAAAGATGTTGGGTTATGACTTTGAAATCATCTACAAAAAAGGGAAGCAAAATGTGGTGGCAGATGCACTCTCAAGAAAGGATGAGGATGTGGAAGCATTGTTGTGCGCTATTTCTATTATCCAACCAGATTGGATAAATGAAGCAAGGGAGGAATGGAAGAATGACGAAGAAGTGTGGGCACTTATTCGAAAGCTACAACAAGATTCCAGTACGTCTGATACATTTAGCTGGAAAAATGATTCGTTATGGTACAAAGATCGCTTATACCTCTGTAAGAATTCCCAGCTAAAACAAAAGATTCTTATGGAATTGCACACTTCTCCCTTAGGAGGGCACTCAGGATTTTTAAAAACTTACCACAGGGTTAAGAAGGAATTTTTTTGGGATGGCCTTAAATCAGATATTCAAAAGTTTGTGGCGGAATGTTTGGTTTGCCAACAAAATAAAGTTGAAACAATTAAGACACCGGGTCTATTACAACCTTTATCCATTCCAAGCCAACGTTGGGAGGAGGTTTCAATGGATTTTATCACAGGTTTACCCAAGTCTGAGGGAAAGAGTGTCATCATGGTGGTAGTTGACAGACTTACCAAGTATGCACACTTTTGTGCATTATCACATCCATTTAAAGCCAGTACAGTTTCTACTGCATTTATGGAAACAATTCAAAAGCTACATGGAAACCCAAAGATTATTGTAAGTGACAGAGATCCCATTTTCACTGGAAATTTTTGGACAAAATTATTTTCTTGTCTTGGTACTCAGTTAGCTCATAGCTCATCTTATCATCCTCAATCTGATGGGCAAACTGAGATAGTAAACAAATGTTTGGAAGGATATCTTCGTTGCTTTGTATCTGATAAACAGACACAATGGGTCAAATGGTTGCCTCTGGCTGAATGGTGGTATAACACTTCCTTTCATACAGCAACAAAAATGACCCCATTTATGGCACTTTATGGGTATCAACCACCATCCATCACATCATATTTAAGAGAAAATTCTAAGGTTCAGGCAGTGGAACATCACATCGAACATCAACAACAAGTCCTCCAACTCTTAAAGGATAACCTTGTGTTGGCACAGAATAGAATGAAACAACAGGCAGATCAACATCGCAGTGAAAGAAGTTTTGATGTAGGTGATTGGGTATTCCTACGGCTACAACCATATAAGCAAATGTCCCTCAAGCAAGCTAAGAAGGATAATAAATTATCACCAAAGTATTATGGTCCGTACAAGGTGTTGCAAAAGATTGGTACTATGGCATACAAATTGGAGCTTCCTGCAGCTTCTCGATTGCACCCAGTTTTCCATGTTTCATGTTTAAAGAAGGTTATAGGCGACAAGCTCCCAGTTCAAACAATATTGCCAGAACTTGACGAGGAAGGAAAAATTATATTGGAACCGGAAGCAGTCACAGAAACAAGAACTCGACAGCTACGAAATCGATCAATTTCAGAGTATCTTATCAAGTGGAAGAACTTATCCGCTGAAGATTCCACATGGGAGGATGAGAATTTTATGCAGAAGTATCCAGAACTACTCAAGCGTTGAGGACAACACTTTTTTGAAGGAGAGGGGCATGTTGGGTCCCTATAATACTAGTGATTACCCCATTACTATTGTAGTTATACCCCTTATTTATATTGTTGTGCCCCCATTTTCCCCATATTGTTATTAATGTGCCCATATAATCCCTCTATTGTTATTTTTGTGGCTTTATATTATTATTGTTAGGTCGGCTGGATTATATTGTGGCTCCATAGACTCCTATATATAGAAAGGAGGTTTTTTCATTTGAATCATCCAAGAATTGTTCATTTATGTAATGTAAAGGAGGTTGCCCCCTCGAAGAGGCTGAATTCTAAGGCGTGGATCTCTCTTTTCTATCTTTTTGTGAGCTGGTTTCATAACACCATCTATGGTTTAACTTAATGTTAAGTTAGTATGATTTAATTTAATGGTAAGTTAGTGAATCAAATGACCTTTGAGTGATATTTGAATTTATGAGTTATTTTTTAATCAAATTAGTGAATTCCATGAGATTGTTGCACATTTAGAATAATTTATTTCAAAAATTATTATTTTCAAAAATTATATATTTCAATATTTTATTTTTGTTTTTTATTTCTTTATTAATAAAATATTATGTAATTATGTTGATAGGCATGTCTATTTTGATATAATTTTAATTTAATTATCAACAATTATTAAGTAGATAATATAGATTTAATCTTTATATTAATATACACAAATCAAAGGCTAAGATTTATTTCCAAAGTATTTGTGCATTTTCTTGTTATTTATTTGAATGTAGTAATAAAACAAAATTTCATATGAAACAAATTATAGTTTTTTATGCATGTGGTATGATAAGCCACGGTATTGTAACAAATCCTATTTATAGATTAGGGTGAATCTCCATGGTTAAGAATCATGTTACATGTTTTTTTTAAATGTATATATATTTAGCTTATATATTAATTTTTTTTTATCATTAATAATAATAATAATTTTAAATAAAGTTATAATTAATAATTTCTTTTTTGTAAGGTGAATTGGATTACTTGCAAAAAAAATTGGAGTTTACACAGTAAGGTTAGTCTCTCACTAAGAGACCTTACCATATCCAAAATTGTACTATCCTTAGAGCAAAGAGAGATAACTATAAACTAGAGTATACAAGAAAAAACAAACTCAAAATGAAACGAGCCTAAGTGTCGTGGGAATAAAGTCATAGTGACAATAGGGACATCAAACAATAACATAAATTAACTAGGTTGAGTGATTTGAATCTCACACCACAACTTGGATATGATCCTTTGGGTCCTTAGATGTACTACCTACTATAGGAGGTATGCTAAGATGTTGCTCTATTCTCTCCATGATACTCTATTCTCTCCATGTTAATCTGGACTTGGTTTCCAATATGATTAATGTATATTTTTTATAGTTATGTTGTCAAATCATCATAAAATCAAATTTGTATTGAACACATAAATAAATTTGATAAGTTTAATAAATTTTAGTTATGTGGTTTACAAATATTATTCTTAGTATATTTTTTAAACAAGAAACGAGAATAGCTATTATATTAAAATACAATGAGCTAAATCTTAGTTTAGATACATGATTGACATAAGCCAGAATGGAGTATGTAGCAACAACCATCTACAAAATTCTAACTTTAAAGATTTTGAACAAAATGCTATAATATCTGCAATATTCCACTTGTACATTTTCCAATATTAACCTAACAAAAAACCAAAATTTACAAAGCATCCAACCCTTTTCCCCTATTAAGGAAGGGCGACATACCCCTTTTTCTCGTGTCACCAAAGTTCACATTGATTTAGCCTTGGCCCCAAATTAGCCATTTGATAAGCCTTAGAGTTGTCTGATATGAGAACATGGATACAATTCTTCTTGAGGATAGATTGATACAATTGATAAATTTGCTTGAAATATTACTCAACATTTTATATGAGGGGAGAGATCTTGAATATAAATTGTGAAGTGTATTCAAGGAATCACCAAAAGAAATCACCTCTTGAACTCCTAGGTGCATAATTTCCTGCAAACCTTGATATAACACATATGATTCAACAACATTGTTGGAAGTGTGACCTATAGCCCAAGCATACCTATGTTCTTCTTGATTCTTAGGGAAAAAGATTGCTCCCCCCTCTCCCCCGCACCTGCCACACCTCAAATTTATTTTACTGCTCCTTTGAAGCTTAAGAAGAATTGTTTTTGCTCCAAGGGCCATTGATCAAATTCCCCCTTAGATAATCTTACTTTCTTATTTTTGTTGAGATGTGTTTTCTCCTTGATGCTCCACCCAAGATCAAAAAATTTAATCCATTATGATTCCTTTCCATGCAACTTTGAATCCTCTTCATTTATTTTCTTAGCACAACAAAATTCTCCAACAAGCCCTATTGTTGATCCCATTGTGTTGATGAAATCCACCCTTTCTTCTTGAGAAACAACCTAATTTCTTGCTAGCCAAATTTTTCTACATATTTAGGTAGTACTTCCCAGATACCTTCTGTTAGCCTCCTGTTGCAACAGGTATTCATATTTCATGATTGACATTTTTACATGCCAAATATGTCATCTTTCATGCTGCAAGGTTCCATATTTCCAAAAGAGGCCAAAGAAAAGGCCATGAAAGTGTGCCAGTCCAAGTGCCACTGCTGTATTCCAATTTTGATGACTTAACCATTGTTGAAGAATGTTCTATAAAAGGGAGGGCCAAACAGTTTAATCTTGGCCCCCCTAGGTTTCAATTTCTTGTTTTAGAATATAGAGAATTGATATCTGACCAAACAGCTTAATCTTGGCAGATTTGTAGATAGGTAGAGAATCAAAGGAGCCCAACTGCTTAATCTGGGCCCTTGGCAGAAATAAGGGTAGACTTAGATAGGAGGGCAGTCAAAAGAAAAATTGTAAAGCAAGGTATGCAAGTCTAAGTGCACCCACCCAAAAAGAAGAAAAAATGTTAGGAAGGTAGGCTAGGTAGGTAGCTGTGTGGTTGCAGAATCATGGCTTGTGATCCATTTCATGTTGTCAAATTTCATATTTATTCAGATCACAAGTTGAAGGCAGTTTTCATCTGGAGGAGCTCAAGATGGATATCTCTAACTTCCCCATTCTCCCTTATCCCCAAATCACTCACTAACTTCCCTAAAGAGGTCAAGATCTGCTTGATTCCTCTTCGCTTCATCATTTTCCATTATATTTGCCTGAGTAAAGGTCCTCTTTGCTTAGGAGTCCTGTTGTTTCACTCTATGAGTCACTTTCCCCCAAAATAGCCTAAGGTCACATACTTAGCACTTTCTGGTCACCTCCATTTTAACTACTAATTCTATTATATAGCTCCCTATCTATCCCCCCTTCCCCTACTAATACTATGTATAAAACTCCCCTATGTACATGTTCCCCATCCCCGACACTATAGCCCTATTGTATAAGTTCTGGGAAATAACAGTCCATCTGGGGCTGTTAATTAGCCCATCCGTGTCCTGGAGTTACTCTAACATCTGGTCAGAATAACAACCAGTTCCCCTAAATCCTAACCCTGAAAAACCTATTTTTCCGCCTTTATTCTAAAGTTTTGCCTCTAAATATCTACCCCGGCGCGCAAAACCCACAAAAACCCACTTTCCTAAGGTTTTAAACCCCCCCCCCCCCCCGCCATACAAAAAATTAAATATAGCGGGCGGGTCCCTGCCCTAACCTTCCGTCACCTTACCTGTCCCGTCGACCATTAGATCTGGCCCGCCCAAGATCTACGGTGGGCGGGTGTTTTCTCGCGCCAACAGCCCGAGGGTTAGCGTCCGGGAGTTCGGCGGTTTTACCGTCATACTCCCGCCACTCTTTGCCCTCCCAAGTGTGGCGGAGCCCCCTCCTCCCAAACCGCTTCAGTGCAAAGGCGGTGTGCCCGAAACCACCAAACCGCCCTCCCCTGGGTGATGTCAGTGCCACGTCCTCCGCCCAGTGACGTCATCCTACCGCGTCATCTGCCTGCGTTGGCCTCCTGCCACCATACTGCCAACTCACCATTGCCACATCACTGCCACCGTGTACTGCCACGTCACCCGCCGTACATGTTGACGTCACCCTGCTGATGTCACCTTGCCACGTCACTGCTGTACTGGATCCCACCCGTTGACGTCATCAACAAAAAAGGCGTGAAGGCAAAAATCATGCTTAGGAAGCCCAGATTCAAATTCTGAGGCAGTTTTTCATGCGCATGGCTACGGGAAATGGGCCAAAGTGGAAAGACCCTCATCACGCAGCCCCCAGCAAGCCCGAAAGGCGCAGAATGACCCGTGTTTCTTTGCGAAGCATTTAGAAAGGGAAAACGCAGTTTTTAAAGCAACAGAGGGCCGAACAGCGGCCATTAACTATTGATTTGACAATTTCATACACAACGAAAGAGAGAAACAGGTCGATTCAACTGCGAAAGAGTATCAGAGGAAAGATGGAGCGACAAAGAGTATCAGTTGGATGTTTTAATCAAAATCTTCATTTCCCAAGGCAGCTTAGCATTGAATGGCCTCCAACAAAGTCAAATAAAGCAGTGTAAGCCCATTAAAGCTCTCAAATCACAGTTAAAGCATTTAAAGCCGCCGAACAACAATGGATCAAAGCCCAAAGCACAGTTATTGCAGAAACACTGCACCAAGCCACCAAGGACAACACATTAACTCAGTTTTGATACGGCTGCCCTCAGCGCAGCTCAAAGATATTTTCTTGCATTTATTTCTGGATAGGATTAGGTTAAAGTAATCATTTTCTTTCAGACCTGTTTAGGTCAAGTTGTAATAGACAATTTTGGATATTTTTTCCCTATTTATACCACCCTCTAGATTGTTTTAAGGGTTGGTTGGTTGATAATCTAGAGGAGAGACTCGCACGGGATATCTGAGATGTTTTACTTAATCAAAGATTGCTAAAAAGCTTTGGAGAAATGACTGTCTACTTTGTGTCTAATGGTCTGAAGAATTGAATGTGGAATTCTTGTGCTGCAGTATGAATCAATAAGTGCTTCTTACCTCTGTTATTTCAATTTCATATAAGCTCGAGTTGCAGAATGAAGGATTGGTTTAGAACTTGCTTAGCTGCACTCTATGCTCAGTTTCTGTGGCTTTTTGATGTTTTCTTCTCGATTTAGGCATAAACATGAATTCCTTTGTGGCTCATGTTTGATCTTTTTCACATATGAATGACTTTTATCTAGGAATTCTTAATTGCTCCTAGATAGGGCTCATTTGTTTTCTTTCTGCTAATTTGAATGAGAGATTCTTAATTGCCCCTCATTCCTTAGCCTTTAATCCATCTCTTTTACCTTAAATAATTGTTTCATATACAGCTAGCTTGCTCCATTTTCCTTCTGGCGACCAAGAAAACGCACCAGCAGTCCTACTCCATGACTCCACGCCCAATGGTTCTAAAACCTTCATGCTATCCCTGCCTCTTCACCTGAAAGTATAATCCTTCCCACCAAAACTTAAACAAAACCCCCTTGAACTCAATAGCTAGCCTAAAATCATCTTCAACAAAGCTAAATCAGAAAGAGAGAGCTCTCTCTGATTGCAGGTGGGCTAGAACCTGTAGTCCAAAGACTGGTCTGTGGTTACCTCGGTCGTATCCTTTTGCGCTGATCAAAAGGACAACCTGAGTGAAAACATAATGGCGACTCCACTGGGGAACATCCTCAGTTAATTTCATAAGTTGGAAAAATCCATTGGGGATAAATCGATTTTCTAATTGCTGTACATTCCTTAAAACTACAGATGAACCCTGAATATCAGCCAGGAAGCCTTTGAAACTGTTCTTGCTTTGCATTAACATAAGTAAATAAAAGCTGCTTCAGTCAATCTTCATGCTAGTTTTAAACTATACACAGCTATTCCAAAATCGGATCAGTTCCTTGCTAATTCTAAAAACATTCACACAAAATACCAAAACAAATTCAGAATCTGGCTCCCAAAAGGAATTCTCGTTATACTAGGTCAAATCCAGACCCAAATCCCCCAGCTGCTTTTGAAAATCTGAACTTAATCCCAAAGATCCTTAGGAAGCAAGAAAGACAAGAAGATTTTGCTGATAATAGCCCTGAAGCAATTCACCCTAGCTGTGTTCCAACTCCTGTCAAGGTTTTATTTCATTCAACCCCTATTTCCCCTTGTTCATCATCCACATCTCAAAGCACTCCTTCCACACCTTCATTCACTGCACATACTCCTATTACCACTACTGTTGTCATAGCTGTTCCAGTTGTCCTTGTTGTTCCTATTGTTCCACTTATCCCTGTGAATATGGCCAATAGATATGCACCCCTGCAACTACTTGCTAATCCTGGGGCTTTGCCACAAGATTACCAAACTAAAATCACATATTTTGATAGTACTGGTCCTTGCACAACCCTACAACATACCAAGAAGATGCAAGACTATTTTGAGAACTACGAGATAGATGATGACAGCGTAAGAATGAAAAATTTTGTTCAAAGTTTAACAGGTGATGTAAGAACCTGGTTCAGATCACTTGCTGCAAATTCTATAACCACTCCGGATGAGCTTTACCAATCCTTTACCAACAGATGGGAGAAAAATAAAGACCCCTTGCACATACTAGCTGAATATGATACAATTAAAAGAGGTCCTCAAGACACTGTTTTGGAGTACTGTGCAAGGTTCAATAATGTCTATAATGCAATACCACAGAACTTAAGACCACCACCTGACCTTGCCTTGTATAAATTCCCTGATGGATTCGACCCAGATATGGCATACCAGTTAAAGGAAAGAGCCCCTCAAACCCTTGCAGACATGCAAAATGTTGCTGTTAGCGTAGAGGCCAACCTAATTGCCAAAAGAAATAGAGCTAGAATGGAAAGAAGAACCACCTTCAAGGAAGAACCCTCAGCCTTAGAGCAAAAGCTTGATGCTATTATCAGTGGCATGCAAAGGCTGGGAGACAGAGTAGAGAGTGTTGAGAGGAAATCATCATGGGAAGGAAAACAATTCAATACCATAAGGAACCCAAACTTTAGGAAAACGCAGAACACAAATGCTGGTAGGTCAAGCCCAGACCATGACATAAGACCCCCTTTCCAAGAAAACTATGCTGAGGCATCCACTTCTAGTGAACCCATAGAAGACACTCACATGAATCTGATGGATCTAAAGGGTGAGCATCAAACTTTCCTGAGCCAAGAAGACCAAGATGAGCATGACTATAGTCAATTTCAGACTAAGTCTGGTGAGTCTTTTGATTTTAAACAAGGTTATGATACTGCTGTGTATGAAGTACACAAACAATATAAGCTGAGAACTAGGACCATTGATATTTCTGAACCTAGCAAACCAAAGGATGGCAAACAGCCCAACAAGATTAAAGGCAAGGCTGTTATAACAGAACCAGCTGATATACCTGTCCCAAACCCGCATCAAGTGACTGTAGAAGACATAACAAAAATGCAGCCTTCTATTGATCAGCCTCTGCCACCTTCTTCCTCTGAGCAAAATTCGACCAGTGTTCCAAAAAGCTCTCCTAAAACAGAAAAACCGCAAGCAATCAATTCCCATAACACTGATAAACAAGAGAAAATCGTTGATAATTCAAATGAAGAAGAAAAACTCCCATTATCAACACCAAGAATCCATTGGAAAAGCCATTTAATTTAGAGGCGGAGATTGGAAAACTTAAGATATCCATCCCCCTCTCAGAACTTGCCAAACATGATGTGTATAGGCAACAAATTCAAAGATCACTTCAAATCCCAGAGAACAAGGATGATGTAAATGTTTTAGATGATACCCCTGAACTGTTGTTTGGTCCAGAAGTTAATGGAAAGTCAACATATGGACCTATTTCACCCTATTATGTCAGTTTGCATATACATGACAAAGTTTTGCACAATGCTATGTTTGACTCAGGAGCATCACACAATCTTATGCCCAAAGCAGTTATGGAAAAGCTGAACCTTGATATCACAAGGCCCTACAAAGATTTATTCTCATTTGACTCAAGTCAAGTCAAATGTTTAGGCCTCATCAAAGACTTGTGTGTCTCCTTAGTCCAATATCCCAACAAGACCATCCTCATGGATGTGGTGGTGGCTGACATCCCACCAAAGTATGGTATGCTCCTATCAAGATCATGGGGAGAAAAGCTCCAAGGATCCCTTCAATTATACCTCTCTTATGCCACTATTTCAGTCTTTGGGCAACCAAAGAGACTATACAGAGAAACACTCATGAAATATGTGGTAAGTAGTGAGAGCAAGCCTGAAAATTTTCCCATTTACTCAATCCATTCCGATATGGATTCTTTTATTTTGTTTAATGATGAAACAGGTCCTCCCACTGATGATGAGCCGCTGGCTCTAGAACAAGACATACACATCAATGAAGAATCGGTGGCCCATACTGATAAAACTGTCAAAACAATCAAGGCAACCAACTTACAAGAAGAACCTCCCCAAACAGAAATTTCAAATCTGCCCAATCCTGAAATGGCTGAAACTCTTAGTACTAACCACAAGCAAGAAATCACATGGTATTTAGAGTTTGACGGCTCTGTTAACAAATTAGGAGCAGGGGCAGGTGTATGGATTCACAACACACATAACAGTCATGCAGAAGGCCATGCCTACAGACTAAATTTCAAATGCACAAACAACATGGCAGAGTATGAGGCTCTGCTTCTAGGCCTTAAACTGCTCAAAGCTCTAGGAGCTGCAAGAGTGTCTATTCTAGGTGACTCTGATTTAATCATACAACAGATGAAAGATAACTTTGTTACTAATGACAATAGAATGAGGGTCTATAGGACTGCTGCCACTAATATACTCAATGCATTCACTGAATCTAAGCTTGCCAAAATCTCAAGAGATCATAACATTCATGCACACAACCTAGCCACTTTTGCTAGTACATGCAAGATTCCCTTTGAGCCAAACCACTACTTTATTGCTGAGATAAAACATAGGCCTGCTATCCCAAATAATGTTAAAGATTGGCAAGTATTCGAGAATGATGCCCAGATTAACAATTTCCTTACTCTTGAGCATGAGTTTTCAAATATTAACATTGACATGGATGCTATGACGGATGAAAAACAACAAACAAATGAAAATTAGCAGGCTGTAACAGCCAAACAAATCCTAAACCCAACTGTTTTTGACAATACAAACATAGAAGAGCTGAAACAGATGCATTTGGAGGAAATTTCCAAAACAGAGGCAGAGATCATTGACATAAAGGATAACCTTTTGCCTGCTGGCCTAACTCCGTTAGAAGACATATTTGATGCAAATGATGTTCCTAAAAAATAAAAAATGCAACCATTGAATTCTGATATAGAGGAACACAACATTGGGACAACAGAGAAGCCAAAAATGATCAAACTGTCCAAAAATTTGCCACCTGATCAAAAGCCCAAGTATATTGATTTATTTAAAGAATTCCAAGATGTATTTGCTTGGAGTTATGAGGACTTGAAGTCCTATGACACCTTAGTAATCCAACACACCATTCCCTTAAAACCAAACCAGAAACCCTTCAAACAGAAACTGAGGAGAATCAACCCTACGCTTCTTCCCCTGATTGAGAAGGAAGTAAAGAGAATGTTTGAAGCAGGTATAATAGCACCCATAATATTTTCTGAATGGGTGTCCAATCTTGTTCCCACAAGAAAAAAGACAGGTGAGATTAGACTTTGTGTATATTTGAGAAATTTAAACCAAGTCTCCCTAAAAGACCACTATCCCTTGCCCAAGATGGACCACATCCTACAAAGAGTAGTGGGGTCATCTAGAATCTCTTTGCTAGATGGCTTTTTAGGTTTCAATCAAATACTTGTTCACCCAGATGACCAAGACAAGACAGCCTTTACCACACCGTGGGGAACATTTAAGTATGTAAAGATGCCATTCGGACTTAAAAACGCTGGTGCTACCTTTCAAAGAGCAATGGATATTGCATTTTCCAAGGAAATACATGATTTCCTAGTGGTCTACCTTGACGACTTGACTCCATTTTCTAAATCTGATCAGGAGCACCTAAAACATTTGAGGCAAATATTCATGACATGTAGGAAATATGGCATTTCCTTGAATCCCAAGAAGTCTCTTTTTGGCCTTGAAGAAGGCAAATTACTTGGCCACATCATATCAAAGGATGGGATTAGAATTGATCCTGAAAGAATTCAAGCCATCCTCCAAATCCCATATCCAAGAAACATCAAGGAGCTGCAAGCTTTCCTTGGAAAGATCAATTTCCTAAGGAGATTTATCCCAAATCTAGCCGAGCTGATAAGACTGTTAAGCAACATGTTAAAAAAGGATGCCAAGGTAAAATGGTCTCTTGAGACCAAGCAAGCCTTTGAGAGCATCAAATCTGCCTTAACCCAAACCCCTGTCCTCACTAGCCCGTAGTTTGACAAATATTTTATCATATTTTCTTTTGCATCTGATCATACTATAGCTGCTGTCCTTTTGCAAAAGGATGAACAGGGTGCTGAAAATCCAATTGCATTTTTCATCCGAGCCTTAAGAGATGCCCCTTTGAAATACCCAATCATGGAAAAGCAGGCCTATGCCCTTGTCAAGGCCATCAAGGATTTCAGAGTGTACATTTTATATTCACATGTGATTGCCTATGTCCCAAGTGTTGTTGTAAAAGACATACTAACCCAAGAGGGATTAGAAGGCAAAAGAGGCAAGTGGATTGCAAACATCCTTGAGTATGACATAGAAATAAAACCAACCAAACTGATAAAGGGACAAGGTTTAGCCAAACTGATGTCTGAAACAAACTTTCAAGCCTTGGACATTAACCAACTGGACAATGAACAGGAGCTGGCAACTCCACAGATCAGTGAAACCTTTTTGCAATCCCCATGGTATGCTGATATATGTTTTGTACTGTTAAACCTGTTTGCTCCCCCAGGATTGTCCAGAACCAAGAAAAGATTTTTGAAAATGAAGGCTTTAAAGTTTTGTGTCATAGATGGTGCATTATTTTGGAGAAATCATGAAGGTATATTGCTTAATTGTTTAACCATGAGTGAAACTGACAAAGTCATGAAAGAATTCCATGCAGGTGACTGTGGAGGACATCTATATTGGAAGTCCACTGCTGATAAAATTTTAAGGGCTGGTTTCTATTGGCCCTCTCTTTTTGCAGATGTAAAGAAGTTTGCCATGTCATGTCACAAATGCCAAATCTTTGAGGGCAAAAGAAAGCTGTTGCCCTTGCCCCTTAAACCCATCTCAACCGAAAAGCCTTTTCAACAATGGGGTCTTGACTTCATTGGAGAAATCCATCCCTCTTCCTCAGGCCAGCACAAGTGGATTTTAACAGCCACCGACTATTTCACTAAGTGGGTTGAAGCCATCCCGTGTAGGCAGGCCAATGACACCATCATTATCCAATTCCTTGAGTGCAACATCCTTTCTAGATTTGGCTGCCCTGAAAAGATCATTACTGATAACGCCGCTGCTTTTAAATCCAAGAAGATGATCAATTTTTGCCACCAATTTCATATTACCTTGGGCCACTCTACAGCTTATTACCCTCAAGGTAATGGCTTGGCCGAATCATCCAACAAAACCCTCATCAACATCATAAAGAAAGTGCTAGAAGAAAACAAGAAGAACTGGCACAAAAAGCTGGTGAATGCCCTATGGGCAGACAGACTTTCAACAAAGAGATCTATTGGGATGAGCCCTTATGAGCTAGTATATGGCATGGAGGCCAGATTTCCTTCATCCTTGGGCATCCCTACTATCAGATTGTTACAGGAGATTCAGGCTGAACCAAATGACATCCAACGAAGAATCAATCAGACCATTCATCTTCAGCAAACCAGAGAACAGGTCTATGATAGAGCTCAAACTTTGCAAGAGAAGCTCAAAAAGATGTTTGATAAAAGAGTTAAGGCTGAGGATTTATACATTGGTGACAAATTTCTAAGGTGGGATTCACGAAGAGAAGACAAGGGCAAACATGCCAAGTTTGATTTTTTATGGAAAGGGCCATTCGTTATTTCTGCTGTTCATGGAAATAACACATATTTTCTCAAATCTATAGAGGGCAACACTGCTGAAGAAGGCCCTGTTAATGGCCGTATGCTGAAACATTACCATGATCCCTTTTAAGGGATACAATGCAGCTTTGTATATATCTTTTGTACAGTAATATTTGTATATATCAACACTTTGTTTTATTTTTCCGAATGTTAGAGGAGCAGCAGTAAATCTTGTGAAGACACAGCCAATGCAAGTATTCCAATTTTAAAAAGCTCTGTCTCTGCACTAATCTCAACAAAACAACAAGAGTAGCACTGTCACATCACAACAATTCATGGCAAAAAGAAGCTGTTTGTAGTCTTGCAGTCTTAAGTTTCACATCAGCAATTGTTTCTAGACCAAGCCTAAAGGAAATACACCAATTTTTTTCTATGTTTTTCAAAGGCAATGCTCAGGCAACATTCTATATAATATCAATCACGCAGAAGAAAGCAGGCGATGCTATACAGTTCATAAAAATTCAGTTGAGGGAAAGTGTTGTTCTTATTCCAAAGTTTCAAGTATCTGACAGTCAGCACAAAGAAGTGTTTCCAGTCTACAGCAACAACAGAAGATCAAGGCAGTCTGACCTGCTGTTCTTGGCTTTTCATAAGGAAAAGCCATCCCCAAGTGGAGCCACTGTTAGCCTCCTATTGCAACAGGTATTCATATTTCATGATTGACATTTTTACATGCCAAATATGTCATCTTTCATGCTGCAAGGTTCCATATTTCCAAAAGAGGCCAAAGAAAAGGCCATGAAAGTGTGCTAGTCCAAGTGCCACTGCTGTATTCCAATTTTGATGACTTAACCATTTTTGAAGAATGTTCTATAAAAGGGAGGGCCAAACAGTTTAATCTTGGCCCCCCTAGGTTTCAATTTCTTGTTTTAGAATATAGAGAATTGATATCTGACCAAACAGCTTAATCTTGGCAGATTTGTAGATAGGTAGAGAATCAAAGGAGCCCAACTGCTTAATCTGGGCCCTTGGCAGAAATAAGGGTAGACTTAGATAGGAGGGCAGTCAAAAGAAAAATTGTAAAGCAGGGTCTGCAAGTCTAAGTGCACCCACCCAAAAAGAAGAAAAAATGTTAGGAAGGTAGGCTGGGTAGGTAGCTGTGTGGTTGCAGAATCATGGCTTGTGATCCATTTCATGTTGTCAAATGTCATATTTATTCAGATCACAAGTTGAAGGCAGTTTTCATCTGGAGGAGCTCAAGATGGATATCTCTAACTTTCCCATTCTCCCTTATCCCCAAATCACTCACTAACTTCCCTGAAGAGGTCAAGATCTGCTTGATTCCTCTTAGTTTCATCATTTTCCATTATATTTGCCTGAGTAAAGGTCCTCTTTGCTTAGGAGTCCTGTTGTTTCACTCTATGAGTCACTTTTCCCCCAAAATAGCCTAAGGTCACATACTTAGCGCTTTCTGGTCACCTCCATTTTAACTACTAATTCTATTATATAGCTCCCTATCTATCCCCCCTTCCCCTACTAATACTATGTATAAAACTCCTCTATGTACATATTCCCCATCCCTAGCACTATAGCCCTATTGTATAAGTTTTGGGAAATAACAGTCCATCTGGGGCTGTTAATTAGCCCATCCGTGTCCTGGAGTTACTCTGACATCTAGTCAGAATAACAAACAGTTCCCCTAAATCCTAACCCTGAAAAACCTATTTTTCCGCCTTTATTCTAAAGTTTTTGCCTCTAAATATCTACCCCGGCACGCAAAACCCACAAAAACCCACTTTCCTAAGGTTTTAAACCTCCCCCCGCCATACAAAAAATTAAATATAGCGGGCGGGTCCCCACCCTAACCTTCTGTCACCTTACCTGTCCTGTCGACCGTTAGATCTGGCCCGCCCAAGATCTACGGTGGGTGGGTGTTTTCTCACGCCAACAGCCCGAGGGTTAGTATTCGGGAGTTCGATGGTTTTACCGTCGTACTCCCACCACGCGTCGCCCTCCCAGGTGTGGCGGAGCCCCCTCCTCCCAAACCGCTTCAGTGCAAAGGTGGTGCGCACGAAACTGCCAAACTGCCCTCCCTGGGTGACGTCAGTGCCACGTCCTCCGCCCAGTGACGTCATCCTACCGCGTCATCTGCCTGCGTTGGCCTCCTGCCACCATACTGCCAACTCACTATTGCCACGTCACTACCACCGTGTACCGCCACGTCACTCGCCATACATGCTGACGTCACCCTGCCACGTCACCGCCGTACTGGGTCCCACCCGCTGACATCATCAGCAAAAAAGGCGCGAAGGCAAAAATCGTGCTTAGGAAGCCCAGATTCAAATTCTGAGGCAGTTTTTCATGCGCATGGCTACGGGAAATGGGCCAAAGTGGAAAGACCCTCATTGCGCAACCCCCAGCAAGCCTGAAAGGCGCACAATGACCTGTTTTTCTTCGCGAAGCATTTAGAAAGGGGCAAACGCAGTTTTTAAAGAAACAAAGGGCCGAACATCGGCCATTAACTATTGATTTGAAAATTTCATACACAGCGAAAGAGAGAAACGGCCCGATTCAACTGCGAAAGAGTATCAGAAGAAATATGGAGCGGCAAAGAGTATCAGTTGGATGTTTTAATCAAAATCTTCATTTCCCAAGGCAACTTAGCATTGAATGGCCTCCAACAAAGTCAAATAAAGCGGTGTAAGCCCATTAAAGCTCTCAAATCACAGTTAAAGCATTTAAAGCCGCTGAACAACAATGGATCAAAGCCTAAAGCACAGTTATTGCAAAAACACTGCACCAAGCCACCAAGGACAACACATTAACTCATTTTTTATATGACTGCCCTCAGCGCAGCTCAAAGATATTTTCTTGCATTTATTTCTGGATAGGATTAGGTTAAATTAATAATTTTCTTTCAGACCTGTTTAGGTCAAGTTTTAATAGACAATTTTGGATATTTTTTCCCTATTTATACCACCCTCTAGATTGTTTTAGGGTTGGTTGGTTGATAATCTAGAGGAGAGACTCGCACGGGATATCTGAGATGTTTTACTTAATCAAATATTGCTGAAAAGCTTTGGAGAAATGACTGTCTGCTCTGTGTCTAATGGTCTGAAGAATTGAATGTGGAATTCTTGTGCTGCAGTATGAATCAATAAGTGCTTCTTACCTCTGTTATTTCAATTTCATATAAGCTCAAGTTGCAAAACGAAGGATTGGTTTAGAACTTGCTTAGCTGCACTCTATACTCAGTTTATGTGGTTTTTTGATGTTTTCTTCTCGATTTAGGCATAAACATGAATTCCTTTGTGGCTCATGTTTGATTTTTTTCACATATGAATGACTGTTATCTAGGAATTCTTAACTGCTCCTAGATAGGGCTCATTTGTTTTCTTTATGCTAATCTAAATGAGAGATTCTTAATTGCCCCTCATTCCTTAGCCTTTAATCCATCTCTTTTACCTTAAATAATTGTTTCATATACAGCTAGCTTGCTCCATTTTCCTTCTGGCGACCAAGAAAACGCACCAGCAGTCCTACTCCTTGACTCCACGCCCAATGGTTCTAAAACCTTCATGCTATCCCTGCCTCTTTACCTGAAAGTATCATCCTTCCCACCAAAACTTAAACAAAACCCCCTTGAACTCAATAGCTAGCCTAAAATCATCTTCAACAAAGCTAAATCAGAAAGAGAGAGCCCTCTCTGATTACAGGTGGGCTTGAACCTGTAGTCCAAAGACTGCTCTGTGGTTACCTCGGCCGTATCCTTTTGCGTTGATCAAAAGGACAACCTGAGTGAAAACACCTTCATTAAATTTTTCCCTACAAAAGAGCCGTTATAACATTTTCCCCATTTTCCCAACAAATGTCGTAGTGAAGAAGGCTATATTACCCTTGATTTTCATTGAGATAATATCACTCACCAAAATTCAAGCGAGAAAAGGCATTCCAAGAAGATAAAATCAAAGAAGCCATTGAAATAGGAAAAAGAAAGAACATCTCGAACCATGATGATGGATTAAAACTAAGCAACACGTGGAAACCTTTATTTGAAATATTAAAGAAACAATGATTAACGCATATCCCTTATAATAATTTAATCCCTCCTCTCTCATTCATAATAAAAAATTATCTAACATCCTCTTAAAAAAATAATAGAAATATATAAACAAATAAATAAATGATCATCTTATTGAATATAAAATTTTCTCATAATAAAACATTTCTCAAATCTAATTTATTTCATTACTAATCATTTAAAAATAAAATTATGATCATAATTTATTAATTATAATAGTATAAGTAATATATGAATTTAAATTAAACAAATGGTTGTAATAACTCAAATTAAAATTATTTAGAACTTATTAACACTAGAATTTAGATATTCTAATAAAATTATAGTGAATTAACTAACTAAACCCTTAATGGTTTAAAATTCAATACAAGACATTTCATTTATTAATCTAAAATAAAAAATTCTTAATAATAATTAAACACACACACACACACACACACACACACACACACACATATATATATATATATATTCTTATATGAAAATAATTCTCAATTAATCAAATTTTACTACTATTTATTTATTAAAAATAAAATCAAAATTCTCATAATTTATTATAATCTAGAAATTCACATTAAAAAGGTTGTAATAATTCAAATTAAAAATAAATCAAAACTTATTAAACACTAGAGTTTATATATTCAATTAGATTATACTGAATTAATTAAGTAAATTCTTAATCAATTTAAGACATCAACATAAATTTCATAATTATTCATTTATTATCCTAAAATCAAGAATTCTTAAAAAAAAAATTCTAAATATTAACAAACTAATCAAATATTGGCTGACTAAATTTCTTATATTATTCTTTTCATAACCCATATATATACTCTAAAATATAGCTCCTGGATACATCATTAATATCTTCTTAAAATCTATTGACACATCCCCTGATGATGGACTCACTTGGTAGTCCAAAAAGTTGGGTTCATAAAACTCTATAACAGGTCATTCCTCCTCTATAAAAAATGATCTATATTTTCAATAATATGCTTGCACAAGACTGAGAAGGAAGGTCCAACAATCCCATTTTCCAATAAATTCTTAGCTCTTAGGATCTTCCTATGAGCTAATGTCCAACAAAAAAATATTAATGTTTGGGAGGTAGTTCGAGCCCCAAATAAAGGCTCAAAATCGAGAAGAGGGAGGTATAATATCAATGAAGATCAAAGATTGATAACCCTTTTAAACATAATATAAGTCACTTTCCCAACGTTGATATTCTTGATCTGACAAGGAGGAAAGAACACATCTAACAAGAATATAATCAATAGATTTGCAAATATTAACTAGGTGACCTGAAAGTTTACCCTAGGCCCATCTCAACTAATGTTTTATAGATGTATAAGATGATATATCCCACAAAGAGATTTTCTATTTGGAAATAAACCAATTAATAAAGGGATCAAATAAGGAATTTGAGCATAGAGGAGGATTTCCCATAATTCCCTTAATCCAAAAATGTATTGATATCCCATTTCCTAAAATCCAAGTTAGTTAGGTATAATTAAAGGAATAGAAGCCAACATCTGAACACCATATCTCAGAGTTACCTTTATTATGAGGGACATGATGAATACAATATTCTCTCGACCCATTAAGATATTTTTTATGAAGTACCTGTTTCCACAAAATAATTATCACTTATGATTAGCCACCAAACCAGGTTTTCCCCAAGGGATATATTCATTAGAAGGGGGCTCTTATTCCTAACGCCCTCGCCTTGCCCATTTATTTTGGAAGCCTAAACACCTTCCAATTCATTATATGAAACTTTTTAGAGTTCATCTTACCTCCTTTATAGAGGAAACATCTGATTTATTAAGTTATTTTCTACCTAATTGAGATGGGGGCCAACATAGTTGACGATTGGAATATAGGAAAGGTTGAAAGGACATATTCAAGAATTAATCTTCTAGACATATTTAGCCAATTAGCCCCCATTACTCAAATTTGGATTTAAACATGTCAATATCATGACTCCAAGAAGCATAAGGAAATGTTTTGAGACATATGGGCAAGCCAAAATATCTAAATTTGGTCCACTCATCCCTTCTTATGATCCCAAATTTTTTTAAGATCCTTCCATGCATTAGTTTTCTGACATTCCAATAATACAAATGAATTTTACCTTTATTTATCAATCCTCCAGAGACTTGAAAAAAATCATCCAATGAAAATTTGAAGTGCCCTGCTATAATATACGAGGCACTGCCAAGAAGGATTAGGTCATCAACAAACTACATACGATTTATGCTATTTATACCTTATGAGAATCAAATTTTAGGTTAGGAATGACATCTTCATTCAAATTCCAACTTCCTACTCAAGAATTTAACCATGATAGTATAAATAATGGGGGAGAGGGGGAATCCTACTGTTATAGACATTTTTGTGCCCTACAACTCCAAGCATGAAATGTCCATAAACCAAGGGCTCCTAAGTCCCTAAAAGTGTTGTTCTAACCCCTAAAAGAACAAGGTCAACAGATTACAACTTCTCCCAGAAGTTCTCCACCAGAAATTGCTCAGAATTGGTCAAAACAGGATCATTGCAGCTGCTCCACTGGCTAGGTGCGTTGCATCTCACCCAAATGCACTGTGAGGGTGCGTTTCATTTCAAAACTCCCTTCTGTAGGGTGCGATGGGCGAGAAATGACAAATGGCAGTGTCATTCCACGAGGTGGAGAGGCAATGGAAGCTTCCAGAATCTTCTCCCGTGACACTTGCCTCACTGAATTCGACCAAGGATGAGTAAGAGGCCCTCAGTCTCCAAGTGGAAGCAAGAACTGACAGAGAGAAGACACTAATCAAATCACAAGCTGACTCATCCTCCTTACAGATATCTATATATGGATCCCTCATCCCAGAGATCTAGAGGCTGGAATTTTGCATATTGTAAGGAATTGCTGTTGGTTTCTAGAGACAAACATCAGATTGTTGGGTGATTTATGCTTTGTTTGAGGTGAAGAGGGGCTTCTTTGCTGGGAGGTTGATGCTGGGTCGGAACCACTGGTTGTAACTCCTCCTGGATCTTTTCTTGTTTATCAATAAAAACTATTTGAGTTCTCCTCCATGCTTTTGTATCATTGATGCTTGTTACATTTGTCTGGTTAACTTAAATCTGATCCTAAGTTGTTTATGAATATAGATCTATGTCTTTGTATAGTGCTCTCCTTCTGTGACATTACAGGTACTTTGTGAAGCTGGGCATGCAAGGGAGCAGGTAGGTGGAGACTATCAAAGGAGAGAGGGATTGGATCAAAGAATTAGTGCAAGACACAGGTTGGTTCTTTCTATTCCTCTCTATCTATAATTCATAAAGGAAATACAAAAGTAGTTTTTCTCTGTTTGTTTCTAAGGCAGTTGTCACACCTTAGCGGGATAGAGCAGTTCTAAATAAACACTTTTCCCTATAACAAAATGGCGACTCCGCTGGGGAATGTCTAATTAGTTTGTTTGTGTATCATTCTATGTTGTTTGTTTCATAAACTTATAAGTAGCTTTTGAACTGCATTTGCCATAACAAATGCAAAGTAGATAATTGCTGCTTCAATCCATTCACTGGATTTGTTTATGATTTAAACAACTGATTCACAAACTATCTGATTTCCCTTGTGATAGCTCTTAGATCCTCCTTAGATCTACCACTGATTGTTGCATTACTGATTGCTTTTTACTCGGCCAAAAACCAAGGACTGAACCGAAAACTGTGACCCGGAACCTGGACAGAGTCTCGTTTCTGGCCCAGCGCAGGTACTGTTCAGAGATCCTGAATTTCAGCGCACTTCCCGAAGGGGCAACCTGCGCTGCATTTCAGATTCTCTGTGTTACAGGTGCGCTGATCAGACTAGCTCTGTGCAGCTGTGGTTCCTGTGCTTCATTCTTTCCAGTTCTATCCCTGAATTTTGCTGCCTGTGATCAGTATAAGTCTGTTTGAAACCTCTTTTCCTTGCTGTTATTCCGCCTCCTTTGTAAACAAGAACTGTAGATGTTTTTGTGTGTTTGTTGAGTCGTTTACAATTTTCCTTTGCAAAAGTAGCATAGTCGTACTGTCGTCCTTTGATTTGAATCTGTCGCAAGTGTCGATTTCGATCATAGGAGAAAGTTTGATTGCTGTTGATGGTCGATTATCTTGTTATTATTGCCTTTGGTCTGAATTTGTAATTTTCTAGTGTCAAGAACAAGTGTTCATTTCAAAATCGTAAGGTGTTGTAATCATCTCTGTTTTTGATTTGGAAAAAGAGCTTGTTTATATTTGTCGCTTGAAAAGAAATTCAGATTTGTACATCAACTTTCTTTTTAGCATCAATACTAAGAAAGTCAAAAACAAATACATGCATGTGCAATTGCATATAGACAGTCTGTTTGGCTTGATTTAGGAAAGTGCATTTACAATGTTTTCTTTGCTCTTTGTGAAAAGATTCTGTCTTTCTTTTCCCTAGTAGCTAGGATTTTCATTGCACAAAAGAGATAAAAGTTTGTTTATCATCTTTAGATTGCATTTTAGGAATTACATCTACATCTCGTGGTGAACCCGAAAGGCAAACTTCATAAACAAGATCAACTAAAAATAAATTCAATGAATCTAACAACGCTTTGGAACTTAACGCACAACATTTAGAGGTCTAGGCTAGAGACGTATTCCGGCGTCGTAAAGCCTGGTAACTATTGTCCTCACTGATGGTTGGGTGATTCCTCCACTTTGAGACGACAAGTGCCAGTACGGACTTGTGCTCCCACGTACTGTCGAGTATATTTTGGGAGACCCCTATAGGCTTAAAACCTTTATCCTTAGGAAGCTGTGTCTGCCGCCCTATCGATCGCAATGCACTGAACACTGCATTCGGGAAGATTGACTGCCGTACCGTAAAAAGTATTCTATAGTTTTGCGATTGGTTTGGTACTCCCTCTACCTAGATCTCCAGAGCAGTCCCTTTCGTTCCTTCTCAGACTCCTTAACGGAAAAGGCCCATCTGAGCACTTGTCACTTCAGGCTCATTAAAAATCGAAGGAGACTATTGTCATCTTTTGTTTTTTCTTGACTCTTAAAAACTGAAAAAACAAGTTGTGTCAAAGCGTCTAAAATTTATTTTAAATGGAATATTCATTACCCCTTTCCTACATTGGTCTTGGGTTGAGAAAATGGAGTCCACCAACCAAGGAATTCCCCTTGGAGGAAATCCTAGTCCCTTATCCTCTTGGGGAGATGTTGGTGCACCTCATATGGCCACATTGTCGCTTCCAGGGCTGACAATTGGTTTGCCTGTATGGCTCTTCTCAACCTTTGTCATTCAGAACACCACTATTCTTGAACAATCGAATCAACAATTAGACGAGTCTAGAGTTACCCACCAACCTTCTACTTCCTCTAATTCTTCCTCTCCTCCTTCCTCTTCACTTGATGGGGCTGGTAAAACCAAAAGTCAAGTTCCTAAGGAGAAGAAGGAAAATAAGAAGAAAGAGAAGAAGAAGAAGGAGCCGAAAGCGAATGGGGGCAAACGAGTGTCGTCTAACAAAAATCCACACACTGCACCGACCATGCCTAAATCACCATGTGTCATTTGCAAAGGAGACCACTTTCACAGAGATTGTCCTTGCATCCCTCGGATCTTAAGGGACTGGTCTCCTCATTTGCACAACCCCGTGTCGTCAACCTCTGATGATCATGTTGAAAACACACCGTCAACTAGTGAAAGTGAAACCCCAGGACAAAAAGGAAAATATAGATTTCCTTGTAAACTGTGCAAATGCGATCATGCCATCCATCGTTGTCCCTTCTTAGACGAAGCTAAAAGAATTTTGGATGATCGTCCGATTTCACCGTTACGACTTCCTCCTGGATATAAAAAACTCTTGCCGAGTCCGTCACTAGTTGAAAATCCGGCTGACCCGCTCAGGTGGTCGGCCAAAGCATCTGTCATTGAAGATGAACCATCTAAATCCATACCAGACGAAAGTCAAAAGGTCGAGGCAGCAGTTGACCCAGTCTTGCCTTCAGAGGTTCCATCTTCAGATGATACAATCACTTAAGAGAACAAGGATGACACCGTCCAAATTCTTTTCATAAGCACAGACTCCAACGGACATGGGGAAAATTTACCCGTTCCTTTACCGTAGGAAGGAAGTTCGTCAGAGTCGTACCCGACCGTCTATTCGGTCCCACCTCCAAGCAACCCAGTTGTCTCCTTCGACTGGAATCAACTAGGCAGACCCCGTTTACCAGCTAGTGTACCATTCCAGATTATTGTTCAAATATATAGAATGGTTATGGCTGGTACCATCATAGATGAGGGGGCTTCTGTGAGTATCCTTTCCTCAACTGCTTGGAAAGCGCTTGGTTCGCCATCGCTTTTGCCTGAGATGAGAAATCTGACAGGCTTTGATAAAGGAACCAGTCGACCGTTAGGGATCCTTCCCGATGTGCCCATAACATTGAGAGGGAAAACCGTTCACATGAACGCAATGGTAGTTCAAGGACCCCTGGATTACAATCTACTCCTTGGACGAGACTATATTTATTGCATGGGAGCAATTTTCTCCCCACTCTTTAGAGTAATGTGTTTTCCGCACGAAGGAAGAATGGTCAAGCTCGTGGACCAAATTTCATTTCCCGGATCATACAGAGCAAATAGTCATATACCATCCCTGAATGGTATTTTCACGTAAGAAATGTCTCAATCTCCAGTCCGTCCTCCCGATGAGCGCGAGTGATTTGGAGGGATATGACTGAAATCTAGGGGGCATGCACCCTGGTCTACCTTGGCAGGAAAACTTCGGGTATACGGTGGGTTTCCGTGGGAGAATATGACTAGTCCGTACTCCCGTCCGTGATTGGAAGAGGGGGTTATTCTAAAACAAGATTCTCTTGTCAAAGTTATGTGAGTTGGCGGGCATCGCCGCTCACCTTTGTTTATTTCGGTAGACATCGCCGAAGAAGTGTTTTTTTTACACCGTAAATAGAACAATCTTTGGTAACCTGTAAGAGGTAGGCCTCTCTCGGTAAAACAAATGTTTTAGCGGACTGAAGAAGTGGTAACCTTGAAACTCTGTTTTATACCTAGGGGCATGCAAACCTTTTCGAGTGCAAACAAAGAGCGATCATTTATTTATTTTTTGGATTGGTCGTTTCCTAACTTGCATAAAGAAAGGATGTGGGGAAAAACTCTAAAAGTTGTCGTTTTTATATGGGACATTCTTATCACAAGACTGGATTAATGGAGCAGTTTTAGCACATAGTTCAAGCTCATTAAAAAATAAACATAAGACATGAGCAAATGTTTCCACCCACGTTTAAGCTCATTAAAAAATGAACTATTCCCCGGTAAATAACCATCGTGAATGTAGTATTTCAGCCGTTAAAGCCTTGGTCGTGTTTGCACCGTCACCTCCACTTTTCATTGGTCGATCATTCACCTCCATTTGATTGTTTACCCATTTTGAGGAACAACTACGAAGAGTGATTTCACTAGCCGTCCTTGTGACACTGTTGTGATTGGAAAATTCTAAACCTTACCTGGAATCAGCTGCTACCCATTTTATCACTCGTTCCTCAAAAGACGAGTCTCCTTTAAGCTCTTTTCAACTGACTCGTAAAATATGAAAAGATTGTCGAGCCATTGGCCTCTCCAGCTCGTTAAAGGGACAGGAAGTGCTATCCCTCCTCTAGATTTTAATCTTTTTGGACCTGAGGGATTATTACACAAAAAGATCGAGCGCTTGTTTTGTTTGGCTCGTTAAAACTATCGAAAATTCATCCCTTCTGTATTGTTTTATACTTTTTCGGACTTAAGGGATTAGATGACGAAAAAGGAATTTTGGAGTTACCTTTACGTTCCTTTTTAGACTCTCTAAAATTGAAAAGGACTGAGTTATCTTTGTCGTTAGACTCGTTAAAAAGATTAATAGCGACAAACTTGTCTTTAGACGAGAACGAGTTTCACTATCGCTAGGCTCGTTAAAACATAGTGATGGGTTTGCCCGAAGGGCAAATTATAGAACAAGCATATGTTATCCTCCTCAAGCTTGACAAATAAAGAGGTATTGGTCAGCAATGACTGGGGAAAAATTGGGAAGAAAACTCAAAGAAACTTTGTTGGTAGCAAGTCGCTCTTGAACATGACACTTCCACTCCGTGTCCGACTCGGGTTGGGTTGTTTCATTCACCGGTCACATCACCATGGTCACGCCATACCATCCACATTTGGGGTTAATGCTACCAATCCATCACATCAGTGTCGCCGATATGTTCAAGAGAATTCATCCAGAGAAGTCACCTGTGTCTCACCCACTACCATACATTATACTCCATTCTTTCATGACCGCCACCCTGAACCTTATATCACTAGATCGTTTTCACCTCCATCATAATCATTTGCTCCGTTCCGTGTCATTGATGTGGGATTAATTAAGGCCCTCCTGTGATGGATCACTTCTTGTCAACATCAGCTCATTATCCAAGAAGTTGATCTAGGAACACCCCATTCAGTACTTTGAAGCTTGCATGCCTCAATGGCAAGTTTCTCACTTCCGGCGACAGGTTTACATCAATGGCCTTCGACCGAAAGATTTTGCGTGGTGTTCAATTCCAAGTCCTTTATTCACACCACATGAATTGTACTGCAATACCTTGAGGATCATTATCATTATCAGTGATTCCTCTCGCGCTTGTTAACAGTTTACATCATTGACTAGTAATCAAGCGATGTCTTTCCATGTTCGACTTCAGAACATTTCTCACATGGATCGACTTGTACTTCGAGTGAAGATTGGATGAGATTGAAGACCCCAGATCTAGTTTCATCCATCTGGGCTGCGATATATATTCAGGGAAATAAATACATTAAATGTACAGCATTGCAACACAGATAATCATCCTACCAAAAGGATGATGGCTCTATCAGGATCATCAGTCTACACTCAGACGATTGTCTGTCCTATGTACATGAAAATGAATTTATAAAGCTGAGCATGGGAATGCCCGCCTCAGCTAGATCATGAAAACAGTATGAAGATAATGTATTGTATTGTATCTTATTACAGGTCTCCTCCCAGCATTGAAAGAACTTCGGATCCTCATAATAAAGCATTTCACCCGACACCAAAAGGTTAACGGCCTCATACTTTAGGGGGCAACTGTTATAGACATTTTTGTGCCCTACAACTCCAAGCATGAAATGTCCATAAACCAAGGGCTCCTAAGTCCCTAAAAGTGTTGTTCTAACCCCTAAAAGAACAAGGTCAACAGATTACAGCTTCTCCCAGAAGTTCTCCACCAGAAACTGCTCAGAATTGGTCAAAACAGGATCATTGCAGCTGCTCCATTGGCTAGGTGCGTTGCATCTCACCCAAATGCACTGTGAGGGTGCGTTGCATTTCAAAACTCCCTTCTGTAGGGTGCGATGGGCGAGAAATTACAAATGGCAGTGTCATTCCACGAGGTGGAGAGGCAATGGAAGCTTCCAGAATCTTCTCCTGTGACACTTGCCTCACTGAATTCGACCAAGGATGAGTAAGAGGCCCTCAGTCTCCAAGTGGAAGCAAGAACTGACAGAGAGAAGACACTAATCAAATCACAAGCTGACTCATCCTCCTTACAGATATCTATATATGGATCCCTCATCCCAGAGATCTAGAGGCTGGAATTTTGCATATTGTAAGGAATTGCTGTTGGTTTCTAGAGACAAACATCAGATTGTTGGGTGATTTATGCTTTGTTTGAGGTGAAGAGGGGCTTCTTTGCTGGGAGGTTGATGCTGGGTCGGAACCACTGGTTGTAACTCCTCCTGGATCTTTTCTTGTTTATCAATAAAAACTATTTGAGTTCTCCTCCATGCTTTTGTATCATTGATGCTTGTTACATTTGTCTGGTTAACTTAAATCTGATCCTAAGTTGTTTATGAATATAGATCTATGTCTTTGTATAGTGCTCTCCTTCTGTGACATTACAGGTACTTTGTGAAGATGGGCATGCAAGGGAGTAGGTAGGTGGAGACTATCAAAGGAGAGAGGGATTGGATCAAAGAATTAGTGCAAGACACAGGTTGGTTCTTTCTATTCCTCTCTATCTATAATTCATAAAGGAAATACAAAAGTAGTTTTTCTCTGTTTGTTTCTAAGGCAGTTGTCACACCTTAGCGGGATAGAGCAGTTCTAAATAGACACTTTTCCCTGTAACAAAATGGCGACTCCGCTGGGGAATGTCTAATTAGTTTGTTTGTGTATCATTCTATGTTGTTTGTTTCATAAACTTATAAGTAGCTTTCGAACTGCATTTGCCATAACAAATGCAAAGTAGATAATTACTGCTTCAATCCATTCACTGGATCTGTTTATGATTTAAACAACTGATTCACAAACTATCTGATTGCCCTTGTGATAGCTCTTAGATCCTCCTTAGATCTACCCCTGATTGTTGCATTACTGATTGCTTTTTACTCGGCCAAAAACCAAGGACTGAACTGCAAACTGTGACCCGGAACCTGGACAGAGTCTCGTTTCTGGCCCAGCGCAGGTACTGTTCAGAGATCCTAAATTTCAGCGCACTTCCCGAAGGGGCAACCTGCGCTGCATTTCAGATTCTCTGTGTTACAGGTGCGCTGATCAGACTAGCTCTGTGCAGCTGTGGTTCCTGTGCTTCATTCTTTCCAGTTCTATCCCTGAATTTTGCTGCCTGTGATCAGTATAAGTCTGTTTGAAACCTCTTTTCCTTGCTGTTATTCCGCCTCCTTTGTAAAAAAGAACTGTAGATGTTTTTGTGTGTTTGTTGAGTCGTTTACAGTTTTCCTTTGCAAAAGTAGCATAGTCGTACTGTCGTCCTTTGATTTGAATCTGTCGCAAGTGTCGATTTCGATCATAGGAGAAAGTTTGATTGCTGTTGATGGTCGATTATCTTGTTATTATTGCCTTTGGTCTGAATTTGTAATTTTCTAGTGTCAAGAACAAGTGTTCATTTCAAAATCGTAAGGTGTTGTAATCATCTCTGTTTTTGATTTCGAAAAAGAGCTTGTTTATATTTGTCGCTTGAAAAGAAATTCATATTTGTACATCAACTTTCTTTTTAGCATCAATACTAAGAAAGTAAAAAACAAATACATGCATGTGCATTTGCATATAGACAGTCTGTTTGGCTTGATTTAGGAAAGTGCATTTACAATGTTTTCTTTGCTCTTTGTGAAAAGATTATGTCTTTCTTTTCCCCTAGTAGCTAGGATTTTCATTGCACAAAAGAGATAAAAGTTTGTTTATCATCTTTAGATTGCATTTTAGGAATTACATCTACATCTCATGGTGAACCCGAAAGGCAAACTTCGTAAACAAGATCAACTTAAAATAAATTCAATGAATCTAACAACGCTTTGGAACTTAACGCACAAAATTTAGAGGTCTAGGCTAGAGACGTATTCCGGCGTCGTAAAGCCTGGTAACTGTTGTCCTCACTGATGGTTGGGTGATTCCTCCACTTTGAGACGACAAGTGCCAGTACGGACTTGTGCTCCCACGTACCGTTGAGTATATTTTGGGAGACCCCTATAGGCTTAAAACCTTTATCCTTAGGAAGCTGTGTCTGCCGCCCTATCGATCGCAATGCACTGAACACAACATTCGGGAAGATTGACTACCGTACCGTAAAAAGTATTCTGTAGTTTTGTGATTGGTTTGGTACTCCCTCTACCTAGATCTCCAGAGCAGTCCCTTTCGTTCCTTTTCAGACTCCTTAACGGAAAAGGCCCATCTGAGCACTTGTCACTTCAGGCTCATTAAAAATCGAAGGAGACTAGAGTCATCTTTTGTTTTTTCTCGACTCTTAAAAACTGAAAAAACAAGTTGTGTCAAAGCGTCTAAAATTTATTTTAAACGGAATATTCATTACCCCTTTCCTACATTGGTCTTGGGTTGAGAAAATGGAGTCCACCAACCAAGGAATTCCCCTTGGAGGAAATCCTAGTCCCTTATCCTCTTGGGGAGATGTTGGTGCACCTCATATGGCCACATTGTCGCTTCCAGGGTTGACAATTGGTTTGCCTGTATGGCTCTTCTCAACCTTTGTCATTCAGAACACCACTATTCTTGAACAATCGAATCAACAATTAGACGAGTCTAGAGTTACCCACCAACCTTCTACTTCCTCTAACTCTTCCTCTCCTCCTTCCTCTTCACTTGATGGGGCTGGTAAAGCCAAAAGTCAAGTTCCTAAGGAGAAGAAGGAAAATAAGAAGAAAGAGAAGAAGAAGAAGGAGCCGAAAGCGAATGGGGGCAAACGAGTGTCGTCTAACGAAAATCCACACACTGCACCGACCATGCCTAAATCGCCATGTGTCATTTGCAAAGGAGACCACTTTCACAGAGATTGTCCTTGCATCCGTCGGATCTTAAGGGACTGGTCTCCTCGTTTGCACAACCCCGTGTCGTCAACCTCTGATGATCATGTTGAAAACACACCGTCAACTAGTGAAAGTGAAACCCCAGGACAAAAAGGAAAATATAGATTTCCTTGTAAACTGTGCGAATGCGATCATGCCGTCCATCGTTGTCCCTTCTTAGACGAAGCTAAAAGAGTTTTGGATGATCGTCCGGTTTCACCGTCATGACTTCCTCCTGGATATAAAAAACTCTTGCCGAGTCCGTCACTAGTTGAAAATCCGGCTAACCCGCTCAGGTGGTCGGCCGAAGCATCTGTCATTGAAGATGAACCATCTAAATCCATACCAGACGAAAGTCAAAAGGTCGAGGCGGCAGTTGACCCAGTCTTGCCTTCGGAGGTTCCATCTTCAGATGATACAATCACTGAAGAGAACAAGGATGACACCGTCCAAATTCTTTTCATAAGCACAGACTCCAACGGACATGGGGAAAATTTACCCGTTCCTTTACCGTAGGAAGGAAGTTCGTCAGAGTCGTACCCGGCCGTCTATTCGGTCCCACCTCCAAGCAACCCAGTTGTCTCCTTCGACTGGAATCAACTAGGCAGACCCCGTTTACCAGCTAGTGTACCATTCCAGATTATTGTTCAAATATATAGAATGGTTATGGCTGGTACCATCATAGATGAGGGGGCTTCTGTGAGTATCCTTTCCTCAACTGCTTGGAAAGCGCTTGGTTCGCCATCGCTTTTGCCTGAGATGAGAAATCTGATAGGCTTTGATAAAGGAACCAGTCGACCGTTAGGGATCCTTCCCGATGTGCCCATAACATTGAGAGGGAAAACCGTTCACATGAACGCAATGGTAGTTCAAGGACCCCTGGATTACAATCTACTCCTTGGACGAGACTATATTTATTGCATGGGAGCAATTGTCTCCCCACTCTTTAGAGTAATGTGTTTTCCGCACGAAGGAAGAATGGTCAAGCTCGTGGACCAAATTTCATTTCCCAGATCATACAGAGCAAATAGTCATATACCATCCCTGAATGGTCTTTTCACGTAAGAAATGTCTCAATCTCCAGTCCGTCCTCCCGATGAGAGCGAGTGATTTGGAGGGATATGACTGAAATCCAGGGGGCATACACCCTGGTCTACCTTGGCAGGAAAACTTCGGGTATAGCGTGGGTTTTCGTGGGAGAATATGACTAGTCTGTACCCCCGTCCGTGATTGGAAGAGGGGGTTATTCTAGAACAAGATTCTCTTGTCAAAGTTATGTGAGTTGGCGGGCATCGCCGCTCACCTTTGTTTATTTCGGTAGACATCGCTGAAGAAGTGTTTTGTTTACACCGTAAATAGAACAATCTTTGGTAACCTGTAAGAGGTAGGCCTCTCTCGGTAAAACAAATGTTTTAGCGGACTGAAGAAGTGGTAACCTTGAAACTCTGTTTTATACCTAGGGGCATGCAAACCTTTTGGAGTGAAAAAAAAGAGCGATCATTTATTTATTTTTTGGATTGGTCGTTTTCTAACTTGCATAAAGAAAGGATGTGGGGCAAAACTCTAAAAGTTGCCGTTTTTATATGGGACATTCTTATCACAAGACTGGATTAATGGAGCAGTTTTAGCACATAGTTCAAGCTCGTTAAAAAATAAACATAAGACATGAGCAAATGTTTCCACCCGCATTTAAGCTCATTAAAAAATGAACTATTCCCCGGTAAATAACCATCGTGAATGTAGTATTTCAGCCGTTAAAGCCTTGGTCGTGTTTGCACCATCACCTCCACTTTTCATTGGTCGATCATTCACCTCCATTTGATTGTTTACCCATTTTGAGGAACAACTGCGAAGAGTGATTGCACTAGCCGTCCTTGTGACACTGTCGTGATTGGAAAATTCTAAACCTTACCTGGAATCAGCTGCTACCCGTTTTATCACTCGTTCCTCAAAAGACGAGTCTCCTTTAAGCTCTTTTCAACTGACTCGTAAAATATGAAAAGATTGTCGAGCCATTGGCCTCTCCAGCTCGTTAAAGGGACATGAAGTGCTATCCCTCCTCTAGATTTTAATCTTTTTGGACCTGAGGGATTATTACACAAAAAGATCGAGCGCTTGTTTTGTTCGGCTCGTTAAAACTATCGAAAATTCATCCCTTCTGTATTGTTTTATACTTTTTCGGACTTAAGGGATTAGATGACGAAAAAGGTATTTTGGAGTTACCTTTACGTTCCTTTTCAGACTCTCTAAAATTGAAAAGGACTGAGTTATCTTTGTCGTTAGACTCGTTAAAAAGATTAATAGCGACAAACTTGTCTTTAGACGAGAACGAGTTTCACTATCGCTAGGCTTGTTAAGACATAGTGATGGGTTTGCCCGAAGGGAAAATTATAGAACAAGCATATGTTATCCTCCTCAAGCTTGACAAAAATAAAGAGGTACTGGTCAGCAATGACTGGGGAAAAATTGGGAAGAAAACTCAAAGAAACTTTGTTGGTAGCAAGTCGCTCTTGAACATGACACTTCCACTCCGTGTCCGAGTCGGGTTGGGTTGTTTCATTCACCGGTCACATCACCATGGTCACGCCATACCATCCACATTTGGGGTTAATGCTACCAATCCATCACATCAGTGTCGCCGATATGTTCAAGAGAATTCATCCAGAGAAGTCACCTGTGTCTCACCCACTACCATACATTATACTCCATTCTTTCATGACCGCCACCCTGAACCTTATATCACCAGATCGTTTTCACCTCCATCAAAATCATTTGCTCCGTTCCGTGTCATTGATGTGGGATTCATTAAGGCCCTCCTGTGATGGATCACTTCTTGTCAACATCATCTATTATCCAAGAAGTTGATCTAGGAACACCCCATTCAGTACTTTGAAGCTTGCATGCCTCAATGGCAAGTTTCTCACTTCCGGCGACAGGTTTACATCAATGGCCTTCGACCGAAAGATTTTGCGTGGTGTTCAATCCCAAGTCCTTTATTCACACCACGTGAATTGTACTGAAATACCTTGAGGATCATTATCATTATCGGTGATTCCTCTCGCACTTGTTAACAGTTTACATCATTGACTGGTAATCAAGCGATGTCTTTCCATGTTCGACTTCAGAACATTTCTCACATGGATCGACTTGTACTTTGAGTGAAGATTGGATGAGATTGAAGACCCCAGGTCTAGTTTCATCCATTTGGGCTGCGATATATATTCAGGGAAATAAAGACATTAAATGTACAGCATTACAGCACAGATAATCATCCTACCAAAAGGATGATGGCTCTATCAGGATCATCAGTCTACACTCAGACGATTGTCTGTCCTATGTACATGAAAATGAATTTATAAAGCTGAGCATGGGAATGCCCGCCTCAGCTAGATCATGAAAACAGTATGAAGATAATGTATTGTATTGTATATTATTACAGGTCTCCTCCCAGCATTGAAAGAACTTCGGATCCTCATAATAAAGCATTTCACCCGACACCAAAAGGTTAACGGCCTCATACTTTAGGGGGCAACTGTTATAGACATTTTTGTGCCCTACAAATCCAAGCATGAAATGTCCATAAACCAAGGGCTCCTAAGTCCCTAAAAGTGTTGTTCTAACCCCTAAAACAACAAGGTCAACAGATTACAGCTTCTCCCAGAAGTTCTCCACCAGAAACTGCTCAGAATTGGTCAAAACAGGATCATTGCAGCTGCTCCACTGGCTAGGTGCGTTGCATTTCAAAACTCCCTTTTGTAGGGTGCGATGGGCGAGAAATGACAAATGGCAGTGTCATTCCATGAGGTGGAGAGGCAAAGGAAGCTTCCAGAATCTTCTCCTGTGACACTTGCCTCACTGAATTCGACCAAGGATGAGTAAGAGGCCCTCAGTCTCCAAGTGGAAGCAAGAACTGACAGAGAGAAGACACTAATCAAATCACAAGATGAATCATCCTCCTTACAGATATCTATATATGGATCCCTCATCCCAGAGATCCAGAGGCTGGAATTTTTCATATTGTAAGGAATTGCTGTTGGTTTCTAGAGACAAACATCAGATTGTTGGGTGATTTATGCTTTGTTTGAGGTGAAGAGGGGCTTCTTTGCTGGGAGGTTGATGCTGGGTCGGAACCACTGGTTGTAACTCCTCCTGGATCTTTTCTTGTTTATCAATAAAAACTATTTGAGTTCTCCTCCATGCTTTTGTATCATTGATGCTTGTTACATTTGTCTGGTTAACTTAAATCTGATCCTAAGTTGTTTATGAATATAGATCTATGTATTTGTATAGTGCTCTCCTTCTGTGACCTTACAAGTACTTTGTGAAGCTGGGCATGCAAGGGAGCAGGTAGGTGGAGACTATCAAAGGAGAGAGGGATTGGATCAAAGAATTAGCGCAAGACACAGGTTGGTTCTTTCTATTCCTCTCTATCTATAATTCATAAAGGAAATACAAAAGTAGTTTTTCTCTGTTTGTTTCTAAGGCAGCTGTCACACCTTAGCGGGATAGAGCAGTTCTAAATAGACACTTTTCCCTGTAACACCTACTCCAAGGCCCTTGGAAGTTTTAAAGAAACCAATTGCAGATCCATTAAAAAGGGAGGAAATCCAAGACCTATAAATACAAGCATTGATCCAAGATATAAAAATAGAGGAGAACCTAATTTTTTTATAAATAGAAAAAAGAAGAGAGTGAAACACACGATCAAATGAATTAGCCATATCTAACTTTATGACCATCCCATTGTATCCTCTAGACTTGCTGGACTGTGTGAATTCTTGTACTAAAACAATGTTTTCCATTAATGCCTCTTACTAATGAACCCTCCTTGATTTTCATAAATCAGATTAGGAAGAAGAGGCATGAAAATTTGAGCAATAGCCTTTGTAATAATATTATATGAGAAATTACAAAGAGAAATAGGTCTAAAATGAGAGAAAGAAGAGGGACTTACATATTTAGGAACCAAAGCAAAAAATGACAAGTTGAGAGTGCCCACTATTCACTTGGATTTTTTAGATGAAGTTCACCATTTTGAACACATCATATTTAATTGTGTTCCAAATTTTCTGATAAAAGTGTCTTGTGAATCCATCATGACCAAGATATTTATTTGGATTGAAGAAACAAACAACCTTTAAAATTTCTTCTTCCATGATAGGGAGAAAAATCTTGGTGTTGTCCGATTCTGAAACTAGTTACAAAATATGACCTAATATTTTTCCACTAAATCTACAAGAGAATCTCCATTTTCTTTATATAAGGACACAAAATAATTAAAAATGACATTCTTTATTCTATCCAGATATGAAATAGTCTCTGTATTAATATCTTTGTTTGTGGAAGAAATTATTTTTTACTTTTTAATTTTTATTTTTGTATCCTAGAGGAACCCAACAGCCTGCCTGACACGTAACTACTAGTAAATCTCTAGGGTTCTACGATCATTCCTCTTCTCTGTAAACCAGGTCACAATTGGGGGATTTGAACCTTGGATCTCTTAGTTTTCATAGATTTCACATTACTTCGATCACTAATTGAGTTGTCACCTTGGGACGAAGAAAATAATTTTTATTGTTTGTGGAATAAACTAGTAATTTTATCTCTCGATTTTAACCATAAACTTCTTGATTTCAGTCTATCTCCTCTTCTTCCTTTAATTTCCTATGAAATTCTTCAAAATCTTTTCAATATTTGGCAAAAAAATCCGCAAAATTTATTATTAAAGTTAATATTTTAGTTTTTATGTGTTTTTAGAATGGGTTTACATGTATCATATCATATGACTATGTAACATCAATGTTGTAACATCCCATGGAAACCACACATGAAAATGCATGGAGTTAGAAAATTTTATAGAATTTACCCACGGGTAACTATTCAAAATCATGGGAAACTATCCAAATTACTATTCCATATTCCTCATTAACCATCAGATAGAATCCTCATCATTACATAGAGTAACTTGAGTAAATGAATAGTAAGTTACATAACCATTAACAACCACTATTGTGGCATATTAACATAAACTTTATGATGTAACCTTGCATCAATTCCATGATTCTTTAACTTAGTTAGTTAACCACATTCTTGATAATATAACCATTACATCATGAAAGGAATCAACATCATAAAAATATCACAACAAACAACCACAACATTAGACACCAATGTACCCTAGAAACCCCATAGGGTGAAAACAAAAAATTGTTTAATTTTATTACTAAACGCCCATGAGGGTGTTCGCCCCTCACTCAATGGCTTATAAGGGAGTCCATCCCTTAACCATTGTCATAAAATCTTACAAGGAAATGTCATTTAATACAAAATATCTAGCTCAAAGCTATTATAATCATCATGATATCATTTACTCACAAATATTCAATCTTTATATCTTTGTGGCTTGGTTGTTCCATCAATGGACCATCTTGCGGCTCACACTCATCTACATGGACCAGTAATTCTTTACTTGCCACCATGTTAAACATAATCTATCCTTTTCACAAGTCACCATTCTTTCTTGCCGTTGTTGTCATTAGAATACGTTGATATCATGATTACATAAAGCATTAAGCAACCAATAATCAATCTTTAATAGTGATTCTTCAACATCTACCCATGTGTATACATGAAATGTAAATATAATATCGCAACATGCTTCTTCTAACAACACTTTTAATGCATTAATTATAAGCAAATAATTATCAAAGCATGTCGAAATAAGTACTACATTACTATGATCCTTCTCACATAAGCACATGTTCTTTTCCAAAGGAAAACCACTGTAAACATCCATTTTCATTTAAAGGATACTAACATATTTGCTTTGATTTCCGTGTATGTAATTATATAAAACTTATTCAAATAAAGTTAGTGCCTCAACTTTTTATTTGTGCATGTAACTAAGCAATCTTTCCCAATACAATTATTATTATTATACGTGCAAATGCATGCTCCCTTCTAAGGGGAAGCTATCATAATAAAAACCATTATCGAGCATGAAATGCAGGTCCCTTTTTCAAAAAGCATCTTTTCCAAGTCAGGGCTATTTACAGTGTCTATTGTACTTACAATTACATGCTCTGTTTTTAAAAGAATACTTATGTGGGCGAATGCATGAATATGGGCTACACTTTTGGGCCAAATGTGGCGATAAAATTTCAAAATTTTACTCTTTCATTGAATTGAAGCCCTCAAAATTCATATAAGATATGTGAATTTTGATTTGGATTAAAAATAGAATTTGTGGAGAATTATGTTATTGTCCTAATGATATTTTTTTCAAACAATATTGGTGTCATATAATCTTTAAATTTTCCGTTAAATTAAATGTTTGTTCTTGAAATTTTCCGCACATCTTAAAATGTGTGCATGTGTTCACATACAATAACTTATTCTAAGAGATATATATATATATATATATATATATATATATGTATATGTATATGTATATGTATATGTATATGTATATGTATATGTATATATGTATATATGTATATATATATATATATATATATATAATCTTTAAATTTTCCGTTAAATTAAATGTTTGTCCTTGAAATTTTCCGCACATCTTAAAATATGTGCATGTGTTCACATACAATAACTTATTCTAAGATATATATATGTATATGTATATGTATATGTATATGTATATGTATATGTATATATGTATATATGTATATATATATATGTATGTATGTATGTATATATGTATGTATATATATATATATATATATATATATATGTATATATATATGTATATACATATGTATGTATATATATATGTATGTATATATATATATATGTATGTATATATATGTATATGTATATGTATATGTATATGTATATATGTCTCTCTCTCTCTCTATATATATATATATATATATATGAGCATGATATACAAAAAGAGAACTATATATATATATATATATATATATAGATATATATATATATATATATATATATATATATATATATAGATGAGCATGATATACACAAAGAGAACTAAGTTATGTATATTGAAACTTTAATTTTTTTGTGCAAAATTATATTTTATTTATTTATTATTTTTCAAAGTTGGTGAATTAATATTTGAATTGAAATTTTCAGACACATGCGTTCACGTACATTTTTTATACTATTTAGTTAAAATAAAGAACCAAAAGTAAAATTTTGAAGAGGACTCATCAGTGAATATGGTGGTATATTTGAAAAAAAGATATTTTATATATTTTGTGTTATTTGTTTTTTATTATCCCCATTGAAATTGTCCAAATTTTTTCAAGCATAACATTTAAAAGATCAAACTTGTGTGATTGTGAAAATTTCAAACTCATGTGCCATTGGATAGAGGATTCCTTCATGAATTCAAAGTGATCAACTCTACCACCTACGGACAAATATTGCCTTAAGTTCACCATGCTACAAAATGATGTTGTAGAGAAATCTTCAGGAGGGGAGCTAAAACTATATATTTTTAGGCCCTCAATAGCTTGATTGAGCACTTGAGATCAAATTCAAAATAGCCTGATCTATGGTTTAACAAACCCTCAATCAAACTTTTAACATAGTTAAATAAGGGCTTGATTGATCCCTTCTAACCATAAACTCCTAGTTGTGTTTTTGGTGGGAATTTAAAACAAAAATAGTTTGATCGAGCTCCTATGTAACTGGGTTCTATATAGGAGATAAAAAAAGCAATATTTAATCCCTCAAATAGCTCGATCGAGCTGCTTTTCCCCCTCCCAACCTGTGTGCTTTCCAAAAAGTGTAACCCATCTTCATGCATTCACCCATGTGTTAGTTATTATTTCTTGCGTGTGGATATATGTATTTTCTAAAGGAAAGATAATTCATTTATTACATGAAATAACTTATTTTCTTTTCCAAGGTCTAAGATTACAATTATTTTTTTCACGCAAATCCATGTTTCTCTTTAAAGGTTCTAACACAATAATGATTTTCTTTCCATGCATATTTCTTCTTAAGAATCCTACATCCTAAGTGTACTTTTCAATAATGCAAAGATCATATTTCCTTTCAAGAGATCATTTTTTCTTCTTCTATTTTTCTTGTAAGAAAACAAAATATTTATTTTCAAGAAATCTAATTCATTAACCATTGTTTTTCATGCATGCAAATGCACATCCATGTTCTCAAAATGAGAGTTTAAACATAATAGCTATTAAACACGCGTTTCAATTTCAAGAATTCTAACGCAATTAATCTTTTCCTTGTATGAAATATATATTTCTATAACACATTGGTTGTTCTTTGTGCATGCACTAAATAATATTTTTTCAAAAGTCTAATGCATAGCACCATTCTTTCGTGCATAACAACACATTTTTCTTTTCCAAGAATTTAATACAATAATGCATGCAAAATATTTTCTCTTTTCCAAGAATCTAATACGATAATGTATGCAAAGACATTTCACTTCGAAATCTAATACAATGATGCATGCAATTAATATTTCCTTTTCAAAAATTAACATAGAAATTTATTTCAAGAATTCAAATATAATGGATATTATTATTGTGCACATATTCCTATTAAGAGTCTATAGGAATCATGCTAATATCTCCAAGGAAATTAATAATCTATTTTTCTCTCATAATTTCCTGACAATATTTTTTTTTTAATGAAATAAATTATTTTCTTTCTCTTTTCATAAGAAAAGTTTACATGCATTATTTTCATGAAAAATATCATGATTTCTTTAATATTTTGTGTGCAGGTTTCACGTGTGTTTTCTTTCCAAGAAAAATAACATCCCTAACTTATCTTTTATTGTGCATAAACTAAGCAAACATTTTCAAGAACTTAGCAAGATATACCTATATATGTGTGCAATCTTTTAATTCACAAGAACTTTGTAAGACTTTCCAAAGAGATTAACAAACGGATCAAACATTTTTTTAAAATAATACCACAAAAATTAACTACTTTTTTAACGAAAAAGATATAGTTACTTATCTCTTTGGTGTGGTCTAGCCTCACCTTGCATGGTGCTATGGTCAATCCTTAACTTCTAACAATGTTTGCATCCTTCGCACTCCACCATTAGGTCATCAAGATTGTAAGGCATCTCACCTTTATAGTACATTTTCACTATGTCTAAGGTGAAACCATCGATAGCATGTTTGTACTCAAATCAGAAGAGTAATCATTGGCATCAACACTTTTGAGCTTGGTGTAGTTCTTGAAGCCGTGAACAATGCATTTCCCTCAATTGTGTCAACATTCTACGCATCAAAGTGGTCAGAGAGGAAGAGCTCCTTGGCACCATAGTGCTGCCTTTGCCAACCAATTGATTTATTAGGCTTGTAATACCAACAAACATTCACTTCCATATTATTCCAAATATCACTCTTGGTTTTCTCTATTCTAGCTACATACGAAGGCTTATTAGAATGCGACAGGTGCTTCAACAAGAAATCTCCTGCTCTAATGAATTTTTAGTTCCCTTTGATGGAATATGCATTCAAGGATTTCTTAGCAGGCTATGTCTTATCCATATTACTCTCACTTCTATCCATAATCCTCTGTAAAACCCCCATTCCTTTTTGTAAAACCATACCCAAACATCTTAACTTAGAACAAATCATTGGTAGTTCCAAACCGTTATCAAGAACCCCAACCAATTCTTGATGAGGCAGTTAGTCAAAAATTGAATTAAATTTATACATATTTTTTTCTTGTAACACTAAAGGGATTATACATAATCCCCCCCTAAATAGAACATTATCCCTAGTGTCATTTTCTCGTTAGAATTTTAAATTTTACTCATGATATAACAATCTAAATAATTCCAAAGGGAGTCCATCCTCTTCAAAATGAGTTCTATGCATGCTTTTGAATATATCTATGTTAATTGAATGAATGAGAATAATCACTTGACCACAAAGTCTAATACGTGCTTATTGCAGATTTTTGAACATCTTTTGGACCAAGGTCAAGCATTTATGAGCAAATTGACAGCCAAATAAGAAGGAACAAGGCTGAGGAATTGTAGGAAGGGTGTCTCCTACACTAAATGACCCCTTCCTTGAGTTCTCCACCATCAGCTCGGAGTTCAACAACCCACCAAAGATGATTTCAAGGGGCAGCCGAGCAGATTTTGTGAAGTGGCTGATTAACTGCAGTTTGAGCAGCCAAGCTCCTAAAGTTAAGGAGGGCTGTTGGGAGTCCTCGTGGTGCATAAGTAGGAAGGCTTCAAGCCTTGGTAGTTTAGCTATTGAATAGTTGTTTTTCGCACTTTAGTGCAGCTCTGCATTTCAACTCATTTTTGAGCTCTTGCTGTAAACAGTTTTGTGACATGATTATTTTTTGAGTAATGGAGATAAATTTCACTTTTCACCAGCTCTGAGATTTCTTAGGAGGTTGTAGCTCTTGCGGTTGGACCCAACCCAAGTGTCAGTACCTCCTTTGTGTACTTTTATGTTTTTTTCTTACATTCATAGAATAATTTCTATTATCTAGGTTAATATCTTGCTTTGTTAGGTTTCTTTTGATGATTAAAATAACTTTTCATGCTTCAGGTTGATTTGACAGTTTGGAGACAGAAAAGATCTGCAAAATTTCCATCAAGAAATCCTTGATCTCACCTCTCCCTCCTTGGGACCATGAGCTGAGACCAAGGCATACTCGCTGCCACAAAAACACTATTTTTGCCTTTCCATGCAATTGCTAGTGTTAGATTTTTAGTTGGGAAAAGTTGCTACCAGTTGTACTTGCATGTTTAGATCTGTTCTTGCTTAGCTTCCATAGTTATCTTGCATGATTCCTTGTCTATAGATTTCTATTCATCATGTTTCTGGTTTTTAGGTCAGATTAGGTCAAAATAGATAGATCTCTAGTTTCTTCAGTCTTTGTTCAATCAGTTTTGGAAAATAGTGTGCAGAGCACCTGTAACACATCCCTACCTATCCTTCCTCCATCATACAACTTGCTCCAACCCCTAATCCAAGATCCCTTCCCTTCATTTGCTACACTTTTCCAATTTTCCCTAATTTCTACATTCTTGTGTAGCATTGCTCCCTCCATCTTTGAACAAGTCCAACCACCTTCATCACTCCTTAGCTTCATTTACCAGGTCCTAGACCCCTTCCCATCCTCATCCATCCTCCATTTTCACTTTTCCACCATTTTTTCCACCATAAACCCTCCAAAATCCTCTTTCGGCTTTTCATGTAGAACTTCTTGTAGAACATCCTGTAGAACCCCTGCAGACTTCCTGTAGAAGTTCACATGAGCAGTTTTTTGAAATCTGATCACTGTGAAACTCCCTGGAAGGGTGCTAGGGACCCCTTAGGCCCTCTTCTCACCTTCCCAACCTCCTGCAAGTGCCTACTCCATTTCCTTTCACCAATCAACCTCTGCACAGTCAAAAATCGTTAAAGCACATGCATAATAATTCTGCAAAATTACTCAAAAATACAAAAAGATGTTTTTTCCAGATTTTACTTCAGAAGTAGCTTAGTCACATGAATTTTACCTTTCCAAGATCCAATGGCATCCATTTCCACAACTTTCATCTCTTTTCTTGCACCAGTAGGGTTAGCCGGTAAAACTAGGGTTTGCTAGGGTTTGCATTTCCTTTCAGCTTTCAGCTTCTTTCTGCAAGTAGACTAGCCTCTTTTGAGTTAGCTTTCATCCATCACAGTTAAAATATTCTTCTAAGAGCTCATAGAAGTTGGCTTAAGCTCCTAGCGGACTTGTGCCAGCTGATCAAGTGACAACCTGCGACAAGAGCTAGTACTTGTGCATATACACTGTCACTCCTAAGTTTTTACGAACAACTGGGTTGATAAAAGTAAAGAAGGGAGTCCCAGGAGTTGCAGCATCATTGCTGCAATACTAGATCTGACCATCTTTTTGGCGCCGTTGTCGGGGAAGCGTCAGAGTATTTGTGATTTCTGTTTTTCTTCTATTTTCTATTGCAACCTTCTGCTAAGTAGTTTATTTTAGCAAGAGTAGTGTAGTTGTTTCATTTCCATTCTGCAATTTCATTTCTGCAAAAGTAGACTAGACATTTCCTTCTTTCCTAGACTAGCATTTCAATTCTGCAAGTGTAGATTAGCATTTCAATTCTGCAAGCGTAGCTTAGCATTTCATTTCTACAATTTCATTTCAGCAGCATAGATTAGTCATTTCCTGCTTTCATTTCAATTCTGCAATTTTCATTCCAGCAAAGTTTACTTTAGTTAGTTGCAATTTTTTGTTCAATCAATTTCAGTTTTGTAGGTACAAGCAGAGAAAAACACAAAAATCAACCAAAAATATTTCATTTCATGCCTTGTAGGAACAGAGACAATTCAGGAAAATTCTTACCCAACACCCCCACCACATCACTGAGTCACCCTTCTCTCTTCTTCGGTGGCAGTGAACCTCCAGAGATATACGAAGATCCTCTAATAGAAGAAGAGCAAGAAAACATTCCTCCTGAGACCATGGCTGAACACAGAAACGGTATAGGAGATGAGGAGAGAATAGAAGGTGCCTTTCCCATCCGAGAGACCAATGGGGACACAAAAATGAAAAACATAAGCCCCTCAGCATTACCTCACTTCCATGGATTGACCACTGAAGACCCTGTTACCTTCTTGTTTGAGTTTGATGTCCTTTATCGAACCTATGACTATGTAGAAGATGAGCAAAAGTTGAAACTCTTTACCTCTACCCTCAAGGATGCAGCACTACGCTGGTTCATGGGGTTACCTGGAAACAATATCACAACTTGGGCCCAGATGTAACAAGCCTTTAACAACAAATACCGGGATTACTATAAGTCAAAGGAAACAAAGGGAGAAATCTTTCGGATGACCATGGGAAGCGATGAATCTTTAGAAGACTACGAGTAAAGGTTCCAACTCAGTTATAAAAGGGCCAAGTGCACACTTGACTCCGAATCTCTAAAGCTGGTTCTACTCTGAGGAATCCCTGAAGACCTTCTAGATACCCTCCATTTGCTGGCTGGAGGAGACATCTACCAACTACCTTATGATGACATAAAGACTGTGTTTAGAAACCATTCTAGGGCAGCCTGAAAAAGAGGTAGGGGGAATCAACTTTCAGTCAACGCCACCTTCTCTAAACATGAGTTTGCAAATCAGATGGAAGACCTTAAAAGTGAGATGAGAAAGACCATTGCCATTCAATTGGATACCTTCCGAATCCAATGGAAGAAAGAGGAAACTGAGAGGGCTTTGGCCATCTTTTGTCCCATATGTAAAAGGAAACATCCTCGGAACGAGTGTCCATTGCACTCAGCAGAGGTATGTTTTGTTTGTGAGGAAGACCACCCTACAAACCAGTGCCCAACCTTACCCAGACTTAAAGCTATGTACCAACGGGTTGAAGGAGCCACTGAACCACTCTACTTCTTAAACCAAAGGAGGCCACATGGATCCAGACCTTACTAGTAGGGGATGCAAGGGACATCCCAAACTTATTACAACCCCAACCAATCCACTCACATACCTTCTTGGGGTCCCCCTGCTCATCCTTCTTGGTCTGCACCCCCTCCTTGGTCATATCCATCTCAATACCATACTCAACCTGCTCATTCGTTTCATTTTCATGTTCAGTCACAACCTCCGTGGAATGAACCTAAATAGGGGTGGAGACCCCAATACAACTCTCCTCCCACTATTTTTCCTCCACCACTTGCTCAACCATAACCATTATCTCCTGCTCCTCTGAGACAACCCCAGATGCCTGCTCAACCGAACTCGAACCCTAATAACAGACAGGCCCAACAGGTATATACTAGAGAGACAACATGCCCTACCTATGCTGTGGAGATTCAAGAGATCAACCTACAATCTAGGAAGGTCCTCCCAGATAGCCCACCTCCTCCTAAGGAGGATGAGGAAGAGAAACAGGAAAGTGAACCCAAAGCCATTCCACCCTTTCCTGGGAGACTAACTGGAACCACGAAACCAAACCCAGAAGAGACTAAACTTTTGGGTGAGCTTAAACAATTATGTGTGAAAATACCACTTCTCCAGGCCATAAAAGATGTACTAATCTACAAAAAATTGATCAAAGAGAAGTGTTTCAGGCACCTAGGCAGGCGCAAGAGAGATGCCCCAACTATCAATGTCATAGGACAATTGTCCGACCTAATGTTGGGACAAGTATTCTGTCCAAAATATCTGGATCCTGGCAGTCATGTAGTTGATGTCCACATCAATGGCACCATAATCCCCCACACCCTGATTGATCTAGGGGCTGCCATTAATGTGATGGCCAGGGACACTATGCTCAAACTCAAACTTCAGAGCTCCCTAAGAAAGACCTCGATAGTACTACAGTTAGCAGACCACTCCATCGTGACCCTCGAAGGGATTGTGGAAGATGTCATGGTCTCCGTTGATTCTTGGGAGTACCCTGTGGACTTCTTGGTCCTTCAGCCAAAGGCAAAACTCACAGGATACCCCCTCATTTTGGGAAGGCCTTGGTTAGCTACTGCAAATGCTTACATCAGTTGTCGAGCTGGGAGCATGACCATCAAGAATGGGCTTATGTCCAAATATCTAGTCCTATATCCTCCTACCCAACCTCTGCTAGAACATGACTTACCTCTCTGGTTGGAGGAGGAATATGAGGATGAAGTCTACTCTGCACCATTGTGCACAGTGGAAGCCACCAGGGGAAGTCCTCAAACCGAGGATGACCTTATTGAGAATTTGATTTAGAATCCACCTCCTAGTGCGCTGCCATTAGAAGAGTTGGTAGAAGACACCCAAGTCAGTGCTTTAGTGGATCTCTGTGTGGCTGATCCAACCTCTCCCCGAGTTAAGAATGTGGAATTTCGCCCTGAAAGAACCTTGAAGATCAACTCATCCCTATCCCCCTCTCAGGAGGAGCTGTGTAGCTTATTGAACCGCCATTTGGATGCTTTTGCTTGGAGCTATAAGGAGATGAAAGGAGTCCACCTTTCAGTTTGTACCCATCACATTTACATTAAAGAGGATTGTAAACCAGTCAGGCAGCCTCAGAGGAGGATGAATCCAACCGTTAAGGACATTGTCAAATAAGAACTGCAAAAGTTGCTGGATGCGGGATTCATCTACCCCATCTCTGACAGTCAATGGGTTTCTCCTCTTGTGCTTATGCCCAAGAAAAACAGGAAGTGGAGAATCTGTGTCGATTATCGAGAACTTAACAAAGCCACCAAGAAGGACCATTTCCCTTTGCCTTTCATAGATCAAGTGTTAGATGGACTGGCAGGGAAGAAGTTCTTTTCCTTCCTAGATGGGTTTAGCGGGTATAATCAGATCCAAATCAGCCCGGAAGACCAAGATAAGACCACTTTCACTTGTCCATGGGGTGCCTTTGCCTACATGGTCCTTCCCTTTAGGTCATGCAATGCTCCTGCCACTTTCCAGAGAGCAGTACTGAACATATTTGCTGAGCTGGTTCATGATTTGGTGGAAATCTATATGGATGAATTTACTCCTTATGGGTCCAACTTCCAAGAAGCATTTCCTAACCTGGGAAAAGTTTTAACCAAGTGTATTGAAATGAACCTATCCCTCAGTCCAAAAAAATGTGAATTCCTGATGACTGAAGGGATTGTGCTAGGTCATACAATTTCTCAGCAAGGATTACAGGTGGATCCCAACAAGATTGCTATCATCCAAAGGGTTCCACCTCCTCAAAAGATAAGAGATGTTCAAAGTTTTCTAGGCTTAGCAGGATATTATAGAAGATTCATTAAAGATTTTAGTAAGCTGGCCTCTCCATTGTTTGGTCTTTTGGGGAAAGATGTTGAGTTTATATGGGCTGAAAACTGTCAAGAGGCTCTAGATGCATTGAAAGGTAGGCTGGTAACTGCCCCAATCTTGAGAGGTCCAAACTGGGCCCTACCTTTCCACATTCACACAGATGCCTCGAACAAAGCCATAGGAGCAGCCTTAGGACAAGTTGAAGAGAAGCTACCGTATGCCATATATTTTTTCAGTAAAAACCTGTCCAAGGCAGAGTTAAACTATACCGTAACCGAGAAAGAGCTCCTAGCTGTAGTCCATTCCCTAAACAAGTTCAGACACTACATCATTGGGTATCAAACATTCATACACACTGATCACACTGCAATTAGGTATTTGATGAATAAACCTGATGTAAATGCTCGTATCATTAGATGGTTACTTTTATTGTAGCAATTTGATTTGACCATTGTTGATAAGCCAGGTAAGGAAAATGTTGTTGCTAATTTTTTGTCTAGACTAGATGTGTCTGTAGGTGAAGAAGGGATGGTGGACGATCAAATGCCAGATGAACACCTGTTTGCTATTTTAGTAATCTCTCCATGGTTTGCTGATATAGAAAATTACTTGGTTTCAGCACAGTTCCTGCCACACCTATCCTCAAAAGAGAAAAGAAAGATAGTGAGAAAAAGTGCCTCATTCACATGGATTGGGGGCAACCTGTTCAAACTTGCCCTAGATTAGATATTGAGGCATTGTGTTAGGGAGGAGGAAGTTTTTGAAATCCTCCAAACCTGTCATGATGGGCCCTATGGAGGCCACTTTGCAGTGAAAAGAACCACTTTCAAAATTCTACAGGCAGGCTACTTTTGGCCCACTCTTCATCAAGATGTCAGGAGATACATCAACCATTGTGACTGATGTCAAAGGATGGGGAAACCAACTCCAAGGGATGAAATGCCCCTCCAACCTCAAGTGACTTTCGAGCCATTTGAGAAGTGGGGCATGGATTTTGTGGGTCCTATCAACCCTCCTTCAAACCAAAATCTTACATCATTGTGTACATGGACTACTTGACAAAATGGGCAGAACAAAGACAATCAAGGGAACAAAAGAAGAAAAAGTGGCTGAGTTTTTGAGGGAAAATATCTTCTATGAGTTCGGCTACCCAAGAGAGTTAGTCACATATCAAGGAAGTCAGTTTACCTCTAACCTAATTGAAGACATGCTCACTCATCATAGGATTAAGCACAGAACTTCCACCCCTTATCATCTGCAAGCAAATGGACAGGTGGAAGTCACTAACAGAGCTTTGGAAGAAATTTTGACTAAAGTGGTGAGAAGTAGCATAATAGATTGGGCAGATCGCTTGGTTGAGGCCACCTGGGCCTACAAAACTAATTGGAAAACTACAACAGGTTTCACACCTTATGAGTTGGTCTACAGGAAGAAGGCTTTGCTGTCCATAGAATTTGAACATAACACATTGAGGTTGGAAACTTAGCTGGACCTAGATCTCAACCATGCACAACAGGAAAGATTACTTTAGCTGAATGGACTATATGAATAGAGAATGCAGGCCCTTCTCCACTCAGAGGTGGTCCAACTTCAAAGGAAGATATGGCATGATCGACACCTTAAAGAAAAGCAATTTCAGCCAGGAGATTGGGTGTTGTTATATGATTCAAGACACAAGGATTTCAAAGGAAAGCTGAGGACAAGATGGCTGGGGCCATATATAGTGGAGAAATGCAATGACAATGGTTCAGCCTTGTTGAAGCCCCGAAAATCGGGTCGACAACAAGGGGGATACCCACCTGGTCCGGACCTTGGTTGGCAGCTCCTTATCCGTTTGGTATAGCGGGTCCGACTGGGGATAATGGGACCAGTTTCCCAATCTAAGGGTGTATGTGTGTGTGTGCAGAGTTGGATGTTGCTGATCTAAGAGTACTTAAAGCTAATTTAATTCAAACTTTTAAACTAACTCTATGCTATTGTAATCTAATGAGAAACAACACATCTAAGCTATGCTAACCCGGGGTGTATTTCTTCTATTATGCGATCTAAAGAGATTTCAAACAATAACTGGTAATAAAGATCATTCAGCTATCATAAGAATAGAAATCAATTAAGATAAACCACTTTGCATAAAAATTTAGGCAAAACAGTTGTGAACAACATATCGCATAATAAGTTATTCATATATCAGATATAAATAAATGGCTCCACTGTACAGAAGTTCCAAATGGTAACTCATACATTCATGCAGTAACATATAAACAACTGAAAACTGTATATCACTTTAAGAATATAAGCAGAAGTGGCCAAGAGATAAAAGTACCATTTATGACTAATCCTACTCACAAGCTTCAAGCAAAAACGATTTATCTCTACTTGTTCTAACATCTACTAAGAGTACAAAAGTGCAACATCAGTAGTAGACATCAAATGCAAACATTAATAAATCTCGATCCATCCATTCATCAAAACCTCCTCTGAGGGTGCAGAAGTGCATGTTCCGAGGACAAGTTTTTGACAAATTTCTGAACCCTTCTCTAAATGCATGAGAAGGGTTAAAATACTACTTCCTAATTCTAATAATAGTGTTTTTACAAAATTTAGGATTCGGTTTTCAAATGACTGTCCTTTTTCTAATCTAATTTTAAAGGAAAAAACAACATTCTAAAATAAGGCTACTTCTGAACTTGGTCTTTAAAGCTACAAGTGTTCATCATGGGCTTGAGGAGAGTCGGCTGGCTGACTTCTGCGCTAAGCTGGGCTGTGAAAACAACATCTATGAGAGCTGGCACTACTTTTTCGGCCGCGTTTATGATGCATTTCACAGTCATCCATTGACTATGTGGCTTGACCAAGTATGCCCAGTAACACTCCCAATTTAACCTGTTTAATGCTTGGATCATTTTTCCGTTTTCTTGTGCCTTCTGCTTCCATTTTGATATGGCCTTCTTTTTGTCTTTTAGGTCTTTAGTCAGGCCGCCTTCTGAACAGGTTTGATATGCAATTTCCCGAGCCAAAAGTTTATCGGGGATATACAGAGGCAAGACATGAGGAGGTACAGTGCTTCCAAACACTCTAATATAGGTGAACCATTCTTCCCCGAACCATCTTTTGATGGGGATGATATCTATCTATGCCTCGGGTGAGCACCTCGGGGGGTCTTCATCATACATCATTCTATACAAGGGTAAGATAAGCCCGTGACAAATCTGGTAGAAGTGTGGGACAAACTGAGAATCCCATAACACCTTACGATAAACATGGATAGGTAATGGGTCCTGAGTAGTCCATTTCCAACCCATAGTGGGAAATTTAGACACATAACAAATAGAATCCATAACATATGCGGACAGATAAAAAGGAGGATAGATCCTTTGAGACAAGGATCTTTTAGACCGGTAATTGATAATAGCCATGTATAGATTATCAGAAAAGATCTTGGCCCAATCCATAATATCGGCATTTGTGGCAGCATCTACTAATGGTAGCCATTCAGACGAAAACTTATTGATATCCGGCATCCCAAATAATCTACAAAGCATGGCCGCAGCAAAACAATACGGAGAGGTGAGGGAACCAGTGCTGTACATACTGTTTTTGTCTTTTTTGAGCAGCTCCTCTTTTCTGGACCAATCTTTGGTGGTCTCTGCTAGGTTTGGGTTCTCTGCCACAAATTTCTTAACGAATTGTGCATTATAAGTCGCCTGCGGTTCAGGAAGATGATACATAAGCTTTAAATCTTACGCAGCGAATGATCCGATGAGCCCATGTCCTTGAACCTTGAATTGTCTGTTGTTCATCTCTGCATTGTCAAGTATCCACTTGATCATATCCGTATATGGTAGAATTTTGGGCCTTGCTGCTATCCGGTGAAGAAATGAACATGCTAGCTCCTCTAAGGGCGCCTCGGAAGAGCGTTGCGAGCCCGCGACAGCAGCAACCTTCATTATTCTGGGATTCTCTTCTTCAAGCAGTCTGTACATGCTTTCCCATGTCGATATCCCTGCGTCTCTGTTACAGGCTATGTCTGTATATAAAGGCGCCATCTCCTTCGTCTTTTCCTTCACCTCAGAGCCTTGAGCTTCATTTTTCTTTCCCATTTCTTCCTGCGTTTGGCTTTGAATCGTCTTTAGTTCTTCTCTCCTGCAGATTACGAGTGAAATGGAAATGACTGATCAAGAAAGGTGATGGGAGAGTTTTAAATGCAACAGATATATCAAATATGCCACCTTACGTGAAGTAATTCTTTACAAAAGCACGCGTCTTCATTTCATTTAATAGCTGACAACTAATTCCTTTACTATCATTAAAAGCGCATGATCTTGAGTTAGGTTATGGTAAGTGGCTTTTCTTTGAATGGCGTGCCCGAAGGATTCGCTATGAAGTGATTTATGATTTGCTTACGTAACATCGCAGATCGCACCATCGCAAATCGCACCATCGCAGATCGCGCGAATATAATATCGCAGCGATCGCAACATCGCAGGTCGCAGAAGTTTAATGTTTGCCGAATCTTGCCAGCTCATTTCTGCGATATGCGATCTTGCGATCGGTGTTATCACATATCGGTAAATCTTGAAGTTTTTTCCTTATGAGTATTACTTTATTGCGATGAGATATTATGCTTAACATGAGAGTCCTGCGCATACCGATATTATAGAGAAATGGAGGCATTTCCTATCTTTTTTGCAACGCGGCTTTGAAGATATTTCCCTTATCGTAGACTTAGGTTAAAAATATTCAAAAAGACCTTTCTAAGCTTAGGATGGTAACCTTATTTTGAAGAAAGGAAACTCTTGCTTTTTTCCTAAAATTTAACTAAGGGTCCCCATTCATTTAGTATTTTGGACAAAACTTAAATGAACAAGGGGGGGGTGTTGCTCGCCACAACAATTGGCGATTCACTTGGGAGAACCAGTTATCTCTGATCTTCTATTGACGTTTTTCAAACTTCCGAAACAAAAATTTTTCTCAGAAAACTTAAACTTTATTATTAAAAGATAAAGCATATTATACTTCAAACTGTCAATGATATTTTGTTTCAACCTCTTTCTATTTTAATTACTTGTATCCTCAGCTTGTCCTTGCATTTACATCAGCCATTACTTGGTCTTGTAAAAATTAAAATAAAGTCTTCCCTGTGTAGCAGCCTTTTAAATATGTTCCTTTGTCGCAGGTAGAGCCTTTGCTGCCAGCAGGCGTCCATAGCCTCGACAAGGTTACCTAAGAAATTTCACTTCGAATTTCGGACCTCAACATCCTGCTGCTCATGGTGTTTCACGATCAGTATTGGAAATGAACGGAGAAGTGGTGGAACGTGCGGAACCGCATATTGGATCACTCCAGTGCGGCACGAAGCCGCTGACGCCGAGTCGGCTCCTATGCCGCTAGCGGGCGCCCTGCTCGGTCCCCTGGCACGGGTGGCGCGTGCCACTTCCGTAGCGCGTCATGAGCACCGGGCAAAAGGCGGTTGAGCCACTCAAGTGGGGCGAACCGCCCCCAAGGGAAAGAAGGGAGAGGGTTGCGAAGGTGGCCTCGTTATCCACACTGTAGGTACGGGGAATGGGGTACGTCCCCCACCTTGGTTGGTTGGTTGTGCCCGGCCTGGGTTTTCTCCGAACGAGCGTTGGCGGGTCCTGGAGTGCCCGTCAAGGGCGCGCATACCCCGGGGTGATTATCACCACCTGCACCCCACGATCGATCATCTCGGCACAGTGGAACGTGTAACCTGCCTGCTGCCCCATTCAATTACACTTGTTCCTGTCATAGCCTACCTAACAGAACGCACGAGGGACAACCCTGGAATACTAAGCAGCCAGCGGGGAGGATGGCACTACTGGCAAATACCGTCTGGCGAAAACGCCGCAGGCGCGAAGCGTGGTAGGCCTGCGCCGAGAGCATAGGAAAATTCAATTTACTTATTGGGTGGCCCCTCTCAAATAAGTAAAAAAAAGGGCCTGCTTCCGCATCCTCTCCTTATCAGTCGAGCCTGCTTGCGCATCCTCTCCCTATGGTCGAGCACCTAAAGGTCCTTTGTTTGCGGGAGGAGCTGAGCCCGGACGGTGAAAGAGCCAGGGGAGGCCGGGTCATTGGAAATGGAGAGGCCTTCTGATCCATTTCTTTAGGGGGTGAGGGTGCGTTAGCACGCTCGACTAAAAGGCCGCCATCGCCCCTACTCCTTTATAGGGGTCGCTCGACCAACGCCTTTTAGTTACTTATTTGAGAGGGGCACCCAATAAGCATCAAGGATAGTACACTCGACTGCCCTTAGTTACTTATTTGAGAGGGGGGCCGCCATCGATTTGGAAGCTCGACCATCGCCATCGCCGATTCCTTTTCCGAGCGAGAAGGGGGATCAATTCTTGGTTGGAAAAAGAGGGGGGCCGGCCCTCTCCCCCCGAGGGTCGAGCGATAAATCCCTATAAATGGATCAATGAATAGATAGAGCAGGTTTACGGTACAACAGACAGCACGCCAATTTGCTTCCAAGGTTACAACAAGCACGCGCACAGGAGACAGGGGACATTTCACCAATGGCCACCCACCTACCTTGTAAGTAAAAAATGGCGTGAGCCGCATGCGGGGATACTCGCACGTACGGTTCTTAGGGGGAAAAGACCGGCGCCCACCCGGCTAGAGGCACAGAGAAACTAATGGAATACAAAACGTATCTTCAAGCTCTACCTTATTTTGATCGTTTAGAGGGCGATCGCGGAGTCACTGAATGAAGTCCTCCGTTTCTTCCGGAGGTAGGTGCTGCAGAGACCCGCAGCGAGGAAGAGATTACCAAGTGACACATAGAATATGGCGACGACAACAGCATGTCGTAGAAGGAGATATGGAGCCACCCTTGGCTCGACGTATCTACAACTACATCCTCGAGCGGCAGTGAAACGGGTATCGTGAATGCGAGATGCCAGCGGAATGATCGGCCAGACGTGCGTGCAGGGGCTAGGGCCTACCGCGTCCTCCCTTGTGTGTCGGAGATCTAGAGCGAGTGCACCAGAGAGGAACGGGAACTAGGTTTATATATTCTATGGCGAAGCATCTGAGGCATAACTGCACACTCACACGATCTTTGCCGAGAGATAGGAGCATTCGGTGGAACCGGTGAACTACACTTGCTTCCGGATAGATGTGTGGGACAGAGGGCTCGTGGTACCTGCTGCCTACCCTTCCGCTTTGGAAACCGTGTGAACGGAGAGTGGGCAGAAGGGAAGGAGGTCCTCATACGGAGTCGCACACTTGAGCAGTGCGGGAGACCCGGATGGGGAATGGGTCGGTGCAGTGAACTCCACACCCTACCCCTTGGAGATGGAGAAGAATCACCACTTACGGGGGACGGAGAGGTATTGATTTCTTTATTTCAAGAAAGTTCCGGTATTTAGTCAAGGGAAAGAAAGGTGAAACAACGGCTGGCTTCTTCTGAAACTGCTGCTTCTAGTGCTACTGCGTTCCATTCATTGCTACGTACGACGACCAGAAGCAGCTTGTGGTCGGCTCGGTTCGAGTTCCAACTGCATCTGATATAATATTGACAGCCTATATAAGAATAAGAATTTGAAAACAGCCAGCCACTTATCAATAGGTTATACCTTTATTGAATGGAATGAAATCCCCTACCAGTCTTTCTTTCTTAACTAAAGAAATAACCTAAAGAAATCGATGGCGGCCCGTTGGTCGAGCGACCCCTATAAAGGAGTAGGGGCGATGGCGGCCTTATTAGTCGAGCGTGCTAACGCACCCTAAATAAATCCCAGCGAGGCACCCTCAAGCAAGTGCTCTCTGGCAATACGGCAGGCAAGCGAATCTTAGAACGCCCACGTAGATTAATACGCCTTCCAACATTAGCACTGCTGTGGTAACGGCATGCATGGGGCGTGGCCTTCCTTGCATCGCGGATCAGCAGCAGTTCTTTTACAGAAAGGTCCTGCCTTCCTGTTACTCGGAGGTATCCTTCCGCAGAGGGGCGCCCCTTAACTCAATTAGTAAAGGTAGAATACGGGGTAGAAGACTGTGCCCTTCTTTCTCTTCCAATATCTTCCACATCTTCTATTTTCTCCTTGTCCCGTAATGCATCGGCTAGTAGAGATAGCAGTCTACAAAATCTATAGAAAAGCCACTTAATACAGACCTGCTCTGTTCTCCCTCCAATGAGCTCAGAGGGGGGATGTGAATAGCCTGAAGCTGTTCATTGAATTCCTTCTGCTGCTGTGCCTTCAACTGTTTTGTCTCTTCCGGCTACCTCCATAGTATAGATGCTTGAATGTGTCATAGCTGCCTGCATATGCCTTTAGGGATGTCTATCACCATTTCAAAGTGTTCTCCGCCCTTTCTGCGTCTGGAGCTATTGGAGGATCCAGAATACACTTTGATTTGACCGGTGTAGATGAAGCCCATCCCAATCCGGCTTGTTTGCCATGGTCGAGCGGCCTTTCCTCTCCTTATCAGTCGAGCCCCCTGTCGGGTCCTTGACAGTCGAGTGTGCTTTCCTCTCCTCTCCTTATCAGTCGAGCCCCCTAAAGGGTCCTTATCAGTCGAGTCACTAACGTACCTTGATGCTTATTGGGTGGTGGGCATCGGAATGAGTGAGTGACCCCTATAAAGGAGTAGGGGCGATGGCGGCCTTAACAGTCGAGCGTGCTTACGCACCCTGCCGGTTCAATTTACTTATTGGGTGGGGGGCAATTCTCCAACCTTTTTGGTTTGCTGCGGATTCATGGAACACTTAGCTCAACCATCTTGCACCAAGGATTCCGTGGGCTAATATGTGGGTTCGATGCCTCAATCAGCGGAGATATTAGACCACAACTACTAAAAAGTATTCGCTCATTATGCCCGGACCAGCAAAGTGCTCTCGATCCAATCCTTAATTGGTGGACCAAGAGGAATAGTTGGCCACTAAATCATTCTTTCTCGGACGCTTGTTGGCTCGGATTCTGTAGTCACATTGATGGGAAATACTAGAAGAACTGTTATGTCCAGTTTGAATACCCACATGAATCCGCTGGTTGAAAATTAGTAAACTCTTAGCACGACGGAATATTCCGAAACTCGCAGCGGAACTTAGACAAACAAAAACAAGGCCCGAGACTATACCAACTGGGAATGATCATCAGCTTATCTGGAAGTCGAACACAGAATATGTGATCACCTCCCGAAGTTTCTCGAGCGGGATTTCTTCATGCTTCCTTCTCCGCCGATACTAAGCTCATTTAGAGACGTTCGCTCGGTGAAATGGAAGATGGCGATAAACTCACTCGCTTTCTTGCCCACTTAGATGAATGAAGGAAAGATGGATTCTATAGTCACGCCACACTGACCGAGACCTCTAAGCCGGCGCCTCCTCCCCTACCAGCTCTTTACCTCAAAGAAAATCTCTTGACCTAACAATCAAATCTTTCTATGCCAGCGAGAAACGATCGATCTTAACCGATTTGGTCGAGATGTTCGTTCTGCAACCAACCCCATGAATTAGGCACCATTATCACCATGAATTAGGATTGGTCCAGAGTTCAGTCTAGTCTAGAGATAATACCACGCATGGATCATAGCTTTCTCTTCTACTACAGCCTATGAACGGTTTGTTTCTGCCCCACTTTTTTGTAGCATCTCATATAATACTGTCCCCAGCGAGTGCACAAATTCTCCTTGAACTTGAATTGGTTTTTGAGAGGCCTTCCAGTTCTCCAAGAACAACCAATGCTTTTCTTTCGGCCTTGCACCAATGAACTCACTGGACCTTGTCAAAGGTTAGGTTCTTAGCCACCCTACAGAATGAGGAATAGTCGCTCTATGTACATCATTTTCTTTCAAAGGCAGTCCATCCTGAGCAATAAAGGTGAATAGGCGAAATAAATACGGATCTCATTCTAATAAAGAAAATCACTTTTCGATATCGGAGTGCACTTAGTACCCACAGTAGGTCATTAGAGCGAGATTCCAGGTGCAATCGTTACTGCGCGGGGCTAACCCGATTCAGGATTTGCTTCAGAATCGCCTTTCCCGTACTCATATAGTTGCATCGTCAGGTGGCTAATTGAATACACCTTTTCTGGGATCTACTTGAAGGTTAAGGTTAAGGTTCGATCCTAGCTTCGCTTTTAAGTATAGATGCGGCGGATGAATAGATAGAAAGAGTAGGTCATTTTCAGTTAGATCAATCCCAACATTCCAGTAATGTAATGCTGGGGTTCTTGGCATTAGTGTGGTTCGGGGCCGACCAAACCAACACTGAAGGCAAATAGCTTGATCAATCAGCCGCACAATGGAAAGACTGAACCATGATACACCTGATAACTGACTCTGCAACAATTAGTTAGCTAAGTCTTGAATCATATCATATCATATCATACAAAAGGGTTGGAGAAGGGAGAAAGCAACGAGAAATACTAGCTAGGGCTAATCTGGTTTCGCTTATAAGGTGATCTAGAGCCCACTATCATGTTCAAGATCGGGAACGAAGGAATGGGCTCGATTGACCGTATATATTTGAATGTTTAGATGCGGAAATATTCATTCGGGAATATCTAAATAGTTGAATTGGCAGGGTATTTGATTGTGGGAAGTGCCTTCTATTCCATATTCGTGGGGTTGGCTGGTATAATAGTATGGAATGTTCTTTCTGGGCGGGATTGGAGTCCTGGGTGAATAAGTAAAGTGATTGTACTGCCCCTTGGTTTTATGCTGATTACAGTGTTTCCGTTAGAGTCAAAAGAATGTTACGCATCCTCTCGATGGCGGCCCTCTCCTCTCCCTCTCCTTAACAGTCGAGCACCTAAAGGTCCTTATGGTCGAGCACCCTAAAGGGTCCTCTCCTTAACAGTCGAGCCTGCTTACGCATCCTTAACAGTCGAGCCCCTCCGGTCCTTATGGTCGAGTACCTAAAGGTCCTCTCCTCTCCCTAATGGTCGAGCCCCCTCTCCTCTCCTCTCCCTTGGGGTCGAGTACCTAAAGGTCCTCTCCTTAACAGTCGAGCCTGCTTACGCATCCTTATCAGTCGAGCCCCCTAAAGGGACGGAGTCACTCACTATTCATATGGTGAGGGTCCTCTCCCTCTCCTTAATAGTCGAGTACCTAAAGGTCCTATGGTCGAGCGCCTCCGGTCCTTATTAGTCGAGTGTGCTAACGCACCCTAAAGGGTCCTCTCCCTATGGTCGAGCGCCTCCGGTCCTTATCAGTCGAGCCTGCTTACGCATCCTATGGTCGAGCGCCTCCGGTCCTGAGTGAGTGGATCCAGTTCGGTTCAGAGAAGGAACGAATGGGTGAGCCCCTGGGAGTAGACCCAATGGGAGCAAAGCCCCGGGGAGTGGATCCAGTTCGGTTCAGAGAGAAGGAACGAATGGGAGTGAACCCGTCGCCATCCTCTTAGGCTGAAAGAGAGAGAAGGAACGAATGGGTGGGAGTAGACCCAATGGGAATGGATCCAGTTAAGCTGAAAGACTCATCGATCAAAGCGAAAGGCAGCAAGCTCATCAAGCTCTATTGAGAGGTGCAAAGACTCATCGAGCGTTCTTCAAATGAGAGGGGGTTCTTCGAGCGCTCTTCAAATGAGGCTCTTCGAGAAGCTGATCGGACGCCGATGCCTCTAGTCTAGAGAGATCCTTCCCTTCGCCTTCAGGAACGGGCTACCTAAGAAGGAGCAAGGAGGGGCTTCCTCTCCCTATCAGTCGAGTACCTAAAGGGTGCGTTAGCACACTCGACTGTCAAGGCCGCCATCGTTTTAACGCTCACTCATCATATGGGTGAGGGTGTGTAAGCACACTCGACTGTCCAAGGACCCTTTAGGGGGCTCGACTGATAAGGACCTTTAGGTACTCGACCCCAAGGGAGAGGAGAGGAGAGGGACGGAGTCACTCACTATTCATATGGTGAGGGTCCTCTCGATGGAGACGGAGGACGGATACGGAGGACGGAGATGAGACGGAGGACGGAGATGAGACGGAGGACGGAGATGGAGACGGGTCCACCACTCCCACTGGATCCACTCGATGACGGATCCACTTCTCTATTTTATGAAGCCGCAACTACCACATGCTCATAGACTGGTCTTTCTTCTCTCTCTCTAGCTAGGAAATCACTATCATTATATATGTCATTACGCCATACTGAACCTAAACTACTACATGCTCATATATAACTAACTACCACCATGCCCAGGTACGTTAGTGACTCGACTGATAAGGACCGGAGGCGCTCGACCATAGGGAGAGGATGCGGAGGCAGGCTCGACTGTTAAGGAGAGGACCGGATGCATTTTCTGCTAAAGCATAATGACATATATAATATATGCTTTGGCGGAGGTTTTCACATATTTCCCTCTCCCGGTGGTCGAGCGTTCGTTGCCTCACCCTATGGAGGTGAGCCGCACGAATTCTTATTTCGACGTCGTGTCTTTATATACGCTATTTCCGTAAGCGCGAAGCCCTAACCATTTGGGAGTGGATCCAGTTGGTTCAGAGAAAGCAAGCCGTTCTTTGGAGCCACGTGAAAATGGCGATTTTTGGGCTATTTTTAGGTCTCCGCTAGGTCCAGTCCCTAGCCGGGGCTTTTGAAGTAGCTGTAGAAGGCACGCAAATGCCCTCTCCGCTCCTCTCCTCTCCTCTCCCTCTCCTTAACAGTCGAGTACCTAAAGGTCCTTATGGTCGAGCACCCTAAAGGGTTTTAACGCTCACTCATCATATGGGTGAGGGACGGAATCACTCACTATTCATATGGTGAGGGTCCTTATCAGTCGAGCCCCCTGTCGGGTCCTCTCGATGGCGGCCTTATCAGTCGAGCATTCAACTAATTTCATTTTAGCTTGGCGGAGGTTTTTAAAGATTCCCCTCCCATTATTGCAATTTGAGGAGGCGGAGGTTTTGAAGCGTAATGACGTATATAATATATATTGGGAGCCAATGCTGTTCGAGCAAGTCTCATTTAGCTTGGCGGCGGTTTTTCAAGATTCCCCTTTCATTCTTGCCATTTTAGTTTGGCGGAGGTTAGCAATCACTAGGCCTTCAATCACCAAATAGATGGGACGGTAGCGAGAGACCCACTATGTGTTGAATTATGCCCCACGTAGTTCATTGGTAAAACCAACAATTGTTCCTAGTTTTCGCTGAGGGAGGCTTCAGCAGTCTCCTTTCAGCGAAGTAAAGACTAGTTTCTTGCCCTACTCGAGGTCTTGCGCTTCAGAGGGCTAGGATACTAGCAAGAAATGAATTTTCTTGACAGGTTATAACATCTCAAATGCTTACTCGTTTTCTATTCCCCGTGGGTTCCTTATCTATAACTGCTCGACCCATCCATACTTCCCGTAAGGACGGGGCTAAACTCCCTTGCTTTTTCGCGGAAATCGTCATTTATTCTCCCCACCCTGAGCTAAAAAATCTATTTTATTATATAATCAAATATTTCAGGAAACCTTTGGTATTAATAATCGCTAGAAGTAGTGCTAAAGATTCTGGGTTTCCGGATAGACCAAAAATTATGATTGGGTTCAGACCAGAAGAAAGTATAACTTATGACGACTTCTTTTCGATCATTCATGCGTTCGCGCGGGAACAGTGGTCCGCCACAAGCCATCATATATGGCCTCCGTTCTTCGACTTGAATCTGCTTTGCGCAGAAATGTCCAAATCAGATATATACGACGCTGTGTGCTGGGGAATGAGTTTCGATGAGTTTTGTATTCGAAATTTGGCGATCAAGAACAATATCTCGCTAAGAAAGAGTGCAAAACTGTATTTCAAAAGTGTGAACCCTTTCAAGGTCTGGAGGGCTTGCGCTTCTGAGGGCAAGGAAAAGAACATCCCTGAGGCCAAGGCTGAAAAAGATGATGACCCCAAAAACATAAACTCCGTCCATGAGAATCGCGTCGAGGACCAGCAGGGTGAGCCCCCCGAAGAGGGAAAGGGGAATAAATGAGATTGATTAGCTTTCTATGGAGTTACGGAAACTTCTGGCCCCAGGAGGAATAGATGGATAGGGAGTGGGGGCTTCCCACTTTGAGGCTCTGGGCAGTCAAATAGATAGGACCCAGAGGGGGCTCGACCAACGCCCCCCCACCCAATAAGTAAATTGAAATTTATTACTTGTCCCACACCGGGCAAGGACCCGGAGGGGCTTGCGCTTCCTAGTGCAAGGAACGTAGTGCTTGCTTGACGTTAGGAAAGTAAGGACTTTGAGGGGCTGGCTTACTCCATATTATGGAAGAGCCAGTTCTTTGAATTCTTTGGTGAGATTTTGGTGAGATCAAGCCTTTACCTCATCGCACGTAAAGTCTTGATTAGAGAGGCGGTTGTTTCCTCTCTTAAGTTGCCTATAAGGACCCCCCTGAGCTTAGGGTCCGCCGATTAAGGCATCGTCTAAATGGAGAAGAGTCCCCCTCATCGGGGTGGGAAACCCTAGTTCAAGTCCAGGTGCTTTATGTTCCAGCGGAGGTTTTGGATGCGTAAGCAGGCTCGATTGATAAGGACCCTTTAGGGTGCGTTAGCACACTCGACTAATAAGGAGAGGGGGATCGACCATAGGGAGAGGACATTCTCCCTCTCCCCCCTGGTCGAGCGTTAAAACCCTACCATTCTTGCCATTTTAGTTTGGCGAAGGTTTTGGACATTCTCCCTCTCCCCCTGGTCGAGCGTTAAAACCCTACGAGATTGACCATTTTAGTTTGGCGGAGGTTTTGGACATTCTCCCTCTCCCCCTGGTCGAGCGTTAAAACCCTACGAGATTGACCATTTTAGTTTGGCGGAGGTTTTGGACATTCTCCCTCTCCCCCTGGTCGAGCGTTAAAACCCTACGAGATTGACCATTTTAGTTTGGCGGAGGTTTTAAAGATTAGGGCACGGAACCACACCCTCTCCTCTCGATGGAGACGGAGGACGGAGATGAGACGGGTCCACCACTCCCGTCAGTTGAGTGAGTGGATCCAGTTAGGCTGAGAGAGAAAGCACGGGGAGTGGATCCAGTTAGGCTGAGAGAAAGCATGGGGAGTGGATCCAGTTCGGTTCAGAGAAAGCGCATCCTAACCAGCGCATCTCGGTTTCGGTCTGTTAGAAAGAGCGGTACGGCGCTAAGCGTCGGTCCCTCTCCTTATCAGTCGAGTGTGCTTACGCACCCTATAGGCCGTTCTCACGGTCGGTTAGAAAGAGCGGTCACCCGCCGTTCCACCCTGGTCGGTGCCCGGCCTCCGGAGGACACCTGCCTTATCGAGAGAGATAAAGTACGGGGAGTGGATCCAGTTAGGCTGAGAGATAAAGTACGGGGAGTGGATCCACTTCTCTATTTTATGAAGCCGCAACTACCACATGCTCATAGACTGGTCTTTCTCTCTCTCTCTAGCTAGGAAATCACTATCATTATATATGTCATTACGCCATACTGAACCTAAACTACTACATGCTCATATAACTAACTACCACCATGCCCAGGTACGTTAGTGACTGATAAGGATGCGTAAGCAGGCTCGACTGTTAAGGCCGCCATCGCCCCTACTCCTTTATAGGGGTCACTCACTCATTCCGATGGGTGAGGGTGCGTTAGCACACTCGACTGTTCAGGCCGCCATCGACGGAGTCACTCACTATTCATATGGTGAGGGTCCTCTCCCTATGGTCGAGCGCCTCCGGTCCTTATCAGTCGAGCCCCTGCCGGTCCTAACCAGTGAAGGCTAAGCCCTTACCAGCGCATCGATCAAGTCGGTTCAGAGAGAAAGAGCGAAGCCCTCTCCTCTCCCTCTCCTTAACAGTCGAGTACCTAAAGGTCCTTATGGTCGAGCACCCTAAAGGGTCCTTATCAGTCGAGCCCCTCTCCTTATTAGTCGAGCGTGCTACGCACCCTGCCGGTCCTTACCAGTTGGCAAAGCCCTTATTACGCTTGGATGGGTTGCTTCTAAGACCTTGGGTTTTCATACGCTTGGGGCATACGGTTGGGGCTTCAACTTGGGCCTTTCATGAACCCTTTCATAGACGTGTGGGATCCTTCGTTAGTATGGTCCTAACGCTGCTATATTGGCCCAACTGGCCCTTATCGCGCGCATTATGAATATGAAATATGGCCGATCCTTTTTATGATTTACGAGGATGCCTTCCTTTGACAGCTCCCTACGCTACACGGCTCTTTGCCTACCGGGGTTGGTCCTTAAAAGCCCGTCTACCAAACGGATGTGAGGAGACATGCCCGCCCAACAAACACACTGTTGCCCTTACTCATCAAAACAACGTAGCACACTATCTCTTTACTTACGCATGCTTAGATAAAGACAGTAGACTCGATCCACTAGGGCGTTACCCAAACACCTGGGGCTTATAACCTGTCTTCGTTTCACGAGACCCTACCTTCTAAGTGGCTTTACCCAAGTTCCCTCATCAAACTGGGCTAGGGCTGAGAAGCCTACCTCCTTTACGATAGGATTCTTTTGGCCGAGAATACCTCACCATATGAATAGTGAGTGACCCCTAAGAAGTAAGGGCCCTTCGCTCGGAAGGGCAGGAGATACCGACCTTATCAAGCTAGAGGGAAATAGAGACTTGAATTGGGTATACTTCATCTCTTATTTAAGTAAAATAGATCAGAGGTAGGTCGATTAGACTTTCAAGGACCTTATCGGGCATTTAGATTCTCTAATTGTATGGCCTTTTGAAGCTTTCTCTATGTACGCCTTCTCTGACCTTGGCAGGCTTCCAACCCTTATCCTACGGTTGGTGCTTGGCTGAGCAGCGTTGCCCCTAACCCACCTTGGGGCAGAGATGATACCTTCGGGCAGTGATCCCGCAGCGGATGATGCCCTTTTCACGGACCTCGTGATAGTTCTTGCGATAGATCCCTTTCTCTCGTCTCGCTAGCTTGGGTGATATGCCCTAGCGCTATTACTTATATAATATAGTATAGGCAATCCCATAGGGAATTCCCCGTAAAGAGGCTGAACAATAGGGCCCGTAAATAGGCAGTCTCACTGAAGCCCCCCCACCCAATAAGTAAATTGAACCTTTAGGGTGCGTAAGCACGCTCGACTAATAAGGAGAGGTGCTCGACTGATAGGGAGAGGAGAGGGCATTTGCGTGCGTTTTACGGCGACTTTACACACCCAACCCTGCTATGATGGTCGAGCCATTCTTCCTCTCCCTCACCATATGACAAGTACTTATCTCCTTGCCCTCAGAAGCGCAAGCCCCTCCGGGACCTTGATCTTTATGCGAAACTAAAGTCAACGAAATCATACGAGTCAATATATATTAGGGCCTTCGATCCACGTACGTCTTACGGTCTTTACCTGAGAGAGGGGGAACCACCTTACTGGATAATAGTAGACTGCCCGAGTGTCAATGGTAGGGTAGGCGTGGAGAGCTTTTTGCGGGGAAACTTGCAAGTACAGTTTGGGGGGAGGCGGATGTACCCGAACAAGGGCTGGGCGTCGACCCAACCTTATGAGTATTCAGACTATAACAGTTCCGATGAACAGTCACCAACTTTTGACAGTTATACGATTCCAGAGGATGATTTAGAATTGGGTCAATCACGTTTATTAGAAGTGGACAATCGAGTGGTTGTACCGGCCAAAACTCCTCTACGTATGATTGTAACATCTGCTGATGTACTTCATAGTTGGGCTGTACCTCCCTCAGGTGTCAAATGTGATGCTGTACCCGGTCGTTTGAATCAGACTTCCATTTTGGTGCAACGAGAAGGAGTTTGGGTGTGGGAAAGAGTAGGAACGATAGAAACGATATGTTCAATTATGATTAGATTAGGGAAAGTCAGCACTATTCACCTGTTGCTTATAAGTGGTAGTATTGAGCTCGGCAATGACGACTGGCTAAGATACTAGGGAGTATGACTGGGTACTAAGACTAGGGAGTATGACTAGCGGCTATTGACAATGGGAAAAGACAAGTACTCCCGTCAATGACAACTGGGTATCGAAACCTTCATTCAATGACTAGCGACTATCAGCACCTTCGGGCAGCTCTGATTGGCTATGATCGACTGGCACGTACTAATTGGCACACACAGACTATTGGTCACGGACTATGGGTACGGACAACTGGGCACGGGGACAACTTGGCATGGACTAGCACGTACTCTTGGGCACTATGGGAAGGTGAAAAGAGCAAGCAATGTCCTGACTCATACTTGGTCCTGACTCCCTGGGTTTTGACTCTGGTCCTGACAACCCCCACTGTAAAGCCCGGTAGAAGCCCATACCTCACTGGATAAGCAATTGGTCGTGATTTCTCCTCCTCACCTAACCGGACCGTACCAGCCCATACCTAACTGAACCGGTATCAGGCCAGATAGTACGAGCCGTGAAAGCCCTTACAAGACAAGACAAGATTGTATATCTATCCACTATCCATAAGCGGGGTTGATTGTTAGGGTATGTAGTAGCTAGCTAGGTTGGCTGGTTGGTTGAGTGGAATCAGTTCAGGTAGGTAGGTTCGTTTGCTTGCACTAGCTCTGGTTTCTGGGACTAGCTATTGGTGGTACGAGTGGTAGGAGACGATACAATAGCTAAGCGTGATTGGCTTGTGCTCCTGCTTGCTTGGTTGGTTCAATCAATCTCTGTATGCCGGTAAGGTTGCTTGCTTGCTTGTAGGTTAGAGAGCTCTCGAGAATAGCTATTGGTGAGAGCAGCTAGCGATAGAAGCATTAGTTAGCGTGAAGCAATGGATGATTACCAGCCTAACGCTTAGGTTGTTTACCAGCCCACCAATGCCCACACTATAAATCTTACGCTGTCTAGAGTGACCAGCCTTATAAGCCTTATCAGCCATAGAGTGACCAGTCTTACCAGCCATAGAGTGACCAGTCTTACCAGCCATAGAGTGACCAATCTTACCAGCCATAGAGTGACCAGCTGATGAAACGAACAGAGCTCTAAGCCTACCTACAGCCAGCCTACCTACAACCAGCCCGCCTACAGCATATAAAGTAAGGACCCCATTGTGCACCTACCTTTCTCTTTGTTGTCTCAGAGACAACTCGGCTAAAGAATCAATTTATAGCCCTAGCCCTCTAATTCCGCCCTAGCCTTCTGCTGTTGGAAGGTCGCGTTTATCCCCGTTCTTCTCCGCCCTAACTTCGGCATGGCAACCCAGCCAAAGCACCCGGGCAGTTGGTAAGGCAGCACTGGCAGTACTCGGCTCAGCTGCCGAAGAAGACCCCGTTTCTATAAGGAGGTCACACTTATTCGCTTAGAAAGACTCTTTTTCACCCGTCAACCCTCATATTCAGGGTGAAAGGACGAGTACCGGCATTGAGTACCGGCATAAACTCATGGATCGACAGCGTCGAGTATCCCCATGTATTAGCCCCATGTATTTTCCCCATGGATTAGCCCCATGGATTAGGCCCCTTCCCTGTGTCAACCGACTAGGAATGACCCCGGTGGGTCTGTTCTCCCGGGTATCGTCAACTGGATATCAGCAACTAATCGGGACCTCATCATCGTGTAACCTCATCCATCGTAGCTCTACGTGTACCTCATCGAACCTCATCGAACCTCATGCATTGTGTAGCTCTACGTTGTAGCTCAGAGAGTACTCCTCTACGTGTAGCTCTATGTGTATCCCCATGGATTAGGCCCTGTGAGTAACCTCTGCGGCTTATTCCCCTTTGATTATTCCCCTTCGATTAAGCTCTAAGTGTTGCTGTAGGACCTCGCGTTTCGTATCGTTCAGTGAACGTCTACAGGTAGGAACTATGTTTCCATATCGTTCGGTGAACTGAAGCTGTAGTGCCACCATCTCGTAGGTGGTTTCCTTCTCTGCCCTTGCCAACGCCAACACCAATCAACATCGAACTAAACATCCTCCATATCAACATCGAATATGCATCAACTGAACATATGGATGGCTCCAGTAGTACTTGTCCTAATAAGGTATTAGATAGACTGCCAGAATTCGTTTATATTACGAAACTTCCCTGGTCTATCTTTAGCCCACATAGTAGAACCAATATTATCAGTTAGTCAGAGAGAGCATTTATTTCCACTTGTGCCCCCTGAGCTACAGCGAAGAATAAGGTATAGCCTTTCCATAGCAGTAAGCTCCATAGAGTGAAAGCACTATTGCCTTAAGCCATAGAGTGAAAGCCTTAGTTCCGTGTCTGAAGCTCCATGGAAATTAGCCTAAATAGACTAGCTCTAGTCTTAGCGCTATAGTCCCATGGCCTCTAGACTGGACTAGCTTCAGTCTTACCCTAAGGTCTTGCCTTAGCTTCAGTCTTAGTCACTTGCCCTCCTAACTAGATAGTGTGCCGCCTTAATCAAGCCTTAAAAAGACACTAGTACCCCACCCAAGCGCATAAGATCTTATCTAATAAGGCAGGGTGAAATCGAATATAAAAGCAAATAAAAAGACTAAGGGGTATAAGAAGGGGATATGAAGTTATGGTGTTATGTGATGTTGTGTGCGGTGGGCAGTAAGAAGGGTAAGGGGTAAGATTGTTTCATCCCGTCTTGATAAGAGAAGTGTCTATAGCAGTCCCTACTAAGCGATTAATTAAGCAAGTGTCTAGGCCTGAACCATAAAAAGGTAAGCGACTGCGTGCCTCGTCCCATATTTTCCGGAACAGATTTGCTCGAAGTTCTCTCTGGGTAAAAAGAAAGGGCTGTTTATAGAGGTTCTAATTCTAAGTATGTCTAGCACTCCTTCCTTTATCGACCACGTTCGGCAAACAGTTCTGGTTCTAAGAGCAAGAATAAATAGCGTATATAAAGGCAATGCGCGAAAGCGGCTCGGCTTCGTGATAAGTCAAATCCAATAATAAGTCTACGGGTCTGAGACCGTAATCCATAAACCTTGTGGGCACTTGAATTCGATCGATGTCGTCAAAAGGAAAAGGAAGGGAGTATGGTAAGGGAGAAGACTGAAAACTAGGGCTGGTGAAAGGTAAACAGAAAAGAATACGCTAAGTTGTTTCATAAAAAAGCCCGGACACATGAACGTCCAATCCTAAGACGCCGTAGCATAGGTTTTTGAAAGCTAAAGCCTAGCCGCCTGCTATAAAGCTACGTTTAGGGACCATAATTTGGAGTGGGCCCGGACATAGCTCAGAGCTATAAAGCTACGGAGCTACAGACAGATAGTTGTTTAAAGCTTAAGCCAGACCTTAGCTGTGGTCCTGCCTTCCCTCCTTAGCTTAAGTCGGAGCTTGTCTTTCTCTCTTTTCTCTTCAGTCTTATTCCTTCCAACTACTACCTCTCCTTCTAAGCTTCTTAATTAGATGAGTGGGTAGATGAGTTCAACCTTCTTAGATAGTGGGTAAGGATAGGCTTATACTATACCTTCCCTATAAGCCTTCTAAGTAGGTAGGTGAGTGAAACCTTCTATGTGAGGCTGAATAAGTAGGTGAGTCTTCTTCCAACTACTACCTTCTTTTCCCAACCTTCTTAGCTTCTTAAGTAGGTGAATGAAACCTCCTCCTTTCCTCTTCTGCTGTCACCTATTGCCTATTGTAGCACCACATCTTCGAAATCACGGCAGTTCTGACACCTTTACCTCCATCACTTGATGCATCTGCTTTGCATCATTGCCCTTATTTCCCTTGGTCTTGCCACTTGGGTAAGGTCTTCTATAGGTGGGTTGGTTAACTAGGTCAACTTAAAGAAAGGCAATGCAGGGTAAAGGGCCCTTACTTCTTAGGGGTCACTCACTATTCCGATGGTGAGGCCCGGAGGGGCTCGACTGTTAAGGACCCTTTAGGGTGCGTTAGCACACTCGACTAATAAGGAGAGGGGGCTCGACTGATAAGGAGAGGAGAGGGGTCACTCACTATTCATATGGTGAGGGTTCATAGCGATAAGGACATTCTTTATATATGTAATTTCCGTACTAGGGAACCTATTTCCGGGGAGGCTACACGGACCCTTCCATCCACGCATACCATCCCTCCTAGGGAAAGAAAGATAGGAGGGCAGGACACAGAAGTCGATAACCCTTGCTCCTTGGGCCTGGTAGGACTCCTATAAGGGTAAGGGCTTTGAAGGTAGGGCGTGTGGTAAGGCTTCTTGGGTGCGGTAGGTGCTGTTGATGGCGGGATGCAGGCCTTGAATCGGGTCAATCCATCCAGTCATAGGTAAACCAAAGTGCTCGGAATAGTGAGTCGATGGCGGCCTTTAGTCGAGAGTTCGGCAGGCTCACCCTCACCATATGAATAGTGAGCCCCCTAACGGGTCCTACCGGGCCTCTCCTTTAGTCGAGAGTTCGACAGGCTCACCCCCACCCAATAACGCGGAGCTTTTTGACATTAGCATCAAACGAGATTAGCCATTTGACCGTGGCGGAGGTTCTTCAACCTTGACTTCCTATCATATGGTGAGGCCCGGTAGGGACTCGACCGAGGTTACGAGGGAGAGGAAACTCACTCATTTCAACGAAGTGGATGCTCGTATATAATTAGTAGAAGCATATCCCTTCTGCAGAGGATCCAATCTTGTGCAACCACCTTGCCCTCAGAAGCGCAAGACCTCCGGACCTTCTTTGACTCGGCTATTTATACTTGCTTCAGGAAGCCCCTGTCTCCTTCATCTCACCTCTTGGTCGCTTTCCTTCCTTGGTCACCTTCCAAATGGTAAGTTCTTCCCTTGGTCATCGTTTCAAGTAGGGCTCGACTCGAGACGAAGACATCCCAGTGCGATCAACCATCATCTTATTCCTATGAGGCATTAGGTGCAGTTGTCGCATCCCATAGACTGTAGCTATGGGATCGCCCTCCCATCACACCTCTCATGTCTTCTGCCTCTCTCCTCTTGCCTTCTCTAGGTCTATCCTAGCATCACCACCTCTCTTCTCTTGCCTTCACTACATTCATCTTAGCATCACTTCCTCCCTTATCTTTCCTTCGCTAGGACCGTCGTCGCCACCTCCCTTTTTCCTTCCGGCCTGTCCTTTGCCCTTTCCGTTAGAGTTGGTGTCGCTATCTCCACCCCGATCGAGGAAAGATGATAACCTCTATGATGTAGGTACTCAGTTCATTCCAGCATGTGCCTACATTGTCAAATTTGGCCTATAGGTAGGTGCAGGTATCGCTCTCTTACCCTCACTACTCACTAGTGATTTCACTAGTCTAGTTGCTATTATTCTCGTTAGACTCACTCGTGCTTTATTACATGTTCTGGCTATTGTTTCACTAACATGATAATTATCACTTGCTTATTTAGAACCTCATAATTTAGCTATCATATAACTTACATGATAGTGAAATTGACTGCTCAATGCTTGTATTTCATAGTGGAATTGATATCTTTCTTAAATAGTAGTTCAGTTTGCTTGTTTCCCTATCTCGACATTCTTGCTTGTCATGCATCTCTTGCCTAATTGACTTTCCGAAAGGATTTGGATGCTTTGAAAGGCAGGATTCTACGACGACACGCTGGCTGTCGGTAGGAGCTCATCTCCCAGGCACAGGGATGGAGGTTTATAGGGCTGGGATCATCAAATGGAAGGGTGGAATGAGCCCTCGAAAGGGGAATTCTATTGGGGCAGGTAAAAACGCCCTGTGTGAAGTTAAGGTGGTGTGGTGGTGTGACTTACCACTTAACACGGTCGGAGGCGGTCGGTGGCCGGTTCCACGAGCGTGCCCAGACACGTCATGGGAAACAAGCAATGCGGTGCTGCTCCAGTTCTTACTCCTGTAGGTACAGTTTTCGCTCCTTCCCCGATGCTATCAAGGGCTAAACGCTCCTGTAACTGTTCTAGCTTAGCCTGTAGGTTTGCCATATTGTGCACCTGTTGTTTGTCGAGATCAAGACCCAGTTTCTATTGATGATCCATATCCAGATTCTGTTGATCCAGCAGTCAATCCAACAGCAGCAGCTTATCCAGTCCTAAAGTTTGGTTCGCACAGTATTATTCCTCAGCCTAGGTCTGTAAGGTCCTTTGATGGATAAGACCTCGGCTAACTATAACCGCATCCAGATTGTCTTATGGTCTATAGGATGGTTGCACTTATATGGTATAGGTTATGCTATTCATAAGGCTGGATGGGTGGGGTGAAAAAGAGAGATTCTATCGATCCATAATATAGTAAACAGAGCATGCCGATACAAGCTTGACACGAAGTGCTTCACGGGGCATTTGGGGGTGTTTCATTATTTTATTACCTTAACTCACCTACCCCAGCTTGAGTTTCATATAACCATATCAAGCAAGGTAGGTGGGACGGGAACCATAACCAACCCCTAAAGTCTGTATGCCGTTCAGCTTTCAAGCACTCGATCAAGCACTCGAGCCATTATGCCGTTCAGCCTTCTCTGTCTCGGTTGTTCTTGCCATCTGGTCACGAGCGAGCCTTCCATCTGTATGGCACTCGAGATCAGTACAAGCCTGTATGCCGTTCAGCCTTCTTTGTTACTATGGCAGCCATTCAGTATGCCCCTCCCGAGGTATGCGCCTTCTTGCCGTGACAAGCACTCATCAAGGATAATGACCCTCGTATCACGTATCTAATAGATGGTTATGGAGTTGGTGGGAGTGGAGTTTCGTCCTTGTATTCGATCGACCAATGTTGGATAGATACATCCTTTCTTCAGTCACGACAACCAACCATAGATCTCTTGATCGGTAACGGCAAGAATCACTGATCGGTCACGGCTTGCCCCCCCACCCAATAAGTAAAATGAAGGTGCGAAGCCGCTTGTCCCTCCGGGGGCAAGGAATTATATAAATTACCATAATTTCATAGATAAATAAAAGAAGGTGCGAAGCCGCCAGAGAAGAAATAGGAGGGGCAAGGAATAGAAATGATTTTCCCATAATATCAAATGAAAGGAATGAAATAGAAATTAGATCTGCCTTCGTACAATGTTCAATGCATAGCTTCGCTTACGTACGCTCAGATGAGATGAATAGATCGATTAGGTTAGGAGTGAATATCCACCTTCCTTCCAGTCACTCTTCATCTCTGGTAGGGAGATCTAAAGGCTTACTCACCATCAGTAATATAGGTCAATACTATCATATAGGTTCGTATGGGGGTGTGTCCGGATAGATTTCCTTTTACTTTCTGTAGGGGCTTGCCTACACGAACACGAAAAAGCTTGCCTATAGGCTTACCTATAGGTCGTTGTATCATAGGTTTACCTGCTCTGGTGAAGGCAACCTATAGAACGAGTCACTTGATGAATGATGCATAATTACATATGAAAGAATGACCAGTATGTTTCTGTTACAACGGGCAACAGCAGCAGCATCAGTAGTTTAAGCACCAGCATAAGCAGCATATCTAGCAGCAGATCAAGATCGATACCCATAAGCACAGCTAGCAGCATATCCAGCACCAGTAGCATCATAGGCAGCATCTTATATAATAGATCCAGAAGCAGAGGAAGCAACAAGCACAGTAGCTAGATTAGTAGTATATGTCCCCAACCTAAACTAATCTAGTTGGGTACCTGAAGTAAAATGAGTGTAAAACCGGGTAGCTCCAAGTATAGGTGCTGTCGGCTGCCTGGGTAGCTCCTCGTTCATTCTGTGGGCTGTCCTAAAGTCGAATCGAAGGGCCTAAACTTAAGCGGTCTCTTGGAACTTAACCGGGCTCAAGTAGATGGATGCTCTGTCAAGGGACTGTCCATAAGCTGACTTCCGGATATAAACAAAGGCTATAATAGTCCTCCCTCGAGCTGCTTGCCTTCCATAAGAAAGTATCCCAGGGAAAGAATCCAATTCCTGGTGATGTTTAGCAGTTGTTCTGGATGGACCTAATGGGCCTACAATTCTAATGCTTCTGAGCTAGCAGAGATAAAGGAGTAGGGTGGGTGCCTATCCTTCACCCCCAGGGAAGAAGAGATCTCAAATTGTGGATAGCTTTCCTCACCTTCCTAAGTCAGGTGAGCCATCCTTCCTTATGACTAGAAGAACATAAGAGTATCGATCTTTTCCCCATTATATCTTATATTACCAGACACTCACACTCACACTAAATCAAGCCTGTCTTATGGTAAGGTCAGTTGTATTAATCATGAGCCCGTATAAGTCGTAGTATAAATAAGTCGTTGTCAGGGATATATATTCTGTATCCTTTCCTTATCACTTGCCCTGTCCTTATCTCTAGATGCATGGCTTTTGGCGGCTTTACCCGCCTCACCGAAAGGGCAGAGCCAGTTACGAGAGCCTTAACCAACTCCCTTCAAGTCAAGGGTTGAGTGCTTGCCTACTGAACTAGGTTCATCAAGTACTTATAGGGAGACAGGGAGACAGACTGGTCACTTATTAGGTCAAGTACTGAAACGTATATAAACTTTAGCCTTGAAATCAGATGTTGGTTTGGTTTTACTATTAGTTGTAAGGGGGCTTTCAATATACCTATGTGTAGCCTAGCTTTCAAATTTGGAATATTGAGCAACGAATGAATGCATAATTACATATATAATGAATGAAATGAACAGATCCTCACCATCGGAATGGTGAGCCCCTCTCCTTATTAGTCGAGCGTGCTACGCACCCTACCGGTCCTCCTCTTTCTTTGACTTCCTACAAACTACTCTAACTTATCTTTCCTCTTAAAGACTTATATGACTCTCTATTTCCTGATACTAAGATTCCTAAGGAGTGAAGTGACAGTAGCACCGAGAGACTTTGATTCCCCAAAAAACACAACTCACCTTCTACTGGTCCTCTTAGAACCCAAGAGACGAGGAGCAATCTAGGTTCCCTTCTCTCTTGCGAACCGGTTTTCTAATTGAAATGACCCCCCTACTGAAATAAGAGCTGAACCTAGACCACTACATCGACTAGCAAGCTAATTCAGGAGGTGTGCCCGTCAGAGGGAAACCACAAGAATTCACTCACAAACGTGATACGCACAGGATAATGTGAACACTATACAACAAAAACCTCCTTCTAATGTATCCAAAGCTCAGGCAGTAAACAAAGGTAACAAGCTTTGGGTGGCATCACAACAATCTTGTTATCACTACCCGGTATCGTCTCCCAATGGATGATGGCGGGAGAAGGTCAGCCAATCAAGGATCCCAGCTACCAATAGATCATATTGTTAACCAATGATTCTCGTAAACAGTCTCGTCGTCAACCGGGGAAGCCGAGGAGAATCGATCACCTAGGATTGGCTCACCAGTGTGGGTGTTCGAGGGAGGTGAAATGCTGCCTTGTCATATCTGATGGCGGGCCCTTGATGGTAGATACATGCCCACAGCGCAGTTCCATTAGTTCCTTTGGTATGGAAGTAGTTGTTAGCTGGATCTGGTATATTTTCTGTGCTTTCCGCGCCCGGTGGGGGAACCGAGTCAAGGTAGTAAGCTACTAGTTTGACAAGCTAATAGTTTATGGTCAACTGAAAGTGAAAGGCCAATAATCATTGGGGCTAGACCCCTAGTAGGTATACTTAGAAATTTCTGAAGGTTGACTTGGCGATTGCTGAAAGGTGGCTGACCAGCCGTGAAATGCCGGACTAATTGGCTATGGAATTATTGGCTAATTTCTAATTTCTTATTATATGATTCATTGAGATGAGAAAACGATGGTGCGAAGCCGCTTGTCCCTCCGGGGGCATGGAATAATTTGAGAATTTCCGATATCAATTCGAAAGTCAAGAGTGAATAAGGGACTTGGCCCCTAGAGTTGTAGGATGGTAGAGTATTTGAGGTAGGTGAAAGGGGTTCCTCGGCTACTTAAATAATAGAAATCTTTTGATATCTTTCTATTTATATGCCCTTTCCTTCTTCGCTTCCCTGGGCTGCTAAATGGTTTGGCTGGGCTGATGGAGGAAGGGAGGGCTTCAAGTAGGTGAATGAATCGTACCTCATGACTATTGCTTGGCACGCGTGATTCTATTTCGTATTCGTGAATGTAGAGGAGTACAGGTATGTATTTCCTCCGTGTGTATAAAAGAGTAGTGGGAGGAAAAAGAAGTAATAAATGAGCATTGAGGGGTGGAGCCTCCCTCGAAAGGGGGAAAACCCCATCCCATGCCTTCCGATGGTACGGGTTACCTTTGTATTCCGTTCCTCAGTAAGGTAGGAGTAATCCCCGCCAGATCTGGGTAGTGGAGACTAGCTCTGAATTCGAATAGTGGTAGAAGTGTCGCTCCCCTGTGGCTGGTTGTGAATGAAGGATATTATATAGGATGCGTAGTATGGGTAATGGTTTTTCTCGGTGTTTCGGTGTGGTGTGTGTCTTTTCTCGGCAGTGTGTAGTATTTGGGAAAGTAAAATAATAGAATCTGCTGGTTGTGGCGTAGCCTATATATATTCTAAAAGTTGGCATGCCTAGGTAACAACCGATTAGTAAGGGTGAGTGAGCTCCGTAAGTCAAATGGTATTCGTGAGCATAGACCGGACCAATGCATTAGTAAGGTCTTAACTGAGTAAGGTCTTAAAAACCAGGCCACTTCGCTGGGCAATCTAAGGACCTCCCTGGACCTTCCCACAACACCACCACTTATTCCACTGATCGGTTTAGGGTCGATCTCCTGTCGTTGTTAATATGGAAACTCGACTCGTTAATAATTCTCTAATCTCGATTTGGTTCATTGTAATCTAGTTTATCACCGCCAAATTGACCGAAGGGAATCCTATGTCGGCGAATCGACATCCTATGTCGGCGAATCGCACAATGGGCCTAAGGGTACTATCCCCCCCTTTCTCTCTGTCCAGATAGTGCCTATGAAGCCCCTTCCCTCCTGGATGCCGCCACCCTCCGACTATAGAGGTTATTATTGGTCGTTTGGAGGTCCGTTAGGGGAACTCCTCGTATATTTAAGCAAGGCTCTCTAGTCGTAGGTTCCATCAGTCGTGTATCCTATCAGTCGGGTCACAGTATACCACCAATTTCTCCCGGTGAGAAACGCTACCCGCCCGGGAGATATCCTCCTGTCCTATCTCCGAGTTTCCTCTTTGATGCGCATTCGGTACAGGATTGTTACTTACGTGCATGTGCCATCACATTTTCGACAGTTAGGGAAATAAGTAGTGTAGCCCGAAAGAGCTGGTAACTACAGACAGGGGATAGGGGAGCTGGGTAAATTCCAACAGGGACTGGAATTACGGGCTATGCCTCTCGAAATGGGAGGGATGCTATCTTTGCTCCAACCTTTTCTGCCTCTGTGGGATCTACTGATATTGGCTTTCGAACTGTTTATTTGACTTGATCAACATACTCTTAAACAGGTGAAACTGTTGCGATGCCGCAGGCCCCTAACACAGGATATGGGTATAGAAAAGGAAAGGATGCTACGGGCTATGGGCCTGTATCTCCAATGAGTGAGACTGCTGGATCGACTTCAATTGGTTCAAAGTAAACAGGTGCTTCAATTGGATAAATTGGATCAATAACTGGCTTTCGAACTAGCGGGGATGCTTATTGCTCTGTCCCAACCTATGCCTTCGCTTCTGCGGGTACCTCCACCTTTGCTTCCGGTCCTGGGACTGGATAAACTTGTAATGGTACAGCCACTAACGGATCTATAACGGGCTATGCGGGCTATGCAATTAGTCCATAAACTGAGGCTGGTGGTTCAACCGGATCAACTGCTGCTTCTGTCCCTCCTTGTGCATTTGGATTTGCTACTGACCAGCTTTACAACGAGATCTGCTGCCTTAGCTACTGGGTCAGTTCGAACTATAACTGGCCCAGGAGGATATGAATCTGCTTCTGGCGCTGAACCCTTGCCTGGAACTGGATATGCATTATATATAATAGAATATATTGCCTTCGCTATTGGTGGTTCCGAGTAAACGGGCTCCGGGTCCATTCAATAAAAGGAATCCCGGACTGGAACTGGACGAAGGAAAGTTGAGACTAGACACTATACTATATGTATCTTTGCCCTGCCCTTTAGCCAATATGTGTTTCTTCCCACCTCTGTCATGTGCTTCCCTCTGCCCCCTGCCTATGTGTATTCCGACCGATTGACGATGCCGATCGACAATGTGTTATGACCGCTGTGTGCCCCTGCCCTGTGTATTTCCCTTGTTGATTCATGTGCTTTTCGCCAATCGATGTGGAAAAAGATTTGATAACTTGAAATGCCACACAGCTCTGTTTTCGTTACTAAATTTTGTCTATTTTGATTCTCCCGCACACCTGGAATCCATCTTACCGGCCTCGGAGTGCCTCACCGCTTTAGAGCTCTGGGGCATCTATTTTCTTTAGATAGACATGAACACTCTTTATATTTATATACGTAATTTGCTGATTGGAATCACACTTGTTTGAAGATGCTGCTGGGTACCATTATCACTATTGTCCCAAGCGTTGGCCGGATCCCGATGAAGGATTACCAATTGCTTTAGAGTAAGATCCCTCACCATATGAATAGTGAGTGACCCCTAAGAAGTAAGGGCCCTATTTCTACTTTTTTATACCTACTTCTTATTTGGATACGACGCTCTTCCGACGACGCTCTTAGACCTGAACCTCTTCATATTAGGAGGGAAATTTTTGATATACGCTATATAAGGATCTTCCTTATTGCGCACCCGCCTTTTGTTTCTTATTCGCTGCTGCGCACCTCTTTCTGCTGACACCTGCCGGATGGATGGGGTTGATTAGCAGCCGAGAGATAAGGTGGTGGTTTCCCTTTAACAGAAATCGTTGAACTGCCGGATTGGATTCATTACAGCCAGAAATCACTTCAGCTTATATCGTTGAACAACTGCCAGATGGCGGTCCATCAGAGAGCGAGCCTCGTTGGTATGGATGGATGTTCAGACAGGCTTCAGACTGCTAGGAGGGAGATGCCCACACAGCCAGGGGATGGTTTATCACACTTGCAGGAATCTTAGGAGGTTCGGGCACTTTCCTTGGGGCAACGCGCCATCTTTCACTCTTTCATTTCCCATATTGCCAGGTTAACATCTATCATCTTTATACGCCCACTTTGCTTACTGAAATTCCCACTTATTGTAAGGCTGGGGTCACGTAGGAGAACTCTTGATAGGCCACCTTTCAACTAGCGAATTGACCAGTTTCGTTAGGCCACCACCTTTCAGTGACACGCCATCTTTCTGTACTGACATTCCCACTTATTAGAAGGCCAGGATCAGGCCCGGTAGGGACTCACTATTCATATGGTGAGGAAATAAACATTACCAGCTACTTGCATTGAGTACCTAGAATGCATGGACACACATTGGGATCGACTAGCGGCTACTTTCGGCTCTTGGATCGAGTGCATCGACTAGCAGCATTGAGTACCAGCAGCATTTACTGTCACCGGCATCGACTACTCTTGGATCGGCTCTTAGATTGAGTGATCACCACCTGGATCGACTATCGGCATTGACTATTGAGTACCGGCACCGAGTGGATCACAACACCTAGATCGACTCTAGGATCGACTCTTTTCATTGAGTGCCTCTACACTTGGCTGGCATTGACTCTTGGCCATCGCCACCTGGCATCAAGTAGCATCATCGACTGCATCAACACCTGGGTCGACTACATTGACTACCGGCATTGAGTACTGGCACACCTGGATCTACTATTGGCTATTGGTCGGAAGATGGAAGAGGAGGACATGTTTTTATTTACACTTCGTTTCTTCCAGTCATGATGCGCAAGCAGGCTCGACCACTATTTACCCACCCACCCCAATCCCCGAGGGGAGAGGACTTCAATGCATAATTACATATATAATATATCGAATTGATGGCGGCGATGGCGGCCTGTTGTTCTTCAAGTTTCATTTTACTTATTGGGTGGCCCCTATCAAATAAGTAACTAAAAAAGTCACTAACGTACCTCTCCTCTCCTCTCCTCTCCTCTCCTCTCCTCTCCCTTATGGTCGAGCACCGTAAAGGGACGGAGTCACTCACTATTCATATGGTGAGGGTCCTCTCCCTATGGTCGAGCCTGCTTACGCATCCTCTCCCTCTCCCTTATGGTCGAGTACCTAAAGGTCCTTATGGTCGAGTACCTAAAGGTCCTCTCCCTATGGTCGAGCCTGCTTACGCATCCTTAACAGTCGAGTACCTAAAGGGACGGAGTCACTCACTATTCATATGGTGAGGGTGCGTTAGCACACTCGACTATCAAGGCTGCCATCGTTTTAACTCTCACTCATCATATGGGTGAGGGACGGAGTCACTCACTATTCATATGGTGAGGTCCTCTCCTCTCCCTTATGGTCGAGTACCTAAAGGTCCTTAACAGTCGAGCCTGCTTACGCATCCTCTCCCTATGGTCGAGCACCTAAAGGTCCTTATGGTCGAGCACCTAAAGGTCCTCTCCCTATGGTCGAGCCTACTTACGCATCCTTATCAGTCGAGCCTGCTTACGCATCCTTTCAGACGAGATTCCACTCTCGATGCATGCCTCTGGAAAACTACCGCAACATAGGCTAGCTAAAGAGAGATAGATCGAGTAGGTCTACATTGAATTATATATGTCATTACGATCTGAATCTCTATTTTATGAAGCCGCAACTACCACATGCTCATATATAACAATAACTGGTCTTTATTCTCTCTCTAGCTAGGAAATCACTATCATTATATATGTCATTACGCCATACTGAACCTAAACTACTGGGGCAATATCTCACATCGAATCTGGTATGACACATATCGATGCATTCATTCGTTATATACGTAATTACGCCAACCAAGCACTATGACTGATTTGGAAGGGATGGCTTTCTTTCTAGCTTTCTTTCTGGCTGACTAACTGACTGACAGGAACTTCAATGGCGGAGGTTTTTCAAGATTTCCCTTAATTTACTTATTGGGTGGGGGGCCTGGTCGAGCGTTAAAACCCTACTAATTTGGCCATTTTAGTTTGGCGGAGGTTTTTCAAGATTCCCCTCTCCCGGTGGTCGAGCGTTCGTTGCCTCACCCTACTATTATAGCATTTTCAGGATGCGTAAGCAGGCTCGACTGTTAAGGCCGCCATCACCTTTAGGTGCTCGACCATAAGGGAGAGGGCCGCCATCGAGAGGAGAGGAAACGAGCAACTCTCTTTTGGGGTAGGGGCCCCAAAAGGGAGGTCCGTCAGGGTGCGTAGCACGCTCGACTAATAAGGCCGCCATCGGCTCGACTGGTAAGGAGAGGAACGAGAAGAACTAATAAGGCCGCCATCGCTCGACTAACAGGAGAGGAATTCTATATGTCATTATGACAGATATTATATATGTCATTATGCCATCTCCTACCTCTCCCTCCTACCTTTTGGCCTTTCAATCTCTCCTTACCTTCCAAGAGAACCCGGCGTATCAGTTATCAATTCTACCCTACCTACCCAACTAGCGAACAACCTACCTATCTCTATCAAAGTGCCTCTCTTCTTCTTTAAGGAAGGTTGATACTTACATCCAGAAGGTTGAGGCCCCCCATCCAGTTGGACACCATAGCTTAAATTGTTGGGAACTACCCATACCTTTTGGTTTTTCTTTATGGATGGAGTTATAAGGGTAATGCCCAGAGCAGAGCTAGTCTTTATAATCTTTTGATGCTTCTTATCACTTCGTGCCTTTTGAGGGCGATTAGGTTTTTTTCTTTTATATATTAACCTACCTAACCATGTAAGTAGATGATGCCTAAGCTTCTATCCCATCTCATTTATTGGTAAGCGTGCGTAATTGGTAATATGGTCGAGTGATAGTGGTAATTGGCCTTCCCCTCGCTTCACTATAGAAAGGGTTACGGGTTATATACGTCCCCTTTTCTACGCCCCTTCCCCTACGTAGTTATCACACGGGGGGAAAGATCATAGCAATTAGGATATTCTCTGGGTTCTCCTGCTCGAACCAACCCATCCAGAGATATACACATATATGAATACATATACGAAGATAGATAGGTCTCGTTGAGCGGGCAAGAGCGGGCCTGGGACTTATAAGCAGATAGACACGAGGTAATCTCATTGAGCCGGTGGTTGCTTGGCCATGCAAAGATAGAAAAGTGGTTGAGGGTAGTTGACTTCCGATTAGAGCATCCGACCATCCTTTTTCTTGTTAGCGGGCCCTTGTCCAATCCTTCTGGTCGGGAGGAGCTATTACAATCTGTCTGGCCAGGTAACCGGTTGCCCTACTTTTTGAGTAGTCTGCCCTACTTCTTTTAGTAGGGAGTCACTTACAGCTATTTGGTTTCA